>OX155963.1:18512903-18779082 GCA_944548615.1 Micropterix aruncella
ATATATATATATATATATATATATATATATATATATATATATATATATATATATATATATATATATATATATATATATATATATATATATATATATATATATATATATATATATATATATATATATATATATATATATATATATATATATATATATATATATATATATATATATATATATATATATATATATATATATATGTAATATTTTATGCCATTATCTTAGTGTTAGTATTGAAAGTCTATTAGTCAAATAACGTCAGTACTACCATTGATTTTATTATAAAATCAATGGTACTACTCAAAAAACAAAGGCAGTGTATTTCGTATGCCCAGATACAGGCTGTTTGGTCTAGTTGGGCATTCGTCTACTCTAGAATGATCGTATGGGCTGTGTTCATTTTCTTATTGCTTATATAAATAGTTACAAATTATAACTGTACGATCACACTGTTAATTCTTTGAGAGCTAATGGGCCCTTGCTGAGTTGGCCACGAAGACCCATTTGTTCAGGGTCGGTCACACTCACGGGTCAACACCCATCCGGCGGCCTCCATGCATGAAGCGCGATCCCGGGTAGGACTCTGGCCTTAGGTCTAGTTTCCCTTGGGAGTCAATCTTCTGGCGCTCCTGGACGGTCTGCGCACCGTGCGGCGTAAGCCAATCGATTGTGCATTCTGACTAACAGTCGGCGGAGTCTGAAGCAGTATTGTTTCCTATAGAGCGGGGGTGTTTGCTGACCTTACGGCGATTGCTCTTGAAACGACCATCGGCTAGTCCGGGTGAACTCCGGGCAAAGGATGCCGTGGTCCGCGAAAGATTCGGTTTACACCGTTTCACCGCTTCGTAAGGGAGAGGACCGCGCAAGCGACCTCGAACTCGTAACCAGTCGAGTGACCGGGGTAATATGGTCGCAACTGGAAGTAAGGGCGTGAGTGTAAGCCCGCTGGGTAACATACCTGATTATCTCGCGGATAAGGCGTTGGCCTCGTTGGACTGTTTTGTTCTAAGTCTTCCGCGTTCACTTCACGGGAGCTGGAACGAACATTTCGTTAAAACTTACTGAGGTGACGGGTTCGCACGTTGTAATTGACAGCTCTAGTTGTTAATTTTCTACCAGGATGTAACAAAAAAAATATATTTATCGTAAAAAGATAAATAAAATAAATCTCTTCCAACGACCCTGACGCTTCCGCCGCTCATTACAAGCGAAAAACCGGAGATTCACGAGCAAGCATTCCGCGTTTGCGCATGCGATAAAAGAACAATGGAATTCACGGTTTACATGAGCATTTTCAAATGTCTGTTTCTGGCAGCTGCCCTCGATACAAAGCAATGATTTTGACATCGCTCGCCTGAATTTGAATGTGCTTAAATTATGTGATTTCTGCCATTTCTCTCGCTTTTCCCCACCTTTCCTCTTGATCATTTTTTTTCTAATAATTTTTAAATGCAATACTTCAACTCGGGAAAAAATCAACTTTGAAGTGGCAGTGAAAAAAAAAACGATTACATGCAATGTCCATAGCCGCGTTAAAACACTTATTCCCGCTAGATCACCATAGATAAGCAGCATCGAGGGTGGTCAGTATTTGGACGGGTGACCGTCTGATTACTGCCACGTGATGTTATAAAAAGCCCGCCGCCTGAAAGCTAATTGCCGTTAGACATTAAAACGGGCCGTTACCGTTAAAAAATAAAAAGCCGAAAGAAAAAATAATAAAAAATGGCTTTTGAAAATATAAAAAAATAAAATAATAGAAAATAATAAAAATAATAGAAAAATAAGAAAAATAATAAAAAACATTTAATAGAAAGTATTCAAATAATAAAAATAATAGAAAAATGGCTCATAGAAAAATAATACAAATATAGCATTTATTGATTCCTATCCAAGAGTTCTATTCCTATTCAATGTTTAAAAAATTGTATAAAAAAAAATGTTTAAAAATTTACAACGAAATTACTACCTGCTGGTTGGCTGGAGGATATTGTCGTTTATGGCAATAAGCCCGCCATTTGCACCTGTTGTGGTCAATAAAGAGTTTTTATTATTATTATTATTATTAGTTCCACATCAGAAATATTAACGAACTCCTATTAAAATATCAAAACCTATAAATAGATATCTACAAAATATCGATTGTGCCAAACCAAGACTATTCTGAAAAGCAGACAAGGCCTCCTCCCCCCTCATTGATAACTCCCCCTAACCCCCTAAATTCCCCCCTTCCCCCACCCCCCAGGAACTAACCCCCCCCCTCCACCCGATTGTAATTATGCAAATGCAGTATATTTGTAGTATTTTTGTAGTATTGCGTTGTAATAAAATGGCTATTTTCCAATATCATGTAGTATTTTATTTCCAATATCTTAAGTAGGTACGGCGGTTTTTTTTTGTCGCTTGTAAAAGAGATATTTCGACCAAAATTTCACAATGACATTTCGACACAATTGTGACCGAATTTTCAATCCAATATTTCGTCCTTTATTCGTCCTTTTGTCCGTTAAGTCCTTTTGTCCAATAACCATAATTTTTAGCTCTTGCCATGAACAAATGATGCCGGTATCGTGGCGGAATTTACACACACACACACACACACACACACAGAGAGAGACTCACAGACAGACTTCAGTCTCGAAATAGTCTTTATCGTCTCGGGGGACGGGGTAGGCGTCGTCATCATCTCAATTTTTTTTAGAGCCTTCACAATACTTTCTCTCTGCTGGGAATTTATTAATAGTCAATGTTTATTTTAATTATGTAAATATATATTTTACATACCTAAAAAATGTTTTCCCTTAAATTTACTAGTAGATTGATAAACAATGCCATCGATAACAAATGGAGAAAACGATCTTAGTTGATTAACATTTTTGGACGCGTAGAATATCGACCCAAGAGATTTTGTATATACAATACTACACCATCGTTCTGTTTACTTTTAATATCTGAATTATACGTCAATTTGTTGCAGGAGATATATATCTTTCTTTCATTGCCTTCCTGTGGGGAAAGTATTAGCGCCAGGCCCGCTTTTTATTTTCTATCCCTTAGCACCTTTCGTAGACCGCTTATACATTATGTATATATCAGTAGGTAAGGCACTCTAGGCCGATAGCGGAAAGTCGGGCTTATCTCGGAAAATTTCCCCTGCCTCATCGCGGTTCGCAGTTATAATCCGGCTTATGATTTCCATTAAACGCTGTATTTATTTTGGCAGCGGCTGAATAAGGGTACAAAGTCCACACACTATACGGAGGGTTTGCGCGATGATATGTGGCATTAAGGGTGCCTTCAACTCCTACTTGAGGATCAACTTGCGGTGAAATTAAGTGGAGGAATATATCATAATATGAGGAAGGCACAGCAATTGAAAAGAAATATTGTAGATGGGACTGGCTGAAGACTGAAAATAGCAGTAAATGGATCTAGCTAAAGTGTAGTATTATTACCAAATCTGACACGCAGAAGCGTGCATTAGGAGTTACCGTAGGCATAAGGTGTGTAGCGCAAAATGTTATACCCGTTTTGTTACTTTCCTGTTTAAGGAAAGTATTGTGGACGCACTTCTGTGTGTCTGTCGGTGTGTATTCTCCGACGATAGCGCCGAAACGCTTTATCCGATTGAGCTGAAATTCGGCATGCAGGCATCATTTGGCCATGGCATGAGCTGAAAAGATTGTGGTTGAAATCCGTTTACCCAGGGTTGGCTCCCGACGAGGGAACTCCTCAACGGTAAACAGCAAAGACTCAAAATTTTCTATACGCAATCAATTATGATAGCCCCTTCTAAGTTTCACTGTGACCTAGCTTATGTACCCTGGGTTGGCTCCCGATAAGGGGACTCTTTAACAGTCAACAGCAGAGACCCAAAATTTTGTGTATGCATTCAATTATGATAGCAACTTTCAAGTTTCACCATGACATGGCTGATCTACCCTGGGTTGGCTCCTGACGAGGGAACTCCTCTACGGTCAACAGCAGACACAAAATTCGAAAAGTCGTAAAGTCGAAAAGTCAAAAAGTCGAAAAGTCGAAAATTCGAAGTCGAAGTCGATTTCGATTTTCGAGGGTTTTAAAGGATGGCGCTAGGTTGGGGGTGGGGGGGTTATGGTTGGATTTATGATATTAATATTCAGATGAATTAAGTTCCTGGCTACTTGACAGGAAGTCTTGGGGTGACACAATCGATTTTTTTCTGAATGGCTGAATAAATACGTTATAAATGGATGTATTGGCATAATCACCGTTCGACCGTTCAAACATGATAATAAATTATCATAAAATTACTAACGGAGGACGAGTTCTTTGTTTAACATATATTTTCATCTTTTCAAAGATACACAGTGGCATTTTTTTAGGTCTAGGTAGAATTATGTAACATAAATTACATTACGCAAATAACTAAAAGCCATTAGAAGCGCCATCATAGCAAGATCCCTGCGTAATTCCAAGTCCTTGCTAAACAAGACGAAGACCTTCGGGAACGAGAAAGGGCTCAAGTACGTTTGGGTGAAATACGGGAAAATCCATATCCGGAAAAATGACACTTCGCCCGTGTTCATCATCAACAATGTGTCTGATTTAAACAAAGTTTCTTAATCTGTCTCTTTGCTATTGTATACTTCCCATCGCTATTTAAGATGTACCTCTGTGAAACTATCGCACTTATCAGTGCCGTTGATTTCTTCGTATTGTATGTATTGAATTGCTTAGAAATAGTGTTATATACACCCGCTTCATTCCTTCTCAGTATAAAAATGTTTGTAACCCTTGCTTTCACCGCTGCTTCGCTCACTCGCCGTTCACACGCGCAGGATGAAGACGTCAGATACCGGTTTCTATACTGCATTTTCACTAGTCAGCTATGCTCGCCTATATCGTCTGCATACCCTGTTCGTACTAATTTTATTGTTTTATATTTAATAATTCATTTATCACTCACAATGCTACTTACTAAATAAAATTAATCTCCGTGTTCCTTCCAACCCAATAGATTTAACCCTGCTCTTCATGTTCCTCATGCTGGTACCAACTATAGGCAAAATGCATTTCTGTGGCGAACACGTGACAATTGTAATTATTTGATTAAACGCTTTGACTTTGATCTATTCTGTACGAGTATTAACTCAGCTAGGTAGCAGCTGAACAGTGAATTCTTTAGCATTAATTGTGGAATATTTTTTGATGTATTTTTAATCGTTAGCTTTATTTGAAAGGTCACACATGTTTCTACAACGTTACCTAAACGTGAAAACCTTTAATTGGCTCTCTGTTATCCTACTCTTCTCTTTGTTAAATTATAATTAGCTGTTGGTTTTCCTAAAAATAAATAAATAAATAAATAAATAAGTAATCTCCATTATGTTCAAACGTGTTCTAACCTGCCTGATTACTAAAAAGTACATTAATTTACAGGTTCACGAGCCATTTCCTCGCATTCGTCGTATTGTAGGCTAATCGTGGTGTGTGCCATTTGTGACATAATAATCACGTGTGCCAAAATAATCATATTTTTACAAATGGCAGGGAAATAATGGAATTAAAGAAAATAACTATATTATTTCAAGCTTTATATTAACTTACAATGTTCGTATGTAAGTTGCTCGTTTCAAAATTTTCAAACCATTTTCAACAACTGGCTGGTATCCGACTGAGATGGAATTTGGCATACCTACTTATGTAAGTTCGGTGACAATGCAATAATTTGGTGCCGTCGAAATGATTTGATGATGGAACCGGCATGTAGGGTATTGAACTCTCCACTAGGAGTCAACCTTCGGGCGCTTCTGGACGGTTTGCGCACCGTGCGGCGCCAGCCAATCGATTGTGCACTCTGACTAACAGCCGGGGGAGTCTGTGTCCGACATTCAGCCACCCGATCCCGGGTGAATAAGCCGGGCGAAGGATGCCGTGGTCCGCGATATATTCGGTTGACACCGTATCATCGCTGCATAAGGGACAGGCCTGCGCAAGCGACCTCGATCTTGTAACCAGTCAGGAGGTACGAGGTATCCTGAAGGTTAATTCCAGACGGAGATATCCTTCCAAACTGGTAGTCAGGGGGCGAGGCTGAAACTGGTTACCTTTTCCGGTGACTCGCCGTAAGGCTTTGGCCTCTGACGGGCAGGTGGCATAGCTTGACTGTGGATTGTTTTTCGTCCCAAGTGTTCTGCGCTCATCGCATGGGAGACAGAACGGTAAATTTCCTTAAAACTTGCTAAGGTAACGGGTTCGCCTGTTGTAGTTGACAGCTCTTGTTGTCAATTTTGCTCTCTAATACCTATCGTGAATTACAAATTAAATTAAATGTAATAACGTTGCTGCGTCATACGTGGTTTAACAACTCAATTTTAGAGTTTTCGTTTAAAACAACGTAAACCCCTCCCCCTATCTCCACCCACCGTCATCCCACCAAGCTTGAAACTTTACGGGAGGAGATGATGGCTTATTACTTCCATAAGTCCGTTCCGTAACCTCCCGCCTGCCGCGCAACATAACCCCGAGTGGCAGCGCACAGAATGACAATCCTTGATATTAAACCCCGTTGAAGCCGTCGTCGGGGCTGCTTTTCATTGGGAAATCGTTTATTAAAGCTAATATTTGGGATGTCACAAGAGGGGTGCGTCAACGCTACGGGTGCGTCAAGGCTTCTGTCACCGCTTATGTAGCTTGTTTTATATTATAAATTAGGGCGCAAAATAAATAAATAAATAAATAAATAAGTAATCTCCATTATGTTCAAACGTGTTCTAACCTGCCTGATTACTAAAAAGTATATTAATTTACAGGTTCACGAGCCATTTCCTCGCATTCGTCGTATTGTAGGCTAATCGTGGTGTGTGCCATTTGTGACATAATAATCACGTGTGCCAAAATAATCATATTTTTACAAATGGCAGGGAAATAATGGAATTAAAGAAAATAACTATATTATTTCAAGCTTTATATTAACTTACAATGTTCGTATGTAAGTTGCTCGTTTCAAAATTTTCAAACCATTTTCAACAACTGGCTGGTATCCGACTGAGATGGAATTTGGCATACCTACTTATGTAAGTTCGGTGACAATGCAATAATTTGGTGCCATCGAAATGATTTGATGATGGAACCGGCATGTAGGGTATTGAACTCCATGGTGGCAATTGGTAGGACAGACCAATTTGGGCTAGTATGTTTTGTTATCATGAGTACCTTCTATTACACATGATGACGAGGGTCTAAAGATAGAGTCGGAAATTGCCACTGGAACGCCCCAATGGAATTTGCTAAGATAGTGAGTTTGAGCTCGTTTGTTTTGTTGTCTTGAGTACTTTCCATTATAGTTAATGACGAGAGTCTGAAAATGAAGCCGGAAGATTGCCACTGGAACTCCCTAGTGGAAAGCTAAGCTTGTTTTAAAAATCCGTTTTTACTTTTAATGTATTATAATTTCTTAGCTTCTTGAAGAATAGCTCCTGGCTTTTCGGCGCCTCTCCTGGATCTTCCTCGTCCTCTTCTCGTTACACACCATTGCCTAACTTGACAACTGCCGCATCTTCAACGTTTACAGCAGCAGCTCGTCTTTATCGTCCACTTCCATTACACTCCTGTCTTTCTCTTCCCCTTCCCTTTCCCCTACTGAATCGCTCGCCGGTAAGAGTTTCATAAATGATAAATAAGAAAAGATTAAGAAATTCTGGTCAGCAATTTATCACCAAACGATAAGCGACCAGAAGTACAAATACATTTTAGTTGGGTAAACTTCCCTGGGCGAAAAGAACAGGGTAATTCTAAAATGGGTTCACGGCCATGCAGGAATCGAGGGAAATGAAAAAACCGATGAACTTGCTAAGACGAGAGCAAACATTATACGGCCCTGAACCTTGCTGTGGCGTACCAAAAAGCCCTGCAAACCTAACACCCAAAAAATATATTTAGAACAATCCGACAACCACTGGAACAACACGACAGGGTTGATGAATTATTCAAAAGCGCGAATAAAGACTTACGACCTTCATACGATGAGGCCTTATCGCTAAATAGGAACAATCTATGCATACTGGTGAGGGCGCTGACGTGGCATTGTGGCCTGAACAAACACATGTACAACCTTTAGCTCCGGGACCCGAAAATGTGCAGGTTATGCCAAGAGACAGAGGAAACTCCTCTGTCTCTTGGCAATAGACCAGCAATGGTCGCAATGTTACAAGGCTCATGAAGACCTTAAAAAAGCCCCAAACAACAATTTAGCAAAAAATAGGTAAATTTTTGTTCTGGCGATAAAAATTCATTGGTTATTATAGTTTCATCGATGGTGGTGTCATTTTAATATAATTCTGATATACGAAATGTAAGCGGCGTTGCTCACACTCCTATTGTACAATTGGCATACTTGATACATTCGTATTTTTTGTAAAGCCAATCATTTCTGTTATTAATAAAATGGTCTAGGCTCTTACGAATGCTACCTAGCTTAAATGATAGACGTGTGGGAGAGGGTGCCACGATATTAGGCTAGCTCTAAAGTTTAATTAACCACAGATCTCTGACCGCAAACTGTTATAATTATCTTCAAGCCCTTCAACCATGTATTGGTAAACATATTTTCGCAACGTTGAGCAACATCCACGTATTTGTTTCTAGAAACAATGTTACAGAACTTTACGCTTTTATTTTTATTATTTAAGTAATTCAAGAATAATTTAAAACAATTTTATCTTAGGAACTATGCATAGAAATATTTTAAACATTGAATAAATAGCAGAAAATGAATACATTGCAAAGTCCAGTGACAACGTTACCTAACTAGGCCGGGACCTGTTTTAACGCTATTTACACTAGTCAGTTTTGCGCGTCATTTCGCTAGATGCAGTACGGATATTATGCTCTGCGTATTATTATTGATATGTTGCGTTATTGGTAGATAACAATATTTCTCGACGTATATAAAGTTGTTGCTTCACTCAACAAAACCGACAGTGCAAGTACCTCAAAAAAATCCACTTGCTTTGAGTAACATCATATGATCAGCTTCCAGTCTTTTAGATCATGATGCTATTTTCTTCTCCTGTGAATCGCGACTGCGAAGTATGATTTTTTAATCTTTATTTTTAGGAATTATTTTTACAAAGGAGAATGGGCATTCTTGTATGAATAACAGAAAAATAACAAATAGAGAAATAACCCAGAAAAATGAAAAATACAGACTTATAACAATTGATTGTGCTAGTGTAAATAGTAATATTATTGCCAAAAATCAACTCATTTATCCTTGTTGTATTAGAAATTATACACATCCGAAGTTTTGCATATCTGGATGATTTTTTGAAATAAGCTAGTTATTAAATCTTGTTAAACAGGGTTTATTATGTAGAAGTAGTTATATATTTAATGCTGAAGTCGTTATTTAAATCAACACTTTAAGTAAAACCCAAACGTAAAGCAAAAATCAGTGAGTTCCAGTATCAAAGTAAAAACCAGAAAGTAAAAACGAAATCACATCAAAATAGAAAATACGAATGGCGGCCCAGGTGCAGAATCTTACATGTCACCCATTCACTGGGTATCTATCCTTGTATTGCTTATTCACTATTTCTCTTTTATCCACCAATTTATTTAGACAGCCCCGACGTAAAACAGGATAATGCCGACGGCCCAGGCGGAAAATCTTACCTGACACCCGGACACTGGTCGTCTATCTCTAAATTGCTTATTGGCTGTTTCCCTTTCATCCATAAACTTATTTATCGCTTTAGCTTTCAGGATAAGATAAAAGTACTTACTTGGTACTATGCAGTTATTTTTAATATTAATAATTTATATTGATTAAGGTTTAGAGTTTTATCTATATATCTTAATTAAAAAAAAACTCTTTATTTGCACTTAATAAATATACAAAAAAGGCGAGCTTATTGCCACATGGCAATGTCTTACAGCTAACCTAAACATAGTGGTACATGCGCGCATTGTGAAAATAAAGATTATTACATAACATACAGACAAGTGGAAGAATTTAAGACTAATAATGCCCGAGGAGAGGAAATTGGGAGAGGAACAGGAGAGAAAGGGAAGAACTGGTTACTTCTTAGAAAGGTAGTAATCCTTAAGGTGAGTCTTAAACGATGGTAAAGAAGGCGAATTTCGTATATTTGCTGGGAGATCGTTCCAGAGTCTTGCACCATGGACACAGAAAGAATAGGAATAGAAATCACTATTATGACTCGGAATTTTTAATAAACTGTCAGAGGCTGACCGAAGTACGAGACCGTGGGAACTTAGTGGTTCAAAAAGCTCCTGGAGATAGGATGGTGTTAATTGGGTGAGTACACGATATAGGAGAGCCAGTATATGAATATTTCTTCTTGTATATGTTTGTGTATTTCTATGTATAATATGTATGTATATACGTATGTATGTAGATGCATATGTATGTATATGATTGTGTATATGTGTACGTAAATGGATATGTATGTATGCACGATTATGAATGTAAGTATATTAAACCTCCCTCTCCATTCCCTATGGTACTTAAAATAAAATTTTAATATTATGCTTCTTTTATGTTTTTTTTACATTTTTCTTTATATATTTTTTATAAATAGAATATTTATAAAACAATAAATACAAAACTACTTTTTATTTTTTTTATTATAAGATTTTTTTTTTTTATAAGATTATTTGAAATGTATAAATAGCATTACTATTGTTTATCTACAATGTTCTTTCATACAATAAATATGCTGTATACAGTTAGGTAATAAATAAATAAAATTAATATAAACAAACTTATTGTCTAAATAAACTGAAGTAATTAGGTTTTTTTACAAAAAAATGTGTGGTTATTAAATATTTTTTTGCGATTACAACACTATAACTTTTAGCCACGTATGTATTTCAGCTTAGTTGTAGCTGTGGAATGAAATGTTACGCTTGTAAAAATATTGCGCTTGTTATATGTGGCAAAGCGTAACAAAAAACTTCGCAATTAGGTACAAAATTAACCATTGTCTTTTATTACGTGTTTTTATATACTTAGTTTGTATATAAGTGATACACATATCTATAACAATCTATATCTATAAGTGATACACATATCTATGACATAGCCTAGTTAGGTGACATTAAAGTAGGATCACTGACAAAAGTTTTTGGCATGTCATATTATCAGTATTTTGCTACTAGATTTTTGTCTATGAGATTTTATGAAATGATGACTTTCGCGGTTGTTTGACATAATAAATAAAATACAAACGATTTTACAGCGTGAAGTTTGTAACACCCGATATTTCGGCGATGTTGCAAACGCCATTATCCAGGGTATACTAAAGTGCTGCCTTTCGCCATCTGCTGCTGCTGTTAATCCGTGGATTATATAGGTGGTGGGGCGACAGTTCGGCGCGATAATTGAAAAAGCGTCGTACTCACAACACTCAGTGTATCTTGCTTGACGTCCTTACGCTTGGCGATGGGCATTGAGAACATTTTAAGAGGAGGGTTCGACGTAGAAAAGAGTTTGTAACCGTCGTCTCTATTAAAACATACCCTGAACCGTAGTCTACAACGGACAACGGCGATTGCAACATCGCCGAAACGTCGGTTGTTACAAACTTCTCCGGGTAAATTCGTTTTATCGTTGTTTTCTTATTTATATAAGATTTTAAAATATGGCAAAAATATTGTCCATTTTGCTCTTAGGGAGCTAATGTTGGAGTTGGCCCGAAGACCCATTCGCTCAGGGTCTGTCACACTCACGGGTCAACATCCATCCGGCGGCCTCCGCTCAGAAGTGAGAGCCAGAGTAGGACGCTGGCCTGCGGGCCAGTCTACACTAGGAGTCAACCTTCGGGCGCTTCTGGACGGTTTGCGCACCGTGCGGCGCCAGCCAATCGATTGTGCACTCTGACTAACAGCCGGGGGAGTCTGTGTCCGACATTCAGCCACCCGATCCCGGGTGAATAAGCCGGGCGAAGGATGCCGTGGTCCGCGATATATTCGGTTGACACCGTATCATCGCTGCATAAGGGACAGGCCTGCGCAAGCGACCTCGATCTTGTAACCAGTCAGGAGGTACGAGGTATCCTGAAGGTTAATTCCAGACGGAGATATCCTTCCAAACTGGTAGTCAGGGGGCGAGGCTGAAACTGGTTACCTTTTCCGGTGACTCGCCGTAAGGCTTTGGCCTCTGACGGGCAGGTGGCATAGCTTGACTGTGGATTGTTTTTCGTCCCAAGTGTTCTGCGCTCATCGCATGGGAGACAGAACGGTAAATTTCCTTAAAACTTGCTAAGGTAACGGGTTCGCCTGTTGTAGTTGACAGCTCTTGTTGTCAATTTTGCTCTCTAATACCTATCGTGAATTACAAATTAAATTAAATGTAATAACGTTGCTGCGTCATACGTGGTTTAACAACTCAATTTTAGAGTTTTCGTTTAAAACAACGTAAACCCCTCCCCCTATCTCCACCCACCGTCATCCCACCAAGCTTGAAACTTTACGGGAGGAGATGATGGCTTATTACTTCCATAAGTCCGTTCCGTAACCTCCCGCCTGCCGCGCAACATAACCCCGAGTGGCAGCGCACAGAATGACAATCCTTGATATTAAACCCCGTTGAAGCCGTCGTCGGGGCTGCTTTTCATTGGGAAATCGTTTATTAAAGCTAATATTTGGGATGTCACAAGAGGGGTGCGTCAACGCTACGGGTGCGTCAAGGCTTCTGTCACCGCTTATGTAGCTTGTTTTATATTATAAATTAGGGCGCAAAATAAATAAATAAATAAATAAATAAGTAATCTCCATTATGTTCAAACGTGTTCTAACCTGCCTGATTACTAAAAAGTATATTAATTTACAGGTTCACGAGCCATTTCCTCGCATTCGTCGTATTGTAGGCTAATCGTGGTGTGTGCCATTTGTGACATAATAATCACGTGTGCCAAAATAATCATATTTTTACAAATGGCAGGGAAATAATGGAATTAAAGAAAATAACTATATTATTTCAAGCTTTATATTAACTTACAATGTTCGTATGTAAGTTGCTCGTTTCAAAATTTTCAAACCATTTTCAACAACTGGCTGGTATCCGACTGAGATGGAATTTGGCATACCTACTTATGTAAGTTCGGTGACAATGCAATAATTTGGTGCCATCGAAATGATTTGATGATGGAACCGGCATGTAGGGTATTGAACTCCATGGTGGCAATTGGTAGGACAGACCAATTTGGGCTAGTATGTTTTGTTATCATGAGTACCTTCTATTACACATGATGACGAGGGTCTAAAGATAGAGTCGGAAATTGCCACTGGAACGCCCCAATGGAATTTGCTAAGATAGTGAGTTTGAGCTCGTTTGTTTTGTTGTCTTGAGTACTTTCCATTATAGTTAATGACGAGAGTCTGAAAATGAAGCCGGAAGATTGCCACTGGAACTCCCTAGTGGAAAGCTAAGCTTGTTTTAAAAATCCGTTTTTACTTTTAATGTATTATAATTTCTTAGCTTCTTGAAGAATAGCTCCTGGCTTTTCGGCGCCTCTCCTGGATCTTCCTCGTCCTCTTCTCGTTACACACCATTGCCTAACTTGACAACTGCCGCATCTTCAACGTTTACAGCAGCAGCTCGTCTTTATCGTCCACTTCCATTACACTCCTTTCTTTCTCTTCCCCTTCCCTTTCCCCTACTGAATCGCTCGCCGGTAAGAGTTTCATAAATGATAAATAAGAAAAGATTAAGAAATTCTGGTCAGCAATTTATCACCAAACGATAAGCGACCAGAAGTACAAATACATTTTAGTTGGGTAAACTTCCCTGGGCGAAAAGAACAGGGTAATTCTAAAATGGGTTCACGGCCATGCAGGAATCGAGGGAAATGAAAAAACCGATGAACTTGCAAAGGGAACATTATACGGCCCTGAACCTTGCTGTGGCGTACCAAAAAGCCCTGCAAACCTAACACCCAAAAAATATATTTAGAACAATCCGACAACCACTGGAACAACACGACAGGGTTGATGAATTATTCAAAAGCGCGAATAAAGACTTACGACCTTCATACGATGAGGCCTTATCGCTAAATAGGAACAATCTATGCATACTGGTGAGGGCGCTGACGTGGCATTGTGGCCTGAACAAACACATGTACAACCTTTAGCTCCGGGACCCGAAAATGTGCAGGTTATGCCAAGAGACAGAGGAAACTCCTCTGCATCGCATTTGCGAGTGCGGCTCGTCGATGCAATAAAGATACACCCACTTGGGTGGTCATTACCACCAACCTGAGGAGGTAAAACAATCTGGCGCCAAAAGACTGTTGCGGTTCTTAACCCGTATGTGCTCACTGCCCCAATTTTAAAACGTTTAATTTTTTACCATTTTTGATATTCAAAAATCATTTATTTATTTTTAAAAACAATTATATCGCTTATTTACAATACGGGCAACACACGTTACAAAAAAACAAGAGGACTTGGTAACATTTCATTTGTCATTTCAATAGATAAAAAGTGTAATTATTGAAAGTTATGATGTCGCGCAATAAATCGTAAATTTTTATCAAATAATTTATTAGTAGATCTATGTAAGGTGGTTTATTTTATTGTTTTATTTATTATCAATGAGTTTTTCATAATTAAAATCAATTAGATCTTTGAAGCATAGGTTTATCGAGCTATTATTTGCAACGCCCCATTATTGGGGCGGTGAGCACGAGCTCCCATGTCAATTTCAAACTTCATTTATTAGGCATTCTTGACTTATTTACAGTGTTTATAACATGTTATGTTATGTTATGCTTACTTTATTGTATTATATGTTATATTTATACCTTACATGTTATATTTTATTCAAACTTGTTTGAATTATTGTTTGAATATTGGTTTGAATTATTCTACGACGAAGAAATTATTGATTTGTTTGTTGAAAATTCGAATAAGTATGCTATTTTCGAAGGAAAAAGGCTTGGCGTTACAAAAGAAGAGATCCTCCCTGTACCTGCAATATTTTTGCTGAGTGGATATAACGTTCAGGCTAGAAATCGTATGTACTGGGATACCGGAATTGACACTTACCATCCTGGCGTAGCTAATGCCATATCACGGTCAAGATTTGAACATATACTTCGATTTATACATGTTTGTGATAACGCAGCATTAGACGTTGAAGATAAGTTCACTAAAGTGGAACCTTTATGGTATAAACTTAACCAAAAATGGTTGAAGTATTGGCCTCAGAACAGTGAAGTTAGCATGACGAATCGATGATCCCATATTATGGACATCATAGTACAAAACAGCACATGCATGGCAAGTCGATCATTCGGATTCGATTCGGATTCGTTTCGTTCGGAGTCAGTTGTTTCGGATTCAAATGTTGGTGTATGGCTACACGCCTGGGATACCTTATGCAAAGCATACCTTATCAAGGGGCTAGCACAGGCAATACTAATCCTGATCTAGGTGTTGGAGGATCTGTTGTTACGACCTTGGTTGCCGAATTACCTGCAGGTTTTACAGTGCACGTTTACATGAATATTTTTTTACGTCTTATAGATTGCTTACAGCTTTGAAGGAATCTGGCCATCAAGGTCTGGTACAATTCGAGCCAATCGAGTAGAAAATGCACCGTTGAGGGCAGTGCCAATAATGAAAAAAGAAAAATGCGGTAGCTACCACTTACACATAAAAAATCAGGCATGACTGATTCGCTACAATGATAACAGTGTATTTACCGCAGCATCAACTTGTGAAGGTGTTACAACCATGGAATCTGCTCAGCGTTGGTCAAGCAGCAAAAAGAAGAAAGTGTCTATTCAACAGCCTGTCTGTGTATAGATGTACAATTAATACATGGGCGGGGTTGATCGCCTAGATCAAAATATAGGCTGCTATCGTATAAGCATCAATAAAAAAATGGTACTGGCAACTTTTGATGTGGCCTTTGAATGCATCGATGAACAACGTATTTCAGTTGTACAGACTATCACCAGCTGGGCAAGAAAAGGCTCATCTTGATTTTTTAACTTTCATCAGGACAGTGGTCACAACGTATCTGCGAAAGTATGCATCGGTTCGCTCCATAGGCCACCCACTAAAGCTAGCTTCACGAAAAAGGAGGATTTCAGATGAGGTTCGTCTGGATGGGGTTGATCACATTATTATTTCCAGCGATGCTCAGATACGTTGTGGCCAATTCCATATAAATACTACAAAAAAATGTCGAAAATGTAATGTCGGTTGCCATTCGAACTGTTTCGAAACTTTTCATTTATAAAATGACATTTTTAATGTTCATTGTAATATGTTTTATGTTGTCAAGTGAAGAGTAAATACATAAATGTTGAATAAAATTCTGCAAATGAGTAAAATTATTTACCTAACCCTCTAGTATAACCAGAACAGAACAAACTCGGAAAGTATATTTCGCGTGGCGGGCCGTGCTTAGCGCCCCAAAAATGGGGCAGTCAAAATTTCCAAAATCCTGCATTCATCATCAACAATTTTTATAAAACACATTTCTTGTTGATGGTTTGGCCTATAATAATCCAAAAAAACTGCTGGTTTGTCGAAAAAAAAAACTTGAGCACTTACGGGTTAAATGACACGAAGTTCAGCGCAGAACTATAGCAAGTGGCGAACACAATAGACCAGCAATGGTCGCAATGTTACAAGGCTCATGAAGACCTTAAAAAAGCCCCAAACAACAATTTAGCAAAAAATAGGTAAATTTTTGTTCTGGCGATAAAAATTCATTGGTTATTATAGTTTCATCGATGGTGGTGTCATTTTAATATAATTCTGATATACGAAATGTAAGCGGCGTTGCTCACACTCCTATTGTACAATTGGCATACTTGATACATTCGTATTTTTTGTAAAGCCAATCATTTCTGTTATTAATAAAATGGTCTAGGCTCTTACGAATGCTACCTAGCTTAAATGATAGACGTGTGGGAGAGGGTGCCACGATATTAGGCTAGCTCTAAAGTTTAATTAACCACAGATCTCTGACCGCAAACTGTTATAATTATCTTCAAGCCCTTCAACCATGTATTGGTAAACATATTTTCGCAACGTTGAGCAACATCCACGTATTTGTTTCTAGAAACAATGTTACAGAACTTTACGCTTTTATTTTTATTATTTAAGTAATTCAAGAATAATTTAAAACAATTTTATCTTAGGAACTATGCATAGAAATATTTTAAACATTGAATAAATAGCAGAAAATGAATACATTGCAAAGTCCAGTGACAACGTTACCTAACTAGGCCGGGACCTGTTTTAACGCTATTTACACTAGTCAGTTTTGCGCGTCATTTCGCTAGATGCAGTACGGATATTATGCTCTGCGTATTATTATTGATATGTTGCGTTATTGGTAGATAACAATATTTCTCGACGTATATAAAGTTGTTGCTTCACTCAACAAAACCGACAGTGCAAGTACCTCAAAAAAATCCACTTGCTTTGAGTAACATCATATGATCAGCTTCCAGTCTTTTAGATCATGATGCTATTTTCTTCTCCTGTGAATCGCGACTGCGAAGTATGATTTTTTAATCTTTATTTTTAGGAATTATTTTTACAAAGGAGAATGGGCATTCTTGTATGAATAACAGAAAAATAACAAATAGAGAAATAACCCAGAAAAATGAAAAATACAGACTTATAACAATTGATTGTGCTAGTGTAAATAGTAATATTATTGCCAAAAATCAACTCATTTATCCTTGTTGTATTAGAAATTATACACATCCGAAGTTTTGCATATCTGGATGATTTTTTGAAATAAGCTAGTTATTAAATCTTGTTAAACAGGGTTTATTATGTAGAAGTAGTTATATATTTAATGCTGAAGTCGTTATTTAAATCAACACTTTAAGTAAAACCCAAACGTAAAGCAAAAATCAGTGAGTTCCAGTATCAAAGTAAAAACCAGAAAGTAAAAACGAAATCACATCAAAATAGAAAATACGAATGGCGGCCCAGGTGCAGAATCTTACATGTCACCCATTCACTGGGTATCTATCCTTGTATTGCTTATTCACTATTTCTCTTTTATCCACCAATTTATTTAGACAGCCCCGACGTAAAACAGGATAATGCCGACGGCCCAGGCGGAAAATCTTACCTGACACCCGGACACTGGTCGTCTATCTCTAAATTGCTTATTGGCTGTTTCCCTTTCATCCATAAACTTATTTATCGCTTTAGCTTTCAGGATAAGATAAAAGTACTTACTTGGTACTATGCAGTTATTTTTAATATTAATAATTTATATTGATTAAGGTTTAGAGTTTTATCTATATATCTTAATTAAAAAAAAACTCTTTATTTGCACTTAATAAATATACAAAAAAGGCGAGCTTATTGCCACATGGCAATGTCTTACAGCTAACCTAAACATAGTGGTACATGCGCGCATTGTGAAAATAAAGATTATTACATAACATACAGACAAGTGGAAGAATTTAAGACTAATAATGCCCGAGGAGAGGAAATTGGGAGAGGAACAGGAGAGAAAGGGAAGAACTGGTTACTTCTTAGAAAGGTAGTAATCCTTAAGGTGAGTCTTAAACGATGGTAAAGAAGGCGAATTTCGTATATTTGCTGGGAGATCGTTCCAGAGTCTTGCACCATGGACACAGAAAGAATAGGAATAGAAATCACTATTATGACTCGGAATTTTTAATAAACTGTCAGAGGCTGACCGAAGTACGAGACCGTGGGAACTTAGTGGTTCAAAAAGCTCCTGGAGATAGGATGGTGTTAATTGGGTGAGTACACGATATAGGAGAGCCAGTATATGAATATTTCTTCTTGTATATGTTTGTGTATTTCTATGTATAATATGTATGTATATACGTATGTATGTAGATGCATATGTATGTATATGATTGTGTATATGTGTACGTAAATGGATATGTATGTATGCACGATTATGAATGTAAGTATATTAAACCTCCCTCTCCATTCCCTATGGTACTTAAAATAAAATTTTAATATTATGCTTCTTTTATGTTTTTTTTACATTTTTCTTTATATATTTTTTATAAATAGAATATTTATAAAACAATAAATACAAAACTACTTTTTATTTTTTTTATTATAAGATTTTTTTTTTATAAGATTATTTGAAATGTATAAATAGCATTACTATTGTTTATCTACAATGTTCTTTCATACAATAAATATGCTGTATACATTTAGGTAATAAATAAATAAAATTAATATAAACAAACTTATTGTCTAAATAAACTGAAGTAATTAGGTTTTTTTACAAAAAAATGTGTGGTTATTAAATATTTTTTTGCGATTACAACACTATAACTTTTAGCCACGTATGTATTTCAGCTTAGTTGTAGCTGTGGAATGAAATGTTACGCTTGTAAAAATATTGCGCTTGTTATATGTGGCAAAGCGTAACAAAAAACTTCGCAATTAGGTACAAAATTAACCATTGTCTTTTATTACGTGTTTTTATATACTTAGTTTGTATATAAGTGATACACATATCTATAACAATCTATATCTATAAGTGATACACATATCTATGACATAGCCTAGTTAGGTGACATTAAAGTAGGATCACTGACAAAAGTTTTTGGCATGTCATATTATCAGTATTTTGCTACTAGATTTTTGTCTATGAGATTTTATGAAATGATGACTTTCGCGGTTGTTTGACATAATAAATAAAATACAAACGATTTTACAGCGTGAAGTTTGTAACACCCGATATTTCGGCGATGTTGCAAACGCCATTATCCAGGGTATACTAAAGTGCTGCCTTTCGCCATCTGCTGCTGCTGTTAATCCGTGGATTATATAGGTGGTGGGGCGACAGTTCGGCGCGATAATTGAAAAAGCGTCGTACTCACAACACTCAGTGTATCTTGCTTGACGTCCTTACGCTTGGCGATGGGCATTGAGAACATTTTAAGAGGAGGGTTCGACGTAGAAAAGAGTTTGTAACCGTCGTCTCTATTAAAACATACCCTGAACCGTAGTCTACAACGGACAACGGCGATTGCAACATCGCCGAAACGTCGATTGTTACAAACTTCTCCGGGTAAATTCGTTTTATCGTTGTTTTCTTATTTATATAAGATTTTAAAATATGGCAAAAATATTGTCCATTTTGCTCTTAGGGAGCTAATGTTGGAGTTGGCCCGAAGACCCATTCGCTCAGGGTCTGTCACACTCACGGGTCAACATCCATCCGGCGGCCTCCGCTCAGAAGTGAGAGCCAGAGTAGGACGCTGGCCTGCGGGCCAGTCTCCACTAGGAGTCAACCTTCGGGCGCTTCTGGACGGTTTGCGCACCGTGCGGCGCCAGCCAATCGATTGTGCACTCTGACTAACAGCCGGGGGAGTCTGTGTCCGACATTCAGCCACCCGATCCCGGGTGAATAAGCCGGGCGAAGGATGCCGTGGTCCGCGATATATTCGGTTGACACCGTATCATCGCTGCATAAGGGACAGGCCTGCGCAAGCGACCTCGATCTTGTAACCAGTCAGGAGGTACGAGGTATCCTGAAGGTTAATTCCAGACGGAGATATCCTTCCAAACTGGTAGTCAGGGGGCGAGGCTGAAACTGGTTACCTTTTCCGGTGACTCGCCGTAAGGCTTTGGCCTCTGACGGGCAGGTGGCATAGCTTGACTGTGGATTGTTTTTCGTCCCAAGTGTTCTGCGCTCATCGCATGGGAGACAGAACGGTAAATTTCCTTAAAACTTGCTAAGGTAACGGGTTCGCCTGTTGTAGTTGACAGCTCTTGTTGTCAATTTTGCTCTCTAATACCTATCGTGAATTACAAATTAAATTAAATGTAATAACGTTGCTGCGTCATACGTGGTTTAACAACTCAATTTTAGAGTTTTCGTTTAAAACAACGTAAACCCCTCCCCCTATCTCCACCCACCGTCATCCCACCAAGCTTGAAACTTTACGGGAGGAGATGATGGCTTATTACTTCCATAAGTCCGTTCCGTAACCTCCCGCCTGCCGCGCAACATAACCCCGAGTGGCAGCGCACAGAATGACAATCCTTGATATTAAACCCCGTTGAAGCCGTCGTCGGGGCTGCTTTTCATTGGGAAATCGTTTATTAAAGCTAATATTTGGGATGTCACAAGAGGGGTGCGTCAACGCTACGGGTGCGTCAAGGCTTCTGTCACCGCTTATGTAGCTTGTTTTATATTATAAATTAGGGCGCAAATTATGAGAGGACATTGGGAAAAAATGTATGGGCACTGAGCCCACCTCTCCAATAATAATAAAGTATTGACCATTGGAAAGAGCTATTTATATAGAATATTGCCTCTTGAAACTTGCCTCAATTATGAACCGTTTCGGAGTTTTAACGTTCGGAACCTTTTTAATTATGGATAACTAGCTGACCCATGTCCACTTCGTTGGGCGGTAAAACTTTTTACATGTGATGAAATTATTAGTGTGGTTCATTTAGTACTGAGTGCTATGATTTATTTCCTGACTGCCAAAAGAAGGGTTATATTTTTACTGCATATGTATGTATGTATTTGCATGCCAATTTGACTATATTAACGTTATTTGTGAGTGTCTTCTTGTGAGTGTCTTATCTCTTTAACCATTTATGCAGTAAAAGGGAAATTATATGCAGTAAAAGGAAAAAAATATTTTGTTTTAAACACTTGAGACGATAAATTTACTTATTTTGATATTAATTAATAATTGTTGATAATATGACCAATAAACATGACCTAACGATTAAAATTATTTTTTTAATATAAAGTAGGTACTACTTTTAGTGACTTAAATATAAAAGTTAGACCTATGCTGTCACTGACTTTTTTCTATGATTTTATCAAGCTCTACAACTTTTCTCTAGAACTTAATCATATATCTCTCATCGTTAAGACAGCGTTAGTTAGAAACGTTTTCGTTCGACCGTTTTTCTCCGACTTACTTTGCAAATCCGACTACCACGAAAAAGCCTTTTCATTTTTCGGATTAATATATAGCCTATGACACTCACAAATAACGTGGCTTTCTATTGGTAAACGAATTTTCAAAATCGGTTTCATAGATCCAGAGATTACTTCCTACAACCTCACAAACTTTACCTCTTTATAATATTAGTATAGATTACATGAGTACCCCAATGCCAATTATTATAATATAGATATATAGATATAAACATACATACAGAATACTGTATACATACAATATATTACAATATATAAATACAATACCTAGGATACACGTGAGATAAAGTATAGTCGAGATAAAAAAAACGTATAAAAAGTCAACATTAAAAAAAAAGAAGAAGATAGTCGTGATTGAAACAGTCTTGTTTAAAAATAGTCGTGATTAAAAATACTAATTATTGTTGTGATAAGGAGTTTACCATTAGACAGACTTCAATTTTCTGCAATGTATAATATAACATTTCAATACGATATTTAGTTTTTTAATACGATAGTGCTGTAAATAATATAGAAAAAACGATATCCCGATTGTTGACGGTTGCTAAAGAGCGTACTCTTATTTTATTGATGAAGACATTGCTGCATTGGACCATTAATTTAGATTTTAACATTTTTAATATTCAACTACTACATATCTATTTTCTATCATATCATTTCTATGAAAAGTAACCTACCTGTACATAATCCCGACGAAAGTGTAGCTTTTTTAATAATATAGGGTTGCAATAAGTCTGGCGAATGTCATTGAGCAACTGTAAATCCTTGGACACTGCGCAGATTAATGAATTTAGACAATATTCTCATAATTTAATAATCAATTTGCTTTATTATATTATTTTCTAATGGTATAAATACGCGTATATAATTTTTTTTTTCTATCTTTCCAGGTTCGCCTATCACCGTGCCGGAGCATCGACTACAGCAAAAACAAAAGCGCTTTCGAAATATTTATTCTAGCACAATAAACAGTAATTAAAGCTTTAAAAACTATCATTAATTTGAGATTTTTTATTCAATATAACTTCCTCATTCTTTGCAATAAAATTTTAACATTTGTTTCGGTAGTCCTACTAGGATATCTTGAATTATGATTGCATTATTCAGAGTATCTATGATTGAAAATATTGAAATATACTATGAGCTATAAATCTTGAACGTCGAAACTTTTTTGACCTGTTACTAGTATTTTCAATACGCAGTGAATTAGCATCTCAAAAATGAATCCTAGACAATTATTCATACATTGTCATATACAAAGGTAACCCGAAGATAGGTGCGAGAATGTTGCCTCAGGGGTAGCCCAGGAAGAAAGAAGATGGAGTATGGACCAGGTGGAGGATCAGGGTGGTGCACCCCGACTCTGTCGGCGAGCCCCCCACCCCCGCCGCCGATGCCTCCTTGTCGCTGCAGGGCTAACATCAACGGATGCTACCCGCAACCTGTGTATAAAGGTATGTCCATCAATCATTGTAATTCTAACGTTAATTAATTGTATGTATATGTCACGAATATGGAAATATCGAAATTCTTCTTCTTCTTCTTTCAAGATCCTGTCGCATTTTCTTGGGGTCGGCCTTACTTGTCCTTCTCCTCTACTGAGTACGATCTTGTTTATTTATTTATTTATTTATTTATTTTTAGGAAAACCAACAGCTAATTATAATTGAACAAAAAGCCGGAGTAATATAACAGAGAGCCAATTAAAGGCTTTCACGTTTAAATAACGTTGTAGAAACATATGTGATCTTTCAATTAAAGCTATCGATTAAAAATGCATCAAAAATTATTCAAAAATTAATGCTAAAGAATTCACTGTTCAGCCGCTGCCTAGCTGAGTTAACACTCGTACAGAATAGATCAAAGTCAAAGCGTTTAATCATGTCATTGAAATTGCCACTTATTCGCCAAAGAAATTGGCGAACAAGTGGCAACTTTGTTACCATCATGATCAGATGTTAGAGCCGGTCCACATGATGCGTTGCGGCGCCGCACCGCAAAAATTTCGCCGTATGGGCGTACACACGTACAGTGCACGGTGCGGCGCCGCAATAAACTACGACGCCGCAGTGGGCGAATAGTGTTGTAGTTAAAGTGTACGTATAACTAGTGAAATGAGGTAGTCAATGCGAATTATCTTCTTCTTTAATACTCATTTTAAACACTTCGATTAAAAATTAACAAAAATACGTTAAAACAAATGAAACAGGCAAGCATGTACCCTCCTTCGAATGCACTTAACAACTGAGCGGTGCCGCTCCGGCGCATATTATCGGTTTACGTGCGACAAACCATGGATGTCGTGTGACAAACCATGGATATTTGTATGTAGGACGCCGCAGCGGCACCTCTCAGGCACCGCACCGCAGCCGCACCGCATCGTGTGGCCCGGCCCTTGCATGGAAATATCTCAATTTAATATTGACAATTAGAGCTAAGTCTATCAATTATTATTAAATTTAACCATTTAAAAAAGAATATTTACTTCATGATAATTGTTGTTAAATGCCGGATAAATTGGCATACAATCGTAATAAATAAATAGTCAAAATTAGGTTAAAAATAAGGATTGTCAAGTGAAGGATCGTATTATAATGGCACCAACTCAATGGCGTAGTTACTAATGTGCGAGGTAGTGCAGTACACCAGAGCGAGGGTGGATCGCTCTTGTATGGAGAAAAAAAATATGTATAGAAACCTCCTTATACGGAAAAGATGGTCTATGATATGGAGATTATAAGAACAATAATTAAAAAAAAACAATCTCAAAATTTAATACTGCCACAAGAGGGTTAAATTTTCGAAAAAAGGGAAAAGTATTAATTTCGTTATAAGATTTTAGACACAAAATAATTATTTTTCTGTAATATAAGTATAAATAAAGAACCAAAATGATGATTACTGAAAAGTGACTAGCGAATAATACAACATACATACATACGTACATTGCAGCTCCCCCTTCCCGCCCTGTCGATTCAATCCGCTAATCCTATAGAGCAGTAATACTTCTACAGACAGATATAGTGGCAATTCAAGTTTTTCCTTTTCACCTGCCACCCCTTCAAAAGACAAAAGCGGTATGCCTGCACGTCTCATTTCCTATGTCACATTTCCTTATTTAGGGTATATCGCAAATGTCGCGATGATTTTCTTTAATTTAATAATTACTGATTCTCCATACAGATCCATTGGATCCGACCTATCCATACAAATCCAATGGCTCCGTTTAGGTCTTACTCGGTATGATTTCCTTAAATTTAAATAATTGGTGATTCTCCATATAGATTGGGTAGAGAACAGTAAAAACTATTATTTACAATTAAAAAAAATATTTATAGAAACCTCCCTATGCGGAAAAGATGGTCTATGGCATGGAGATTATAAGAAAAATAATAAAAAACAATGTCAAAATTTAATACTGCCACAAGAGGGTTGATTTTTCAAGAGGGTTGTCCCGTTTTTACCTGCCACCCCTTCAAAAGACGAAAGCGGTACGACTGAACGTCTCATTTCCTACGTCACATTTCCTTATTTAATTTAGGGTATATCGCAAATGGCGCGATGATTTTCTTTAATTTAATAATTACTGATACATATCCATTGGATCTGTATCGAGTAAAAATCCTAAATCAAAGTACCCACCAATTACGGAAAATTATTACGCCACTCTGGCTCAAATTCTACATATGAAAGATTACTTCTTTTTCACTTCTTGTGGCATTTAAATAGAAAGATGAATCTGTAAACTAAAATGAGGAAGGCAGTATTTCAATATTTATTTTAACAATTAATTTAACATTTATTTATTCATTATACGTTACATTATCTTATTTATCTTACCTTATTTATCATTATAATATCGCAAATATCGGTATGATTTTCTTAACTTTAAATAATTAGTGATTCTCCATAAAGATCCATTGGATCCGACCTATCCAAAAAAAATCAATAGCTCCGTTTAGGAAGGTCTTACTCGAAGGTATGATTTCCTTAAGTTTAAATAATCAGTGATTCTCCATACAGATTGGGTAGAGAACAGTAAAAACTATTATTTACAGTAATATACGTCACATTAAGTTATTTATTTTTTATGCAAATGTCGGTAAGATTTTCTTAAATTTAAATAATTAGTGATTCTCCATACAGAACCAATGGGTCCAATCTATCCATACAAATCCAATGAGTCCGTGTCTTATACCCGAATTGCATTTTTTTGTGAATTGTGATCTTTTACCCTAAATTTGCTTATATTTTAAACACATACTATTGCAGGATCGAATCCTAGAGGTTCGTTTAAAAATCAATTATAACCTTTAACGTTGAAACCTAATAAGTGTAGTGTCAAATGTACATACATCAGGTCTTATACCACTATCAATAAATTGAGAAATACGAGTTACTTATGAATGTCGACGAAACGATCTGAATTGTGTCGGATCACCTTATTTGCTCCAATTTTATTCATTACATACCTCGATATGAGAAAGCCGTTCGATTTAGTGACAAAAACTCTAAAATCTAGGTTTTTTGTGTTATATCAATCTTTGTTAGGTTAAATTTCCTCACTAGGCCGTCTAAAAAAAGTTAAATTCAACATCAATAAATGTTATCTTAATGCAGTTCCCAAATCAAAGTACCTACCAATTAGGGAAAATTATTACGCCACTCCGGCTCAAATTCTACATATGAAAGATTACTTCTTTGCCACTTCCTGTGGCATTTAAAGAAAGATGAATCTCTAAACTAAAATGGGAAGGCAGTATTTCAATATTTATTTTAACATTTAATACTTAATGTATTGTGCATTGGTATTGCTAATAAATATAATAATATACCTATTGAAAGGCTATTACATAAAAAATATACCTCGTTACATAACGAGTATTTATATGTAGGTATATAACTAATAGAAATATCAATTTGATAAATTTGGAAATCGTTAATATGTTATTAACGTTATTATTTATTATGTTTATTATGTAGTTTTACTCATAGATTATGACTACTACTTTAGAAAAAATACATTTGTTAAAAATTAATCACATTAACTCTGACGGTATGGTCGTAAGATATTGCCACTTTGCAACAGGCCCACCATGTTGTACTGTAATTAATATGTATGCAATCAAGTTTTTCAAACAAGCAGAATAGTTTTAACATTTTTCTCGGGAAATATATTTTTATATGCTTTCCATTTTTCAAGTTTTTAATATTTTTGTTACTAAATTACTGATTTATTTGGGTGTTTTCAGTATTTCTATTTTTATGTTTTTTTTCCTGTAATAATTTTTCCTGTAATAAAAATGTAATTTTATTTGAATATATTTTATTGGAAATGTAATTTCTATACCCAGATAGGGTTTTTGAAAATAAATACTTACTTTTGCTATAATTATTTTTCGACATTCATTCAATATAGGTAATGACATTTTATTAAATTGAAATAATTTTTATACTCGCTCAAACGAGCTTCAATTTTTGTCTTAAATCAGTCCATACCTTTATTATAAAACCCTCAGTATGTATTTAAGTCTGATGAGACTTTCAATTGTTTTTTCCCGCTCCACTTGTAATTACAAATTTTAAAATTTATGTGACCGCGTTGATAATAAACGTAATTAGGCATTGTTTGATGTACGAAGGGGTCGGGTTACATCCTCCTTTTATTAATGAAGCTGCGGGTTTTTGATGAAAGGTTTCATACCTTTACACCCCGAGGGTATGCGAAAAACCTCTATTAGTATAACATCGTCGGTATTCATAAGTTGTACCAAATAAGCAAGAACAATGGTACGAGAGATAGAGGGATAAAGTTAGTATCTATGTAATACTGTAATACCCAAGGGAGTCATTGTGAATCCCTGCGTATTTATTTTTATATATTTGTTTTATTTCAAACCAGTTGATTGAATATAAAATCGAAGACTATCGCGGTTGTTTGACATTATAAATAAGATAGAAACGAATTTACCGCGTGAAATTTGTATCACCCGACGACGTTTCGGTGACGTTGTAGCAGCCGTTGTCCAGGGTAGACTGAAAGAGCTGTCAATGGCAGCTCCTTCAGTCTACCCTGGACAACGGCGGCTGCAACATCACCGAAAAGTCGGGTGTTACAAATTTCACGCGGTAAATTCGTTTCTATCCTATTTAAACAGTTGATAGAAATTCCTACACTTGGTTATGTCAAAACTAACAGAAATTACGAACATCATATTGAAATATATACCTATTAAGGTATAAGGTATGAACGTCGGTATTACAAAGTATGAAGTTGAACAACCAAGCGCAGATTTTCTAGGTTATACAGAGGAAACAAAATTTTCCAATATTTTCTATTGAAATTCTTACCTAATTTCGTAGAATTTTCATATGGACAATAGTACTAATGATCAAACAAATTATTAGATAATTTCACAAATTATTATACGGGAAAATATTTTAAAGAAATAATACAAATTCAAACAAATCATTAATAATATTCGTATTCGGTATTATGTTATATGGGTTTTTTAGGTTGCTAATCACGATATTCAGAAAAATATTTTTTACCTAATTTTTAATTGTACCACATAGATGAAAATGTACTATACGAGACATTATATGTATCGCGTCGTAGTCGATAGGAGGAGAGCAAGCTTGGTGAATGTCACACTTCCTCGCGCGATGAGCCAGCCAGTAAGCTATCACTAGCTAGTCCTGCGTCGGAATAATTTCATGAAAATTTTGAAGAAAATTAAAGAAACATATTATATTTTCATTTTTAGTAAAGTGTCAACATCTTTCATTTACAAAAAAAATATTAAGTACCTGAATCTATGAATATTAAGTACCTGAAAATATTAAGTACATGAAATCTACTTAATATTTTCAGGTACTTAATATTCGAAGTACGTACGAAGGATTCGAAATGACTCCATTGCACACCCGAAGTATGCATAGGCAGGTAGTGAGTGAGTCTCTCCAAGAAATTCTTTTAAGCCGCTGTTCGTAGAATCAGGAATCATGACTCTATTTTCTTCCTACATCTACCAAAATGTTATGTACGATCATAGACATCTAGAAGTTCCGGTGAATAGTGATTCTCATCATCACGATACGAGGAATAAATCCAATCTCCACAAAAACCGACAGCGACTTAGCAAAGTGCGATACAGTTTTATTCACCAAAATTTGTCCTACTATAATAGGATTCCAGAGCAAATGAAAAACCTTGGAGAGGACCAATTTAAAAGAAAAATTATAAATAATTTGTTAAGAAACCCAATTTATGGTATAAGGGAGTTTGAAAATTACGAGTTTATTTTCCATGTTGATAATTAGTAAAATTTTAAATGTAACGGTATTATGATAGCTGACATTCTAATTCTCATATAATTTATTATACATCTATTTATGTTTTTTTAAAAATACGAAGGCATATTGCTGGATTGGAAATCAAATAATTTTACGTTGATTATAGAATATAATTTGCATTTCTATTTTAATATATTATTCTCCCTTACTATTAAATGACATTAGTATTTTTGATTATTTGTAAAAAGGTAATATTAAATATAACAGCCATGACAACTATCATGCTAGTTATGTTTTTATTAATTAAATTTTAAGCATTTAATTTTGTGACGCATCTAAGTGTAGGAATGCCTATCTACTGGAGTAGTTGATTATATTGTATTGTATTGTATTGTAAGAGAAAAATGTTTCGAAGCGGGATCGATTAGGACAAAACAGGAATCAGTTCATTTTAATCCGTCCCAAACAACAAATCAGAAAAGATCTAACTCTAAGATCAACTATTGTTAAGTTAATAAGGTATATCCATCCGAATAATGAAAACAGTGCAAAGAGAAAGTTCGTTTCTAAGTCCCTTAATATAAAGTCCCACTCTGAAAGGTTATGTAGAGCGGCTTTCTCACTTTAACGTAATAGACTTAAAAACACGTAGGACTATAAATGATATAACGTGTCTCCATAAGCTTTTGCACAATCGACTAGACAGCCCAGCTAGTCTAGAAAAAAATCAATTTCGTGTGCCACCGCGACTAACGAGGAGCTCTCAAACATTTTCGGTTGTCGCTTGCAATAACAACACCGGATCGAATAGACCTCTTGCCAGAATGTGTCACGTTTTTGATGAATCGTGTAAAGGATTAGATGTATTTTATGATTCCATAAATATAATAAAAGATTCAATCAATCATACCTAGCCTATCTCCTACTTTTTAAGGTTTCACTTACTGCCATCCTAATGCACTGTATTATATGATTATTATATTATAACATACTCTTCTATTATATCATATTATATATAATAAATATTATTATCCTATTACTCCTACTTCTATTTTGCTCTTTCCAAAAAACCTTATTAAAAACTTATTTAATTATTTCTTTTCTTACCCTTATATTATTATTAGCTTTATTATATTTTTCTCCTACTATCAACGTGTTGATGCTATTTCTATGTTAATGTGTAACGCAAGCATTGCAAACTATTTATAGGATAGTCAATTTGTTTTTAAATATGTTTTTAAGATACTATTATCATATATTTACTATCTGTAAGTTTGCTATAAAATAAAATAAAATAAAATAATTATAATAATAATAAAGTTTAGTGTGCGTTTGGCCCAACCCCGCCCTTAGCCGAGGAACGAATCGCGCTGACCGAGGCGATTACAATTAACCCAACCCGTTTTGTACGCCGGGCGAGAGAGGGCGCTCATCGATTTTATTTATTAAATTAATATTCAGATGAAATCGGTCCTCTGGCTACTTGTTGGAAAAGTCTTGGGGTGACACAAGCGACTTCTTTGTGGGTTTTCCGATTAATGCGATTCATATTCAACCCGTCCCTTTTCAAACGCACAACGTTTGCGACCTGGTCCGAAACACAGATTCTCTTATGTCGAGAACAGCAATAAAGCATTTTTACGACACGATCGGATATTTGCTTATCCGCCATCCAATCCATAAAATGTCCGTATGCCGTTCTTATTATGGTCAAATATATCAGAGAGCGGAATAATTTATGCCTTATCATATCGCCGTAACGAAGATGCCCATGTAAGATTGTCGCAGCCATAGCGGAGAAGAGCAATTTGTTAACTTTAGGGTGGTATACAATGTGAGGTTTAATCTTGGTTTGTTCGTGAAATTACGCGGTCAAACGCAAACATGGCGTTCCGACTCTTGATAACCGTCTTTTATTGGGTTATTTTTACCCTATATAAAAGGGGATACAGTTTATATATTTACGTATGCAAAGAATATGTGAGACACAACTTAATTTATGCATAGAAAATCCAATAACCGACTCTATCCCATTACCGGTATTTTCTTGAAATAGATTTTTAGAACACTGGAATACCGGTATTACATTGATGGCAGCCGCTCCATAATAGTATGAATGAAATAAAACAAGGGCGTTATAAATCATCGGTGATCAAGAGTCGGCGTTCCGACTCTTGATAACCGGTTTTTCTTGGGTTATTTTACCCTATACAAAAGAAGTTACAGTTTTTAAATATACGTATATACTCTAACAAAGAATATGAAAGACACTGCTTAATTTATGTATAGTGAATCCAATAACCGACTGTATGCCATTGCCGGTGTTTTGTTTATATTGATTTTTTGAACACCGGATTATTATTATTTTTTTAAATATATTTTTTTTAAAACTTACAGCATTAAAAAATACATATAAGCATAACATATAACAGTAGTAAAGCCAAAGAGTTTTAAATTATTTGCTATATAAAGATTACAAAATATGCTAAACAATACAAGTCAAAGAAAACCAAAAAGAATTTAAAACTAACAGTTAAAATCGCTATGTGCGAGTGTATGGGTGTTGGTGTGTGTTTGTGTGATGGAGAGCGTGTATGTGTGCGTGTGTGTAAGTGTGTCTGTATGTGTGTGTGCGTTTGTCTGTATGTGTGTGTGCGTGTATGTAAGGGTGTGTGGGTGTGTGTATCTGTAGTGCAAATGTGCTTGTGAGTGCATGCTAATTCAATCCGATCTGATAATCAGCTTTTCACGTAACTCCTTAACAAAGAATCGACTATTTTGGTGGTTAAATAAGTCAATATCGTTAAAGCCTACATTGTATGCATGCATAACGCGCGGCAATAACGAATTGGAACCATAGTTAGTGTTGAACCTTGGTACATAAAAAGTTAAGTGAGCGCGTGCGAATCGGGAAGGCGTTTGTATGCTCAACTCAGGAGGTATAGACTGAACAACCCAGTATGAACAATTTTATGTAGAAACGACATATCTGATTCTACTCGCCGGTCCTCTAATGTCTCTAAACCATAACGTTGCAGACTTTCAGCGTACGACAAGCAGTTATAAAATAAGCGGAAATTTAGATGAATGTTTGTATGTAGCATACTGCGGAGACCAAATATTAGAATCAAATTCAAGCAGGCTGCGTACGTATGGGACATAAACCGTCTTCAAAGTATGAGTGTTTTTATTTTATTACCGGTATTACTTCGGTATTATGACAGACTCTACTTGAGAATTGTTGCAGCCTTTCGGCTTCATAATTACTATAAATAAAATAAAGCATGGGCGTTATAAATAGGATAAAAATGACTTGACCGCGTAAAGTTCGTAGCACCCGACGTTTTGGCATGTCACAACCACCTTTGTCTAGGGTAGACTGACGGAGGTTACAGCGTCGCCGAAATGGCAGGTGTTACGGTTATCAAGGAGACGGCGTTCCAACTCTTGATAACCATCTTTTATTGGGTTATTTTTTACCCTATACAAAAGAGGTTACAGTTTATTTGTTTACGTATGTACCTTATGCAAAGGATATGAGAGACACTGCGTAATTTATGCTTAGGGAATCCAATAACCGACTATATTCCATTACCGGTAATTTGTTGATATTAATTTTTGGAATACCGGTATTACTTTGGTATTAAGACAGACTCTAATGGTGTGAAAGCCTATCGGCCTAATTAAGACAGACTTCTAATGGTGTGAAAGCCTATCGGCTCCATAAATAGTACAAATAAAATAGGTTAATTAAAAAGGGACATTTTAAAAAACAAGCTTTTATTATAATGCTCTGTCCCGACCCAACCCTGGGCCCCAACAGCCATGTCATAGTGGAACTTAGAACGGGTTATCATAATTGAATGCTATACAAAATTTCGTGGTTGTGCTGTTGGCCGTTGAGGAGCCTTCGTTGGGAGCCAACCCTGAGTGCAGTAGCCCTATTGAAACTTAGAACGGGCTATCATAACTGAAATTATATACAAAATTTCATTTCTGTGCTGTTGACCGTTGAAAAGCCCCCACTTCGGGTGCCAACCCTGGGCGCAGCAGCCATGTCATGTTGAAATTTAGAACGGGCTATGATAATTGAATGCGTATACAAAATTGTGTGGCAAACTTGTTGACCGTAGAAGAGCATCGTCGTCCGGAGCCGATCCTGGATGTAGAATCAGGTCATACTCGACATAAAAATGCATTGTCAACGGAACTTAAACAGCATGTACAATTTCAACTTCATAGGATAAGAGAAAGTGGTTCTAATTCAGCTTGCAAAATTTGACCTAAACAAACTAACAAACATTGCAAGATAAATAAAAGCTTGTAATAATAAGTTAATAGTAAAAACACATTTTTTAAAACAAGCTTTTATTAAAAAGCTCTGTCCCAAGCCAACCCTGGGTGCAGCAGCCATATCTTAATGAAACTTAGAACGGGCTATTATAATTGAATGCGTATACAAAATTTCATTTCTGTGCTGTTGACCTTTGCGAAGTCGTCGGGAGCTAACCCTGGGCGCAGCAGCCATGTCACTATGAAACTTATAACGTGCTATCATAATTGAATGCGTATACAACATTTCGTGTATGTGTTTTTTGACCGTTGAGGAGTCTTCTCATCGGGAGCCAATCCTGGGTGCAGAATCAGATCATGCTCACAACAAAAATACATTGTCACTGGAACTGCACAAACATGTAAAATTTAACTTTATATAGGATAAGAGAAAGTGGTTCTAATTCTGCTTGCAAGATTTGACCTAAACAAACATACTGACAAATATTGCAAGGTATGTTAAATAAAAGCTTGTAAATAAATGGCGTTATAAATAGGATTACAATGAATTTAGCGCATGAATTTTGTAGCACCCGACGTATCGGCGATGTCACAACCACCGTGGTCCAGGGTACCTGACGGAGGTTACAACATCGCCGAATCGTCGGGTGCTACAAATTTTACGCGGTAAATTCGTTTAAATCCTATTTATAATGTCAAACAACCGCAATAGTCTTCGATTTCATAAAAGCAAGAGCGGTTTTATAATTATAAAAAAATTTACACGAAACCCATCGGAAAGCATTGAACACACATAATATAAGAAGGAAGGACGCCCACATTACGTGGTCAGAACCACTCCGGAAGTACTTCTGATACATATAATTTGTGAGAAAGGTAGCAGATAGCAAAGGCGCCCTTACACGCGCTAACTCTATGGCGAAGATCGACGGCTGCAGCAGGAATATCGGCAACAGAGAGGATCCGGGCGGACAGGGTTCTCTACTTTTATCGTTTCCAAGATCCTATAGCAAGCGAGGTGGTTTTGGAGCGAGTTCGGATAAAAGAATATCGCGGGAGCAACGAGCGTGTGCTCCTCACCGAGGCCGAGCGAATAATATTAAATTTACATTTTAATAAGAAAATGTACCTTTAGATAAGAACTTTTTATTAAACCGACAATATATTTATTGATGATAATTGGTCTCATAAAATACAGTTGCTTACATTGAATGGAAAAAATAAATAAAATAAAGATTTATGACATGACCGACAGCCGATGGCAAGTCTCCTAAAATACACCATAAATCCTTCTATAACAGTTTACATACGCGTTATTACAATAAACCTTGCAATTATAGATTTCAACTTGTTGTAAAAGGGCCCTTGGGAGTTGGCCACGAAGACCCATTCTGTTCAGGGTCGGTCACACTCACGGGTCAACACCCATCCGACGGCCTCCACGGATGAAGTGGGAGCCTGGGTAGGACTCTGGCCTTGGTCAGTTTCCCCTGGGAATCAAACTTCTGGCGCTCCTGGACGGTCTGCGCACCGTGCGGCGTAAGCCAATCGACTGTGCACTCTGACTAACAGTCGGGGGAGTCTGGAAGCAGTACTGTTTCCTACAGAGCGGGGGTGGTTGCGGACCTTACGGCGACTGCTCTTGAAACGACCATCGGCCATCCGATCCTGGGTGAACAGCCGGGCAAAGGACGCTGTTGTCCGCGACAGATTTATTTCTTAATTACAGTATCGATTATAAATTACTGAAATAAATTAATATCATCACAACTATCACGATAGTTAATTTTACATAAATAATTATATTACTGAGAATGTGTGAGACAATGACGTATCCAAGTGTAGGAATGTCTACCTAATAGATTAAAATGAAATTGTGTTGTATTGGGTTCCTAAGTACATCAAGGATTATTTTATAAATAGGATAAAAAACGAATTTACCGCGTGAAATTTGTAGGACCCGACGTTTCGGTGACGTTGCAGCCGCCGTTTTCTAGGGTAGACATTATATATTTACAAGGATTATTTTGTTGAAATTTATTTTAAGTACATCAAAGATATTTTGTTATATTTATTTTCATTAATGCACCTAACTTTCAATAGAATCGTATAGTAAAACAAGTAATTCTGGGACATAAAATAATGTCGTTGTGCTCGTTGAGTAATTAATGCTATAGAAATATATAAAAATCAAAACACAAACCAATTGCTGACTTCCACTCTACAGATAGACAAGAAATACGACTGAATCGGAGAGCACTTTTCCTTTACTGCCTACTATTTATCATATTATCATTCTTGCTCCTCCACTTTCGTTAGTAGATATCCACTTTTTGAACTTATTTCATGGGATAATACCCAATAAATCATGAAGTAATTCCACTTCTAGATTTGGTGACTAGATATTAAATTTAGTTAGTGTTGGTTCGGTTTCGCTGTTGGGTTTAAGAAGTGATGATGTATTTATATTTGTCGCGGAGCAACAATACACACAGAACCCACCTACTCAAAATGTCGTAAAAGGAAAGGACCGGAAGAAGACTCCACCCGAAGGCGGCAGGAAGGTGGTGTCGCCGAGGTGCAATGGCGACACCGGAATTAAGGAGATGGCGATGTGCAATGACATCAATAGGATTACCTACCCCGAACGGCCAATAATCAAAACACGTCTTAAGTGCCTCCAACGAGGCGTTTATTTTAATCATCACAAACAGGCCGTCAACGAGAAGCTAAAAGCAAACATCGAAATAAATGAGAGAGAAAGGTACAAACCGTCGCGAATCTAACCGCCGTGTTTCGCACGCAAAACGTCACCACAAACAACGAAAACCACATCGCAGCGACTTCTCAGCAGAGAGCTTTTCATCTTGTGCCACAGCAATCCGAAGACTGGTGGTGAAGGGGAAGGTTTCAACTGAGGGCGCCGCGACGCAGTATAAACTCAAAACACGAAAAACTAGCGCGCTAACACGATCGCTTCTAGCGACTTTCCGGTCGGGAGCCTTACTTCCGGTGGCTACTTAATGCAAAGTAGGTCGGGGGAGGGATCGCCGGTGGCGTCCAGAAGCGATAAACGTGCGAAATCTAATGTGCGAAACACGACACAATTGCAGCTCAAGCGCCGCCCACGGGACGTCAGCTCGCGGGGGCCAACGGCGGACGACTGGAGTGCGGCGCCCCGCACCGGTGTGTATATCGGCCGGTCGGCCGGAGTGAAGGAGACAGCGCGAGACAAGAGGGAGACGGGGCGATCGCCGCCCGGCGACTAGTATATATAGGCGATAATGTTTTAGCATTATGATTCACTTTGTACACGACTTTGGAAATAAACAGCTACTCTGCAATTTGAATATCGATCGCGAGTTTTCATTCCACGACGAAAACCCTCGCGACATATTGATTCATGAACAAAAAAGTGTTTTAAGTGACACTTTAAAAAAGAACTGCTTGGACTAGTCGTTCGATCTTATTAGTTACCTAAACAGGCTCAAATACCCGCCTGTCATGTCTTTACGGATAATAATATTGGGTCCTTAACTATATAAGTAATTGCTGTTTTCACACTGGCCATTTTGAACTTGGAATTTCAAATTCAAATAAATTTTAATTCAAGGACATGTTATTTTTTTCTAAAAATTAACAGTTTATTTGAGTTTCCGTCGATTGCTTTTGCTCAAATATTTTCATTTGTGCAACCATGGTAGAGTTGAAAATATGCATTATTTTCAAATTTGAGATACTGTGCCGGTGTTTTATTTTACATCTTCTTGCAGTCTGTAGTCTGTCTATACAGTTTACCGCAAATATGTACTGTTAAGAACTGCAAACAATGACCGAGAAGCTCATGATTAAATAACCGAGCCTGGTCAATTGCTCATCGCCACTGCTTCTTCATGACAACGTATAACCACATATTTCACTACAAACAGTCGCAAAGTTGCAAGAGTTGGAATGGATACTCTTAGTTATCCACCGCATACTTGCCAGACCTTGCTCCAACACAGTTTATTTTTTTTCAGATGTTTGATAACTTTTTACAAGGGAAAAAAAACAACTTTAAAGAGTCGGTAAAAACGCCTTCAAAGCATTCATTAATTCCTGTCCACGAGAGTTTTGCAGCAGAGGAATTAAATAACTCCCATTAAAATGACTAATATGCATAGATAATAGGGGTCAACTTCATAGGTAAAGACCCAATATAAGAAGGTAAATATAATTGGTTGGAGATTAATGACCTACATTTGACCTTACCTTCTCGGTCTATCAACCTTCTTGTTTTTATCTGTCAAATTACACTTCATAAGTTTATTCATATAGTTTGGCGCAGCAATATTGACATCCATTATTTTTTGCAGAACCGTCCATCTTGGATGTAAATCATTATGGATCTGGTCCAGGACTGTATGGAGCCTTTCATGATGAGGATGAATCATCGATCGGTGCTTTGAGAGAGAGAGAGTTGCACGCACTTCATCGAGCTGTTCCAGCGCTGAGAAGAACAGACGTGGACACCAGGGCTATCAGACATCATTTCTACCCGGAAGGCGGATGGGGGTAAGTGCCATGATCATCAAACAGAAGAGCAGTTAAATTTGGTAATACAATAATATGCTTATGATCGACGATATGCGTTGTAACGTCCGTAGCCGCGTTGACACTATATCACCGAAGTTAAGCAGCGTCGGGCGTGGTCAGTCTTTGAATAGGTGACCGCCGGAGTACTGCCATGTGATGTCATGAAAGCCGGCGCCCTTTAAAATAATTGTCGTTAGACATTAAGGTGGGCCGTTACCGTAAGGGGTATAAAAGAATAAAAAATATGTATAATAATATAATTCGAGCGGTACACGTGCTTGATAATATGAAGTCAATAATAAGAACATCGATCAGCTGCTATGTCTTTTTGCAAAAACCGTAAATAAGCGCTTGAAGTATAAGAATCATATCTTTAATGACCAAAATATTCTTCTTATGGTTCTACGTATACCTAATACTTTTAACACTATTAGCCAGGATCACTTCATGACAATCTTTCAAGACATAAGAGGCAGATGCAAAGCGTTTAAGCAGTTACTTAAGCGAAACAGATATAGCTGTAAAGATGGGAGACTCTATTGGTAAATGCGAATTTGCCATTGTATTACAAACATGATAACTGTTCCGACAAGTACAACTCGGTTTTTACGCATTGTGATAGAGACAAAAATTATACAAGGGGAGTTGGTTCAAGATAGATTCTCATATATTATTCATTAGTATGTTGATTCATAATTACCCATATATTAGCAAACTATTTCGCGTCTTTCTCTTTCTAACATAATGTCCCACATGGGTATTAAAGGAAATGAATATTATCTGTTTTCTAATCTGTGTCTGGATTATTAACATTATGTGTTGCCACTATGTGTTGTGTTGAGAGTGATATTGAGTGAAAGTTGCATTGTTTATTACTAATAATTTTATTTCAAAATATTATCAACAAAATAAAATTAAAAACTTATAGTTTAATTGATTTTTAAATATTTTTCTTTTCTTTTAAAGACTGTATGTGTAGAAACTTTGATGACGTTTTAATTACGGTATATATTTTCTTAAAATAAAATTTATTACCTTTAGTAATAAGTATTTTACTATACACCTAAAACAATGAAAAAAATATTTATTACCTTTTTTTTATATATTTCTACATTTTTTTATGCTTTTTTCAAACCTAATCCGCTTACTCGAAATAATGGCTAAATTACCCTATCTTTAAAGTAATATATATAATTCCTCACTTTATTAGCTACATGACAAAAAAAACAGTGTTCTATCTCAAACAAAACTTTAGCTATAAAATCGAAGACTATCGCGGTTGTTTGACATTATAAATAGGATAGAAAAGAATTTACCGCGTGAAATTTGTAGCACCCGACGAAAAACAGGATAGGTACAGTGAGTGTTGTGTGCAAGATGGATTTTCAAAATTCCCGCGCTCCGAGCCTAGCCCCTTACCACCGCTATAACCTACGCAGTGGCGGAAGTGGTATGTGGCCTACCCGCAAAACAACGGATTGACAGCTTTTCAGTCTACCCTGGACAACGGCGGTTGCAACGTCACTGAAACCTCAGGTGCTACAAATTTCACGCGGTAAATTCGTTTTCTATCCTATAAAGCTTTAGTTATTAAAAAGTCACTACTAACGTGGCGATTTTGTCATTTATCTGACCGAGACTTTATTTATCAGTTTGTACTCGTAATTGTTATGCAGTTGTAATTACAACTCTTATTTTAGTTATGCCATGTGTTGTTTTGGCGCTTCCGCATAGGTCCTCCCCTTAATCAATGATATTGTTGACAAGACTCTGCAAATCTGCGATAAACATGGAAATACCACATGTCTCAAATCTGGCTACCGCCGACACGTCTCAAATTGGTACTAGGCTGATTCCCCTAGGCGCGCGTAGCGTAAATTTTATGCTGCCCCACTAATTATGATTGGCGTCAATTACCGTTAGCTAACGCCTCGAACGCCCCAACGATCCTCCATCCAAGGCTCTCTCGCGGGCCACTTATAACTAAACGCCGCTAATAATAGGCTCGATGCCATGACTTGAGTCATAATAGCACGAATTACCATACACGAGAAATTTATTTTAATTACGACTTATCAACGCATTGGAAATGTCTTTATATATTTAGATACATGTAGGGCTATTATTTTAATAGATAATATATTAAACATTAAAAAAGAAACATTCCGCATAAGAACAAGAACATTGGAAATGTCTTTATATATTTATTTAGATACATTTAGGGCTGTTATTTTATTAGATAATCTATTAAACATTAAAAAAAGAAACATTCTGCATAAGAACAAGAACAAAAGTTAAAACTACATAAAATAACTGTCCAGTAGTTTGAAGTTATGGAACCCAAAGGCCTTCCTGGCAAGTAGCCAAGGAATGATTTAATCTGAATAATAATTTCATAAATAACATCGACGAGCGCCTTTTCTTGGCAGGCGGACGAACGCGACTGGGTTTCATTGCGAAGCCTTAGGCGGCTCTGTTCGTTTTTTGGCTAAAGGAAGGTTTCGATCAATCGCCAACAGATCGCGTTAATATTTAATTAAAATATATGGCGAAATTTAACTATTATTAGTGAAGCTTGTATATGTGATGTTCCAACCGAAATTACACAATAGGATTTCGGCTCCAAAAGGCGTTGCCAAATTTCATTGTGGGTCAAATTGTTCATTTCAATATTTCGAGAACGGTTCAATATTTTCAATGTTTCGAAATTGGTTTATGACTAGTGCGCCCCCTGGTGAACCGACAGTCACACAATCTTTTCAACTCTCGCCATGACCAAACGATGCCTTTATACCAAATTTCAGCTCAATCGGATTGAGCGTTTGTGGGCTATCGTGGAGGAATTCATACAGACAAACAGACAGATAGACAGACAGAATTCAACGTGGAAATGACACAGATATAATTTAATCCGTTAAGAACCAATCAGATTCATAAGAATCACTCCCACAAACCGAAGCTGTACCGCTGATAGATGGTACATGGGCTGAATGACACGGCACGGGTGGATCGAAACTGTACTTTGAGGGAACCAATTTCGAAACTGTACCAAATTTCTTTTTTCACTGTTTCCTTTATACCGATGGATAGACCTTATTAAATTTATCAATAGATAATAATAATAATAATAATAATGTTATTCATTCAAAACAATTTACAATTGTATTAGTTGCAGAATCTGCCTAACTAGGCCATAGCCCGTACCAAGGAAGACTCTATGTATGGCAAAGATTTATTCATGTGCACATAGTATTAATATGAAACATACAAAATATGATAAAATATAAAATAGATAAGCGAATTCAAATTAAACTTATTAAAAAATATTGATATGTCATGGAAATAAATATTAATATAAAATGTCGTAATATAAATTTTGTAGAACAAATAAATAAATAGTATTAAAATATAAATTGTAGTGCAATGTATAATAATAATAATAATGCAGACCTATACTTTCAAATATGACTTATTGCTTTTTCCAGCTCATTTCTACCAAGTTGAAGTAAATGTTGTGTAATTTTTAATTGTAATTGGATTGACTTAGTTTGTTGGCATGTTTTTATAGATTATTTTAGATGACCTGTATATTTTTATCCTAAACTTTATTTATACTTTGGGCAAAAGAAATATTTCCTAATTTTTTGTAAGGGACTTCTCAAAAAGGACTGAATTGCTGCTTTGTCCTGATCGATACCGCTTCGAAACCATTTTTCTTTCATTATTCTCGTCTGCTCTACTATCGTTCTGCATATTTAACGTGCATCCTCCCTTCTTAAAATTAGAAGTTAATGCTCAAACACGTTTGAATTTGCGACGAAAAGTATTCGATATCATGAGAAAAACAAGATCTATACGGCTTCTAGACTCAAACTGTTCAATTATGACCATTTAGTTAAACCCAAAACGCCAGTTCTTTTAGCGCGCTTTTAGACCCCAAGTTAGGCACCTGCAAGAAACGGAATACTGTTTACATACTGTTAGTCAGTCGTGGTTATTTCTTCATGATATACACACGTTATTATAATCAGTGGGAAAAAATGAGTTCTCGAAAATGGAAAAAAATGAAGTGAATGAATCATTTATTCAGAAAATTTATACAGAAAACATTGATGTGACTGAATTATTTATTTAGAAAATCTCAAAACTACTCATACTTCCACTAGTGGGAAGCTCCATTATTGATGAGTGCTATAGGCTATATTTTATTGCGATAAATGTTGTTTTTCAATACGAAATCGTGAGATTTGTAAATCAAGTCGGAGAAAAGCGAAGTTTTTGCAAAAATAATTAATTGTAATCAAAGAATATGAAATACTTTAGAAGTGTTAATTCTTACTTTTGATTATTTTATTTCTGTACGTCGCATGAACGTATAAAACTGTAAGGATACAACATTTCGTTATTTCGTCGCTTCGAAGGTGCCGCAACTTAAAACCCGATCTATACAGTTATTCGAGCCCCCGAGACGACATTCTAACTGCACGCGCAATTCAATGCTTAACCGATTGCCACGTACGTATAATGATAAATTCACAGGGCTTGACATTTATAGTAGAAACAAAATTAGCTTCAAATCGGCAGTACGAACCGCCCTTCAAGCTGCAGCGACAACTGCCAGTAATTATTGATTTGTAATATGTATGTCATATAATATAACTTATATATGTATTCCCATTTACTTATTTTGAATTTATGTTGTATAAGTATGATTTATATGTTTGCGGTTAACTCTACAACTTTTGCGGTCATTTGACATTTTTTGGTTGGTGGGGATGAGTCCTTACCGCGTGGACTTGGACGATGAGTTCTCCCGGCAAAGTTACATTTTCGGCAAAGTTACATTGGCCATCTACAAATGCATCGGGAGGACTGTCGTTTATTTCCGCGCGGTATAGATCCGTTTTCTCTCAACTAATAAATATTTATGGATGTATTGTAGTTTTTGTTTCATAATTTAGTTTGTAAAATATTTTTCAAATAATTTCGAACGGCGTAAGTTATAATCGGCATAAGAACATGTTTTTTAAAAAATTAAATATCTAATTATAAGTTCATGCTGTTACTTACCTTAATAAATAAAATTAAAAAAAAAATAAAATAAAAAATAACAGAAAAATCTGTCAGTAACTTGTGCTATCCTAATTTATCGTCCTTATCAGCCAATAGTCGGCTCCGCCGATGTTCAGACCAATCGCATCTCACATCCTGCTCTCATGAACAGAAATCAAGACTTCCTAACGTTTCGTAGAAACAAAATAATTAAAACACAGAATATACACTTCTCAAAATTTTCACATTGTTTGATCTCAATGAATAATTATATCTGTGAAAACTTCTATACATTGAACAATTTTCGAAGAAAGTTTGTCATGGTTGACGACTGACAATTGACGATTAACGAGTAATTGATTTAGTCAAGATTATTTCCGTCGCAATTAACTTTAGTCACGTCTAAATTAGTCGTGACTTAATCAATCATGATAGTTTTGTCGATTGAAATATTTAGTCGGTTGACCCAACACTGATCTGAGGGACGATTGGGATGTCTGGAATGCACGGCGCGTGATTAGCTATATTTGAAAACATGAGCAATTATTATTCGCTCACGATTCCGTCAATTTGACGCAGACTTCTTGGGTTAACTATGAAATTTTAGACGAACCATTATAATATTAATTTAAAAAAGCCTTTTTTACTGCGCGACAGCAGTTAAAGGGTTAATGAATATTGTGTCATAACATATTTGTATTTCTGTACAGGTGGATAATCTGCGGAGCAGCATTCTACGCACATGTATTGAGTACGGGACTCCAGCTGTCATACGGAGCTTTGCATGTCTACGCTTTGAGGCATCTTCAAGATAACACAGCCGACAGTGCAAGTAAGTGAAGCTTCCGAAATTTCACTTAACCCTACAGTGGTCGCGCCACAATATATTTCGTTATTGGTTTTGCGTGTTACATGCAGACAGATGTCATTCCATGGGATAAATGAAACGTTTATTACACATGAATAAAAAATACTTTTTTTGATAATGTGACTAAGAGTATTAGGCATGTACATTTCTAGAAGAGCAGATCCAGCGTGACAGACAATCTTATTAAAGAGGCAATTGGTTTCATTTTCCAGTTTTCTTGGTACCCTTCGATTATAACTTTCTAGTAATCTTTCTGTAATGCTCTCTCTCTCTAAAAGTGTCTTCTTTTTCTTATCAAATTAAACAAAATCGTCTAGGAAATCGTTGTTTTAAATCTAAATCTAAATCTAAACCACGTGTCTGAAGGACAAGCAGTTTTGGAATACCTAGAAAAAAATAAGATAAATATAATAAAACCGTAGGCCGCCCTCGTGATTTCTTCCAATTAACAAAAAGCAGTTATTTTGAACGGGGTCCGCGTAACCTCACAACCCTCACTTAGAAACATCTCGACCCATCAATTTTAGCGCATGCACGCTTTCATTTTTCACGTGGTAGTCTCTATCTATTTCTCTTAGCCGACACCACCCAAACAATTTGCGAAAATATTAGGCGTTCTCAAATGTCGATGTATACCAATTTTCAAGGTGATCGGCTGAGCGGTGTAGACGTTGATGTGCTGCAGTGCCATCTATTGGCAAGTTAAATCAGAGTGGATAATATAAAATAAAAAATACATATACTTATGCGCCAACTTTCATGGTGATCGAGACAATCGGTTTCGGGTTCTTAGCTCGGACGGGCAGACATACAGACAGATATACCAATATCCCTTTTTATATACCTACATATTTAGATTAACTTTAATTACATCGTAATAATCGAGCAACATGGCAATTTCCATATTAACCGGTATTCAGGTTATTTGAATAACCAGATACTTTCAGGATATTTATCGCGATGGGCCATTTTTTGATAGGAAAAAATATTCGGTTATCAATAACCAGTTATTTTGTAATAGCCGCTTATCCTAGAGAACTGTCCGAATGCACTCACACGAATTCATAAATACTACGGGGTAGTTGGTGGCATCGTGTTGCAGGAGAATCGTATTTTTGGACATGTATACCACCTCATAGCCTTCAATCACGATCAAGTAGAGGCGTTGATTGCTCCAGCTTGGTCGTGTTGCGGCGTTAGAATGCCATACTCGCCAGTCATGAGTTGGATGCTTGCGGTAAACATTCAACAACGCCGTGTTAGCATCGAATCAGCTCCTCTATTGATGGGATTGTTCAACTCACAAACAATGGCAATAAACACTACTTGTGCATTTTCTACGGGTGGAGTGCTTTTCCGACCAATTTTAAACTGCCCTTATTCGGAGAATTTTATATGTACTGCACATATGGTGATAGCTAACGGTTCCTTGCCATTTTACATCTTAGCTTGGTTTGGCTAAACTCACCGTTTAGCTCCCATCTGGTAGCCTCCTCGAAGAGGGATGTACTGTGTCGACTGTGTCGTGGACAAGTTGGGTTGTCAACTACAACGGGCGAACTCCTCGGCTCAGGAAGTTTAACTACAGTGATCCTCATATCTCCTGTTAGGTAAGCGTAGATGATAGAGACAATACAAATCTACCGTCTAGATAAGCCAACATGCCCGACAGAGGCCAACGCCTTACGGCGAGACACCGGGAAAGACCCAGCGGCCATCCTCGCCTACTTTATACCAGTTTTTAAAGGATAACTCCGTCTGGAATTTATCATCAGGATGCTTCCAACCTCCCGATTGGTTATGAGTCCGAAGTCGCTTGCGCGACCTCTACCTGCCGTATATTCAGCAGTGATTCAGTTTGAATCTATCGTGGACCATCTTTTGCCCGGCTATGAATTTAGGATCAGATAGCTAATTGGTCATTTCAAGAATGGTTGATAACAGATCAAAATCCACCATCGCTGCTTAGGAAACAGTATTTTTATATAGTCTCCCAACTCGTTCAGTAATTAGTCAGAGTCGTAGACGCTTCGTCAACCCTCGATTTTTATTGGTCAAACCCTACAAAATTGACAACGCCCATTTTTCGCGTGTCCGCCCATTTCGGATATTTTTCTGAGGTCTCATGTCGCCTTAAGGAATCAATTATCAGCTATCAAAGCTCGAGACTTTGCCAAAAATCGTCGAGAATGGAAACGAAACATGAACAAAGTACAAGATCAAACGGCACCGACGCATTGGCTGCGAGGGCGACCCGTTCCCAATCGCCGGCTACGGGATACAGAAAGAAGAAGAAGAATACCCTATCCTAATAAATCCCATATAATTCTAAACCCCATTGTAATCTGAAAACTTTTGTCAATTTCACAATCCCTTCACTAGTTAGGAAGCCAAAACTATTTAACTATTATAATTAATATTATGAGAGGATATATCGGGGGAACATAATATACCTACATAAATTCCGGCTTACAGCTCCCTTATTCCGCCGCCGCTTATCTGCCTGTTCGCTAGAGCCCATTCAAGGCGAGTTGCTCACGTCATGCGTGTAAAGTATATAATTTTGCAGCCTTCTCATGAGTAAAGTGCGAATAATGAAATGTGATCTCATCACAATATCTTGGCATTCACAAAAAAAGAATATAATCCAGAAATGAAAAGTTAAAGAGAGAGAGAGCGCGCACTTAGAGGTGTCAACTGCATACAACGGGCGAACCCGTCACCTCAGGATTTTTAACAATTCGAGCTGTCAACTACAACGGGCGAACCCGTCAACTCAGGAAGTTTTAACACTAGTGAGCGTTCTGTCTCCCGTGAGGTGAGCGCAGAAGACTTGTGACGAAAAACAATCCACAGTCTAGCTACGCCAGCTGACCGTCAGAGGCCAACGCCTTACGGGGAGGTACCGGGAAAGGTACCCAGCGGGCAGCCTCACAACCCTGACTACCAGTTTGGAAAGATCTCCGTCAGGAATTAACCTTTAGGATACCTCCTACCTCCTGACTGGTTACAGGATCGAGGTCGCTTGCCCGGTTCTCTCTCTTATGAAGCGGTGATACGGTTACTATCGAATCTATCGAGGACGACGCCATCATTTGCTCGGCTTATTCACCCGGGATCGGGTGGCCCAATGGTCGTTTCAAGAGCAGTAATGCCATAAGGTTAACAACCACCCCCGCTCTAAAGGAAACAATACTGTTACCAGACTCACCCGGCTGTTAGTCGGAGTGCACAATCGATTGGCTGACGCCGCACGGTGCGCAAACTGCCCAGGAGTGCCTGAAAGTTGACTCCTAGGGGAGACTGGCCCGCAGGCCAGCGTTCTACCCTGGCTCTCCCTTCTGCGTAGAGGCCGCCGACGGGTGAAATGTAAATAATGAAAAATAAAAAACTAATATTAATTGGAAAAATATTTTATTTTGAATTAACCTTTAATAAAAAAGGAATATTTTTTTTAAATTACTTCATCCAAATGTAACCCGTTACGATCACGGCACTCCTGTAAGCAACTTCTAAAACTGTCAATGACTGCGCCGCAAGTCAGTTCTGTGGTTAATCTTTGCATATTTTTGTTAGGGCATAAATTGACCGCGAGTTTGTGTCATACACTTTAGTTTAGAGATAGCTCCTTAAGAATTAAGGAGCTATCTCTAAACTAAAGTGTCTTCCATAATAAGAAAATTCCATCGGAGCTAGATCCGGACTACGTGGTGGCCAGGAAATGTCTACTCTTCGAGAGATCACTTTGTCGGAGAAAGCTGACGAACGCCGAGCATAGCACCTAAAGAACATTCAACAGTTTCAATATAATATAAATAAATGGTTATTTGAATTAGGGAGGTCTAAATCCAAAATGTCTTGTCTTGTATAGCGTATATTATATAATGTTTGATTTTAAAGCTAATATCATATACATACACATAAAGTATTATGCATATAATCATAATATATCGTATGGTATTTCTTATTTTTCGCAATATTTTTATAATCGTATTTATATAATTGTATTCTAATATAAATTAGTTTATACCATAATATATTATTATAATCGAATGTAGGTATCTATGTACTTACCATATTAATACATAAATATGATTAGGTATATACATTGTAATATTTATACAGATTATTATATTATATATTTTATTTTTTAATTAGGTACATTTATTATTTCTAAAAATAAAACGTTAGTCAATTTAGTTCTTTATAAATTAAATCGCTAATTTTAATTGTTTACTCTGACCCGCCTAGATACTGGATATTACAGTCCTAGTTAGGTGGGCACTGACCATTTGCTACATTTGTGTGTAAATTTTTTCCGAGTTGCTTTATAACATTGGTAATAAAGTGGCTATATGTATAAAAAATATGAATAAAGTACTAAATAAATTTTAAAAAAAAATAGCTTTGTTAGAGGTATGGGCAGTAACTCAATCCTGTTAAAACCAGGTCTGCGTATTGTAGCCTTCGAAAATTCTACAACTCTGGTGTAAAAAGTCCTAGATCATCGCTACATATCGCTTTGAAGTAACTGTAACCGCGAGACTCTGCCGTCCTCGAAAAAATAAGGGCCTATGATGCCACGCGCTGACATAGTCAAACGCTTTGTTAAGGTCTAAATATATTATTATACTACATACATTTACCTGTCCTTGCGTTATCTACGTTGAAGATCTATCGAATTTTAATTAGGTAATGTTGATATCCATACTAATATTATAAAGAAGTAATGTTTGTAATTTTGTAAGTTTGCATGAAGGTGGTATTCTCCGAAACTACTCATCTGATTTCAAAAATCTTTCACTAATGGAAAGCTCCATTATCGACGACTGCTATATATGGCTATGTTTTATTGAGATAAATATTTGTTTTCAATACGAAATCACGATATTTGTAAATCAAGTCGGAGAAAAATGAGCTGGTGAGTTGTTTTGTCGGCGTGCGCTGACGAAACGGTTTGATATATTATATGAAAACAATATATGAGAAAAATATCGGCCTCAAAGAGGTCTATAAAAAGAGCATAAATCTAACTTTTATATTTAAGCTTCAATAACTGCTTCTATATCTCAAAAAAGTAAGAAAAATAATTGGGCAGTGTTTGTTACATTAGCTAAAGACAAAATCCTTACTAAAAAAAATTATCACGGGTGTTAAATAGAGATAAAATTAGCCATTTACTGTAAGTTTTTAGGTGGTATAGTCATAGAGATATCTTGAAATTAGTGACGCGTGCATGTACCTCGAAATACCTAGGTCAGCGTACAGCGGAAGGCGGCGCGGGTGGCGAGGAATAAGACTCGTACGTCTGCGAGATAGGTAGCTTCTGAGGGGAAAGTCTTGCACTATATCGTAATGAAACGTAATGTCGAAACCGTTACTAAAAGTTGTCTATTACGCGCTTGCACATAGCATTATATCATATGGGATTCTTGGTTGGTATCATATGGGTGCAGCACTATCGCACCTCGATCCACTCATTAAAGCTCAGAAGGCGCTGTTAAGAGTTGTCAACAAAAAATCATTGAGATACCCGTCTGAGCAACTTTTTGGTGAGTTCTCTTTTCTTGACGTACGGCAAACATTTGCTAAAACGATAATACTCTATTATTACAAACATATAGAATTGCACCAGCAAACAACCCATAAAATTATAACACGAGCGATAACTAATAGTAACCACAAAGTTCCCAAACTGAATAGTACCCATGCACAGAGACATTTTTTGTACTTGGCACCGTCGTTGTTCAATAAAACTAAGGATATACCCGGCATTTATACTCAAGGTATAAATATAAACAAAAATAGACTAACCCACTGGTTAATAACCCAGGAAAGGAAAGAAACTGAAAAACTAATTTGTTTTATTCCTAGCTAACTTACCATTCCTAACACATTATTATCCACCTACCATATATTTATGACTGGCATGCTTTTTGTACCTTATATTATTATTATCACATACCTTTTAAGATTATTTGAAATTTAATTTTTTACTAAATTTTAGTTTACTTGATTTTATTTTTCACGGCATTCTTCAACGTATTTTTTTATTTAGCATTAGGCAGTACTTAATTATACGAATCTGAGCCTACCTTAGTGCGGACGTCTCGTGCGATCCAGTTAGGTTAGGTTTAATTTATTTGTAACTGTTATTATGATTTTTTGTAAAATAAAGAATTTGAGTTTTAATTTGAATATATCCAAAGGTAGAGTTTAAAAACGCAAACAAATGCCTCCCTACTTAAATTAACAAATCGATTCGAAAGTTTACGCGAAGCGAAGCCGCGGGCATCAGCTAGTTTATATATTATTATACCTATTAAATTATTAACTAACTTTAAATAATGATAATAAGCCAAGAAATTGTGATCATATTATGCCATAAGCGTTCGTAGGGCGTTGTATGTCACGATCTCTTAGCGTATATAACGCATACTGTTCTAATCAGCGAAGTAGGCGTTTCTACGGACCCGTAAATAATGCAGACCTACATACATACATAGTCTATTATAATGTGTATTAATTAAATTCGCGTCAGGTGTTGCTAGCTATTGCGTAAGTATGCAAAATATAGCAAAACTACGGTTGAAATACAAATAATTATCTTTTTACCTTTATCTATTACTAGCTGACCCGTGCCCACTTCGTTGGGCGGTAAACATTTTACTTGTGATGAAATTATGAGTGTGGTTCGGTTAGTACTAAGTGCTATGATTTATTTCCTGACTGCCAAAAGGAGGGTTATATTTTTACTGCATGTGTATGTATGTATTTGCATGCCAATTTGGCTATATTGAAATCATTATGATTGAATAAATTATATTTATTTTAATTGTTCAAAACTTCTCTGTATACTATATTAGATGTAATGTTATTATAATGGTACCAAAATATAGTGTCTTTCAGGAGTTCCAACCCGATATACGGTCGCGGCTCCATACCTATGTCGTATTATTTCTATATGCAGTAAACGGGAAAAGTCTTTCGTTTTAAACACTTGAGACGATAAATTTACTTATTTTGATAAGAATTCATAATTGTTGATAATATGATCAATAAACATGATCTAACGATTTAAATTATTTTTTTAATATAAAAAAACTACTTTTTGTGACTCAAATATAAAAGTTATACATATGCTGTTGCTGACTTTTTTGTAGGCATTATCAATCTCTACAACTTTTTTCTTGAACTCAATCATATATCTCTCATGGTTAAGGCAGCGTTCGTAAGAAACAATTTCATTCGACCGTTTTTTCTCCGACTTACTTTGCAAATCCGACCAACACGAAAAAGTCTTTTCATTTTTCGGATTAATATATAGCCTATGACACTCACAACTACCGTGACTTTCTATTGGTAAAAGAATTTTCAAAATCGGTTCAGTAGATCCAGAGATTACTCCCTACAACCTCACAAACTCACAAACTTTACCTCTATATAATATTAGTATAGATTAATTATTAATTTTGAATAAAATTAAAATTTTAATGAATATTTATTTATTACTAACATACACATTCAAATGCAAAAGCACAAAAGAAAAATAAATTATAATTCAGAAATTACCGTTATGTGCTTGTAAATCTAAGCATTATAATAAGACCAAACGTAAAAACTAAAAAAAACGCATTTGTAATTGTTGCACTAAGAAGCCAAAAATAAAAAACAAAAAATAATAAACCAATCTGTTATCACTGTTTACCCTGCAGGGACTTGGTGTAAGCCATGCTTGTAATTAACTCTATTATTAAGGTGTAACAGTGTGGGGCGCTTTTACTATCATTTGTTTAGATACATAACATTTCATAATATTGCTATTTGGAAACTTTTCACGGAGAAGTATTATGATGATTTTATTTGAAGAAAAAGAACCTATGATTCTATCAATGTAATGGACACTTTGAAGTTGAAGTTTAACCCTCTCTGATTATCGTATTAATATAAAACTTACAAAATTGTATGTAGTTATGGTGCAAATATAATAATATGGTACCATAGGGCTGATCTGATGATGGAGGCGTAAGGTAATCTCAGGAATTGCATAACCAAACAAAGTGTCCAAGCCGAGTTTAGGCTTCTTCACTTCTCTAGAAATTTCTCGACATGTATTCTGGCAATTTAAGATTTCCAGGGTGTGGTGATGGGAAGGTGGCACTGAAATTCTATAACGTAACAACGCATCTTAGCGGCGTTTAGGCTTTTTAGAATTGTCTTGATGTATACTCTGGTCATGAATGTTTTGCAGGGTCTTATGTAGGAGCCCTTTTTCAGTGTTATCACGTTTTGGATGTTTTATACATTTCAGTGCAGTAACTATAAAAGCGTGTTTTTCTAAAAATTTTGAGCTTTTATTTTATTATTATTGTAATATTGTCCGGCCTAATGAAGGTAGGCAAATAATTTCGTATCTAAACTGAAGTCTACACCGAATACTAGTTGTGTTGCCCGTTTCTGTCAGGTTTCCAAGCTCAACCCCTCCCCCTCCCAGTTACACTTATCTCACGCAAACGAACCCCTCTATACGTCTTTGGGATAGAATAAAACTGTAGAATGGTAGTGGGGATGAGTTTTGTAAAACCAATGAATGCCATATTTTTCCCACTTTTTGAAGGATACGTTTGCAATGTTTGTATATATACAAGGTTTAGGCCGAGTACGCAAGGCACATGTCAGTATAATAGTTTTGGTATTCATTTGTCGTTTGCGATTTTTTTCAATCGAAAATCTTTTAATGTTTCATTTATATCAATCACACCGGTTTATTGCCCCCCCCCCCCCCCAAGAGTTTAGGTTTTAAATTTTAAGTCAATCGATTTAGCCGTTCAACCTGGAGGTCGGTGAATACAGAGATATAATAAACAAAAACTATTGTTATCAGAGGCTACTCTCACACCCTCGGCGTGTAAAGGATAAAACCTTTTATAAAAAAACTCGCAGCTTCATAAATAAAAGGAATATGTAACCCCTTCATACATCTAACAATATCGTACATCTCTAATTACGTACATCCCTTCGTACATCCATAATTACGTTTAATATCAACCAGGTCACATACATTTTTAAATTTGTAATTTCAATTTTTTTTTTTTTTTTTTTTTTTAATTTCAATTTATTTCCAAAAAATCTTAACAGATTGTAGAAACTTAATATTTAGGTACATTTAAATTACAGTATATTAGTTCGTTTTTACAATATTTAAATTTATCACCACGTACATACAGTTACTTCTTTATTGCTTTTAGTATATTAGTTCAGTAATTAATACAGTATATTAGTTCGTTTTTACAATATTTAAATTTATCACCACGTACATACAGTTACTTCTTTATTGCTTTTAGGGCATCCAAATCATTTTTAAGATTTATTTACTAAAACCACAAATTAAAATAATTGATAAAAATAATCAAGAAATTAAAATCAGAAAAAGTCAGAATAATTAAAAAATACTACTTAAAATTGTCAAAAAAATGACCAAAAAATTTGAAAAATTATTTAAAATTAACAAACTCATCGATCGAGTAAAAAGCTTTGTCTAATAAGAATTCTTTAAGTAACTTTTTGAATAAGCTTTCCACTTGAATAGTTTTTAAACTTTCTGGTAGCCTGTTAAAGTAATATGGCCCTGAGTATTTTGTGTCTTGCCTTGCTGTATTTAGTTTAATACATGGTATAAAAATGTTTAATTTATTTCTCGTATTTTTAGTATGTGTATCTGAAAACTTTTTATAATGTGTTTCTTTATTTTTAAAAAACTCAGTTAGTAACTTAAAGAGATAGAGTGAGGTTAAGGTGAGGATTCTTAGCCTTTTAAAAATGGGTCGACACGACTCTTCCCTTTTCACCTTTGCAATTATTCGCACTGCTCTCTTTTGGAGTATAAATATGGGTTCCCTATGACAAGCATAACAATTTCCCCAGATCGTAATGGCATAACTTAGGATAGCTTCAATATAGCTGAAATAAACATTTCTTGTTTGCAATTCATCCAACGACCTTCTTACAATACTTAAAGCATAACATGCCCGACTTAACCTACTTTCGAGGTTTTCACAGTGAAAGTTCCATTTTAAAAGTTCGTCGACATGAACACCTAAAAATCTAGTACAATGAGTTTGAGGAATGGCAGTGTTATTTATTGAAAGTATTATTGGCGAACCTTTATTTCGATTTCGATGATTTGTAAAATGTATGAAGTTACTTTTAGACGCATTTAGTGTGAGGTTGTTGCTCTCAAACCAACTATTTAGTTTGAATAGATTAATTACAAGTGGAGCGCGAATAATCCATAATTGAACGTCCCATCAGACCTAATAGCATAATGAGGATTTTAATATTATTATGGATTGTTTTTGGATATAAATTGATGTTCGTTTGAGGGAACATAAAACTTACTACAATTGTTTTGAAATGCGAAATTCCACTAAATTAATGTCGAAAATATTTACATTTCCAGAGAAATTTGTTATTATGAATTATATGTTATATATCCCACGCGTATTTGTTATGTATCTGGTCTGATAGCGAGCAGCATTGGAAGCTCTGACTTAAACCACCACCGAATCTTCTGTGGTCTGGGGCTGGATGCAAGAGCTCAACAAATTGGTAAAAGCCAACAAATCACCTTAATATGGACACCGGTCCATCAATGCATACTCAGCAACAATTAGGCCGACAAACTGGCAAAACTGGCCTACTGAAATGGCCGGTGAAGCCAGTTGTTGAGGTCCCCTTCGATACAGGTAAGAAAATCATTAGGGGCTTCTTGGAGTAGGAACATAGGGCATCCTGGAAACAGAGGCAAGGATGTTGCCAGGCAAATGCCATGATGGAGCAACCACTTCCTAAGAAAACCAAGGCCCTACTTGACACGAGCAAGAAGAACCTTAGAACCACTGTCGGTCTCCTCTCCGGACAAAACGACCCTTAGAGCACATCTATTTAACCTTGGCTTGACCGAGAGCAAGGACTGCCGAATATGTGGCGAAGAACCTGAAGACAGCATACACATCGTTGGTCGCTGCACAGGCCTCGCCGCAAAAAGACACAGCTTACTGGGACGAGCCTCCCTCGAACTAAGCGATCTGCCCAACTTGAAGGTCAGTGATCTGTATGGACTGGTAAGCAGTACCGGGCTTCCAGCAGACCACTGACCCAACCACAAAGTGGGTAGTTACAAAAATCTTATAGATCCAGGTGACATCAAGGGCTGGAGACGAGCCCCCCCACTTATTTTACTACTACTACTACATCCCACACGAATGTTTGCAGAAGCACAGTGTATATTAATTAGCTTGTTTAGTCATTCCATAATTTAAAATCTACAAAATGTGTAAAGCTCTGAAATTAGCTCACTATATTAAGGTATAACGTACAATCTAATGTTTCGTCTTATTTTCCTTACTGATTTCTATAATGCTAATCTTATGCCACTCAAAATATTTTGGCTGTTTGCATCAATCTATGCAAACAAGACAACTCTGCAAAACCGCTATTGTCAATCGCATATAATATTATTGAATACCTAGTACGATTTAGTTCACACAGATATATTGCCGGTACGAATGACGATAATGTTACAGAACGAAATTGGAATTGTACATACGACATAAACGTGCGTTGCGTTTATGGAAACACATGCATTTAAATCGAAATATGCAAATAAGGGGCGTTGCCAGGCGGAGATAAAATATGGGCAATATTGACATATCGTTTAAAACTAAAATACGCCTGGTATTAAAATGTGAGGCAAAAATTACGATAACATTTACACCAAACCGGATTTATGTGGCATGTAAACACAGCGGTGATATAATAATAGCTATATCACAAATTTATGCAATATTTTTGGGTAGGGAGAAGAGCGGGGGGGGGGGGGGGGGGTCTTTCCATCTGTTAAGCCTATACGTAAGTAACAACAAACAAGAAAGTGTTTTGGGTAAATAAATATAATTACCTGAAATATTCAATCGATAATTTTTATAATATAAAAATATGATCGGTATACCGTTTCAAATACTTTCACAAATTTCATCTTCACGAAGTGACATAAATGGGTCACTTTTCTAGCCATTGTATATAATAAGATCAATAATAATTTGGTTTGGTTTTCAAATTCCTTTGTTTCCTTCTTTTCGAAATAATTGATTTTAATCTTCCATAATAATCGCGATTTTCAAGTTCGATTTTCAAATTTATTAATTTTACTCGCCATTTTAAATTTTGAAAATATCAAATCCCTAAGCCATTAAATATATCAAGAAATGATTTACAACAAGATTAGAGCCATTATTACGGCTATCGTTATTTTTCTACGGCCAGTCTAACAGTTTTTTATTTTTTTTATTTTGAAAGGCCGCCACTTTTAAAGAAAACTTTGAATAATTCTCACCAGCTTTTGAAATCTCAGCCATAGGACAAGTATTTCTTTTAATTTGGTTCTAATTGGTTGTGTAGTTTCGGAGATAAAGTGGGTCTGTCTGAGTTACAGACACAAACGCACACATACACACACCCTCACACACACACACATACACACACACTACCCAGATCGGATTTTTGAAAAAATAAATACTTACTTACTTGTTAGATTAAGCGTTTGGACGCTATCGTGAAGTTCAGTTCAGTTTAGTTCAGTTCAGTTTATTTTAAAAAATCTTTACAGATTGTAGAAACTTATATACAGGCAATCAAAATTAAATTAAAACCAGTTTGTGCAATTACAAATTAAAGAACTCACAGAAAAATCAAACCAAATTAAGACAATAATAAATATAGTCAGTGAAATGCTTATATTAAATCCCCTTATGTGGCCGAATAAAACTCAAGAGAAAAAGTTTATATTGAAAATTCAAAACCATAAAAAAAAGAAAAAACAAATAATAATAATTTAAAGCATGAGAAATAATTCAAATTAAAAGAAAAATTAAATGAAAATAATTTAACGATTCAAATTAAATTAAAAATATCATTTAAAAATATCAACTCACAATAATAATAATATCTAGTCGTATTCAATTGAAACAAAAAAAAAGTGTAAATAAAAATTGGAAATAAAATTACAATTTATAATCATTTGTATTTAAATCAATTTATAATGCTTCAATAATATCGCCCGTAGTAAATTGTATGTATTCTTCAAAGGTATAAAAAGTATTTTCTAAAAGAAAATATTTTAACGACTTCTTAAGGTGATTCGTCGCGGTCCGAGGAAACTATTCTGATAATAGATGGCGATGTAAGCAATATTAACAGAAAAATACGATTTTTAGCTCTCTCAGTGCAGTAAAAATTACGAAATAAATTTACCGGGAACTTTACATATACACGGTTCGATGTACTTCGTATCACCGCGATAATCAACCGCATTACGAAATTAATGGGGAAAACAGACCAATTTCGGTTCTGAACCGAAATTGGTCTGTTTTCCCCATTAATTTCGTAATTCGGTTGATTATCGCGGTGATACGAAGTACATCGAACCGTGTATATGTAGAGTTCCCGGTAAATTTATTTCGTAATTTTTACTGCACTGAGAGAGCTAAAAATCGTATTTTTCTGTTAATATTGCTTACAACGCCATCTATTATCAGAATAGTTTCCTCGGACCGCGACGAATCACCTTAAGAAATACACACAGATACATAAGGCAGACATACAGATAGACTTCCATCTGGAAATGATCTTAACCCTAGAGCCCCAATTGGCCGATATCGTCCACAACACGATTCAGCGTGACGGCCCCGTTTTAATTTTATTTTAATTTAATTTGTTTTATTTTATTATGTTTTATTATGTTAATATGTTTTATTTTAATTATGGGTACAATGGTTTGGCAGTAATTAATGTTTTGGTGAGACAGTGTCTTCAAAAAATATATTATTTTGTTTAAATTATGAATGTTTAAGTGGAAACATGTAATAAGCTTTATTTTTTAAATTTATTAATTCTGTACCAAATTTATTGTAACAGCTGTATGTTTACTTAATAATAATAAAATTAAAAAAAATGAAAAAAAGTGTCATAATATTTTTTTTTTTTGTTTTGGGACATCAACTTTTCAATCGGCTGAGGGGCCGAGGCCTGAAGGGTTAATCTTCTTAGGGGGGCTCAAAACAAATATTTCCGTCTTAATCTCGAACAAAAATTGCTCGTTCACAATGTTTCTCGTTGGTTGGTAGACCTGGAATATAATTAAAATATCAAGTGTCTAACATTGGTAGTCTACACTATAGGCAGGATAATTGACGGGATGAAACACGAGGACGGGATGAAACACAATGGACCGGATACAAAATAGAAAATAGCCAAAATTCTAGGGCTAACTTAGTATGAAAGACGCGCCGCGGGCCGTATACGAATTGGCTATTTATCTGAAAATCAGGGAAAGCCAGGTAACCCTCCTCAATTGTTCACATCAACAATGGAATATTGAATACATAAACGCCTCTGGCCAATTGCCAAACACGTCGTATCGAATACGAGAATTCTTATCCCGAAAATCCCGACTTCGCGGCATATCCGAATTTTGAGTATGTGTTGCTTTACGATGAGGCTTCCATCGATATTTGGCAATGTTTGCTTTCGTCACTGTCTTGCTTGCGTGTATAACAATTTTCGATTACGTGAAAATAATGTAATCGTGAAACATATTAGAGACACTGATATATATAATACAAAACAATATAATTGATTCTACTCCAGAAGGTAGGCATTCCTTCACTTGGATGCGTCATTGCGTCTAACATTCTAAGTGATTAAGGAAAATTAACTATCGTGATAGTTGTGACTATAAAAATTATTTTAAGTATTTTATAACCAGTTTGATATATTACTGTAAAATAGAAAATAATGTAGTAATTAAAATTTCTGGTTAAATAAAGAGCACAATGCCTTTTACCATTATTATCAAAGTGATAATATGTCATGCAAATATGTAGATAATCGTATAGTAAACTTTAAAAAAATAAAATTAATGGTAAAATCTAGCAATACAGCCTATGTTGATAACAAAAATCGGTTGTGTCACCCCAAAACTTTCCTGTCAAGTAGCCAGGAACTTAATTCATCTAAATAATAATTTCATAAATTCTACCCCCCCCCCCCCCAATCCAGAGCCACCCTTTAACCCCCCCCCCCCCCCAATGATGATAATGAAGTCGACATAAAAATAAATGATAATGATAATAAAATTGAAATCGAAATAAAAATCGAAATTTAAACCAAAACCGAAACCGACACCAAAACCGCAATCGAAATCGAAAACGAAATCGAAACTCGTATACAAATTTTGGGTCTCTGCTATTGACCGTTGAGGAGGTCCCTTATCGGGAGCCAATCCAGGGTTCGACAGCCATGTCATGGTGGAAAATGGAAGGGGCTATCATAAATGAATGCGTATACAACATTTTGGATCTCTGCTGTTGACCGTTGAGAGCTCCCTCATCGGGAGCCAACCCAGGGTTCATCAGTCATGCCATGGTGAAACATAGAAGGGGCTATCATAAATGAATGTGTATACATAAGGCTGGGTCTCCGCTGTTGACCATTGAGGAGTTACCTCGTCGGGAGCCAACTCAGGGTTTATCAGCCATGTCATGGTGAAGCATGGAAGGGGCTATCATAATTAAATGCGTATACAAAATTTTGGGTCTCTGATGTTGACCGTTAAGCAGTTCCTTCATCGGGAGCCAACCCAGGGTTCATCAGTCATGTCATGTTGGAAAATGGAAGGGGCTATCATAATAGAATGCGTATACAAAATTTTGGGTCTCTGCTGTTGACCGTTGAGGAGTTCCCTCATCGAGAGCCAACCCAGGGTTCATCAGCCATGTCATGGTCAAACGTATAACACACTATCATAATTGAATGCGTATACAACATTTCGTGTCTGTGCTGTTGACCTTTGAGAAGTCTCCTCGTTAGGAGCCGATCCTGGGTGCAACATCAGGTCATGCATACCATAAAAATGTATTGTCATCGGAACTTAACCAACATGTAAAATTCAACCTCATAGGACAAAAGGAAGTGGTTCTATTTCTGCTTTCAAGATTTGATCTAAACAAACATACTGACAAACATTGCAAGGTAAATAAAAGCTTGCAAAAAGGGAGAGGGAGGCATTTATTAGATGCTCATCGTTTTGACAAACGTTAGCTTTCTAGGGTTATATAAATATTTAGATGGTAGATTATGACCGTTGAAATTATTTCTATGGTAGATTATTACCGGTAGATTATGAAACGTCGCAGCCAGAAGCAACGTTATCTTCGTGGACCCAGGAGAAACGGCGTAATATGCATGAATCGCATTATAATATACGTCTACACAGGCGTCCTTATATCACTTCCGCCTACGTAGTTCCGACTGATAATAATACCGAGCTTAGCCGAAAAATAATTATTACAGGTGTACTATTATAGACTTAGGCGCTTTACACGGATCTCCTGGGAGAAACGTCCTGTTCTTTCTCGTCTGCTAAAAGTTCTCGTGCAGTTCAGCCACTATAACCTAACTAACTATAGCCTAAGTCAGCCTAAGTCACGATTCAGCCCCTATCCAGTAGCCTTTACGTAGAAGTTCTAACCTGGTAAGGATTCTCGTTTCCCCTGCTACAGCAGGTGGGTCAGTTTCCCCCGGGGGATATCCTACGGGAGCAATTGGGCGGTTTGCGCATCATGTGGCGTCGGCCAATCGACTGTACACTGCGGCGAATAACCAGTGGGATCTGGAAACGATATAATAACTCCTAGGAAGCGTGGGTGGTTGTTGACCTGTGTCAGCTACTCGTGGGAGTTAGGCCACTAAAAGCCATGTCTTTCGGGTCGGTCAAACTCACGGGTCAACAGCCATCTGGCGGCCTCCACGCAGAAGTGCGAGGCTGGTTAGGACTCTGGCCTGCGGGCCAGTTTCCCATAGGAGTCAACTTTCGGGTGCTCTTGTACGGTTTGCGCACCGTGTGGCGTCAGCCAATTGATTTTGCATTCCGACCGAAAGCCGAAGGAGTCTGTAAACGATACTGTATCCTATAGAGCTTGAGGTAGTTGTTAAACTTATGGCAATTGCTCTTGAAACGACCAATCGGCAGGTCATTAACCTGGTCATCTCGCGGCAAGGCGTTGGCTTCGTCCCAAGTCGTACTTCGACTATACAGTGGACTGTTTTCGTCGCAAGTCTTCTACGCTCACCTCACGGGAGATAGAATGATCTAATATCGTTAAAACTTCCTGAGATATCGACGGGTTGGGGATAGTATCTCGCATAAATCCTGGTGGAAGGTGCATAACATTGCCATGAGGTAAAAAATCGATGGCGATGATCGATCGGAGAAGAAGGACGAATTTGATGCTGATACCATGGAATTCTGGAAGGATGGTAGCCCTTTAAACGAGGAAACAAGATTCTTACAACTTTCGGGCATCGGTTGCTTGTAGGAAAACATGTGATAAACGTTGAATATACTAGTTTGGTTTAGTCCAGATCAGTTGATATAATCAATTGGCGCGCGAAACTGGTGACCCCGACGCGATGAATACTATCACGTTAGTTTCTTGCGTCATTTTGTAATACGAGTATAATATACGTCTCGTTGACACTGAATCTCAATGTTGTCTTATGTGTCGCGTTTTAAGGGTATCTTCTTTATTTGAGGACATTGCACTCAATCACCGCCTCCTTCTCAAATTATAATCGAGGCAACTCAATGATGCGTGAGCTGCTGCGGTATGGAATCCTCTTCCTCGTGCGACTATGATATTACTAGTCCTCATCACTCCTCGGTTTATTTCTTGCAGCGTCAGCTTAGTCTGAGATAATCCCTCGGACGACTGATTGGGGAATGATGAGGTTCTATCTTGTCTATAGCCTTGCATCACTGAATGTGGTTTTTCTATGGTTGCGGAGAGTTCTTCCGGTCCTTTTTTTGTTAGGCTAGTTAGTTTACTGAGGTTTTCTTTTCAATGTCATGAGTATAGTGGTCCTTCACATCATCATGTCTCGAATTCGGAAATCAATTTATTTAGTAATGCAAATGAAATATTTGAGTAAATAGTTTCAGCTCAAGAACTATGCACCAACATATTTTATACATTAAATAATTACAAAAAATGACATCAGTACAACGCGAAGTCTAGTGGCAACGTCACCTAACTAGGTTGGGACCTGTGATAAGGTAAAAATTTCATTTTGTGTGTGCTTGTTCAATACTATACTTAAAAAACATATATATTTTCGTCAATGAGTTTACTGTTATTATATTTAAAATTTAAAATATTTATTGGATTATTTATGCACAAAAGACTACAAATGGAAAAACTATATTAAGAACTACTAATTTCTTAAAATTAGGAGTGGAATATTAAATCTTAAGAAGTGGAGAAGCGACTATGAAAGGGTCGGCTAAATACGAGTGATGGGGAGCGGAATGAAATTCGTCGCGAATATCGATATATGATCCCCTAGATAGGCCTTTCGTGCTCGAAAATGACTATTTTAAACCACTAGTGAAAGCCAGCCAGTAGTAGTTTGGTCGCAGTCCACTGGCAGACAGCCAAACGTTTCCGGTGTGAGAGCTGCTGCAAAGAATATTGGCTTGCTATTCTCTCGCATACTATTCAATTTATTGCTCTCTCTCTGTCACATGTTTTACGAGCGAAAGGGATGGAGACAACTTATTTGTATCTGAGGGCATATCTAGCTAATAATATGTCTATAGTCGCAAAGGGAGACGGTTTTGGTTGCCGACCTAATATGTATGTTATTTAATATTAAATATATGTAATGTTATTTGTAACTTCCTTTTCTACTCAAGTAAATAAATCCTTCATCGGTTTACTGTTACATATTCCTCATTCTTTATACCCTCTCCTTTAATATTTTTCTTTCACTTATTTGCTTTTCTTGTTCGGGTTTCCAATTCATTCGCTTTCTTTATGCAGAGTCTCTATGTATCTTACGATCCATATATTTGAAAACAAGTAAATATATTAAAAGGAATAAAAAACACGATTGCCGTTACAAAATGTGAACTACTGTATTAATAATTTAATTTTGTATACGAGTATATTCATAATTTTTATGTATAAATTATTATATTATATAATATATATATATATATATATATATATATATATATATATATATATATATATATATATATATATATATATATATATATATATATATATATATATATATATATATATATATATATATATATATATATATATATATATATATATATATATATATATATATATGTTGAAAAATTATTATAATAAAAATATTATAATAAAAATTTACTAGTTGAAAAATGGGCCCAACTTAAACCTACTCCTCTTTCCGCAAGTGAGAGGCATTCATCATTCTCGTTAACACCTAAAGCATTCCCGAATCCGATCAAGGGAATCCTTCGTCACGATGTAAGTGGCTTTTATAATTATTTACTTTATAATCATCTTATTGATCAATTCTAAAAAGAATATATACACAAAACTATCAAATATTTCAAAATATTGAATTTTTACATATTTTATGTTTCGTTCATTGTAAATAATCCATTTAGGTTAAAGGTAATCTTTCCAACTAATAGGAAAGAGCTGACTGCTTCCTTTCATTGATATGAGGGCATGTCACGCTTTTAGTTTTAAGTTTTCAGCTGAATATTGATCGCAGCTTCTTTATATCGCACCTTTAGAAAATAAAAAAACGAAATTCGAAATTTTAAATTCTTCCATCTGTCAAGTAGCTCGTCTTGTCTTGTTATTTCCCCTGAAATAATAGGAAATTGAGTGAGTTTACGTATAAAGAAGGATTGTAGCTTAATTTTTGAGATAATTGGATGAAGGGTGAGCGTTTACTAGTTGAAAAATGGGCCCAACTTAAACCTACTCCTCTTTCCGCAAGTGAGAGGCATTCATCATTCTCGTTAACACCTAAAGCATTCCCGAATCCGATCAAGGGAATCCTTCGTCACGATGTAAGTGGCTTTTATAATTATTTACTTTATAATCATCTTATTGATCAATTCTAAAAAGAATATATACACAAAACTATCAAATATTTCAAAATATTGAATTTTTACATATTTTATGTTTCGTTCATTGTAAATAATCCATTTAGGTTAAAGGTAATCTTTCCAACTAATAGGAAAGAGCTGACTGCTTCCTTTCATTGATATGAGGGCATGTCACGCTTTTAGTTTTAAGTTTTCAGCTGAATATTGATCGCAGCTTCTTTATATCGCACCTTTAGAAAATAAAAAAACGAAATTCGAAATTTTAAATTCTTCCATCTGTCAAGTAGCTCGTCTTGTCTTGTTATTTCCCCTGAAATAATAGGAAATTGAGTGAGTTTACGTATAAAGAAGGATTGTAGCTTAATTTTTGAGATAATTGGATGAAGGGTGAGCGTTTACTAGTTGAAAAATGGGCCCAACTTAAACCTACTCCTCTTTCCGCAAGTGAGAGGCATTCATCATTCTCGTTAACACCTAAAGCATTCCCGAATCCGATCAAGGGAATCCTTCGTCACGATGTAAGTGGCTTTTATAATTATTTACTTTATAATCATCTTATTGATCAATTCTAAAAAGAATATATACACAAAACTATCAAATATTTCAAAATATTGAATTTTTACATATTTTATGTTTCGTTCATTGTAAATAATCCATTTAGGTTAAAGGTAATCTTTCCAACTAATAGGAAAGAGCTGACTGCTTCCTTTCATTGATATGAGGGCATGTCACGCTTTTAGTTTTAAGTTTTCAGCTGAATATTGATCGCAGCTTCTTTATATCGCACCTTTAGAAAATAAAAAAACGAAATTCGAAATTTTAAATTCTTCCATCTGTCAAGTAGCTCGTCTTGTCTTGTTATTTCCCCTGAAATAATAGGAAATTGAGTGAGTTTACGTATAAAGAAGGATTGTAGCTTAATTTTTGAGATAATTGGATGAAGGGTGAGCGTTTACTAGTTGAAAAATGGGCCCAACTTAAACCTACTCCTCTTTCCGCAAGTGAGAGGCATTCATCATTCTCGTTAACACCTAAAGCATTCCCGAATCCGATCAAGGGAATCCTTCGTCACGATGTAAGTGGCTTTTATAATTATTTACTTTATAATCATCTTATTGATCAATTCTAAAAAGAATATATACACAAAACTATCAAATATTTCAAAATATTGAATTTTTACATATTTTATGTTTCGTTCATTGTAAATAATCCATTTAGGTTAAAGGTAATCTTTCCAACTAATAGGAAAGAGCTGACTGCTTCCTTTCATTGATATGAGGGCATGTCACGCTTTTAGTTTTAAGTTTTCAGCTGAATATTGATCGCAGCTTCTTTATATCGCACCTTTAGAAAATAAAAAAACGAAATTCGAAATTTTAAATTCTTCCATCTGTCAAGTAGCTCGTCTTGTCTTGTTATTTCCCCTGAAATAATAGGAAATTGAGTGAGTTTACGTATAAAGAAGGATTGTAGCTTAATTTTTGAGATAATTGGATGAAGGGTGAGCGTTTACTAGTTGAAAAATGGGCCCAACTTAAACCTACTCCTCTTTCCGCAAGTGAGAGGCATTCATCATTCTCGTTAACACCTAAAGCATTCCCGAATCCGATCAAGGGAATCCTTCGTCACGATGTAAGTGGCTTTTATAATTATTTACTTTATAATCATCTTATTGATCAATTCTAAAAAGAATATATACACAAAACTATCAAATATTTCAAAATATTGAATTTTTACATATTTTATGTTTCGTTCATTGTAAATAATCCATTTAGGTTAAAGGTAATCTTTCCAACTAATAGGAAAGAGCTGACTGCTTCCTTTCATTGATATGAGGGCATGTCACGCTTTTAGTTTTAAGTTTTCAGCTGAATATTGATCGCAGCTTCTTTATATCGCACCTTTAGAAAATAAAAAAACGAAATTCGAAATTTTAAATTCTTCCATCTGTCAAGTAGCTCGTCTTGTCTTGTTATTTCCCCTGAAATAATAGGAAATTGAGTGAGTTTACGTATAAAGAAGGATTGTAGCTTAATTTTTGAGATAATTGGATGAAGGGTGAGCGTTTACTAGTTGAAAAATGGGCCCAACTTAAACCTACTCCTCTTTCCGCAAGTGAGAGGCATTCATCATTCTCGTTAACACCTAAAGCATTCCCGAATCCGATCAAGGGAATCCTTCGTCACGATGTAAGTGGCTTTTATAATTATTTACTTTATAATCATCTTATTGATCAATTCTAAAAAGAATATATACACAAAACTATCAAATATTTCAAAATATTGAATTTTTACATATTTTATGTTTCGTTCATTGTAAATAATCCATTTAGGTTAAAGGTAATCTTTCCAACTAATAGGAAAGAGCTGACTGCTTCCTTTCATTGATATGAGGGCATGTCACGCTTTTAGTTTTAAGTTTTCAGCTGAATATTGATCGCAGCTTCTTTATATCGCACCTTTAGAAAATAAAAAAACGAAATTCGAAATTTTAAATTCTTCCATCTGTCAAGTAGCTCGTCTTGTCTTGTTATTTCCCCTGAAATAATAGGAAATTGAGTGAGTTTACGTATAAAGAAGGATTGTAGCTTAATTTTTGAGATAATTGGATGAAGGGTGAGCGTTTACTAGTTGAAAAATGGGCCCAACTTAAACCTACTCCTCTTTCCGCAAGTGAGAGGCATTCATCATTCTCGTTAACACCTAAAGCATTCCCGAATCCGATCAAGGGAATCCTTCGTCACGATGTAAGTGGCTTTTATAATTATTTACTTTATAATCATCTTATTGATCAATTCTAAAAAGAATATATACACAAAACTATCAAATATTTCAAAATATTGAATTTTTACATATTTTATGTTTCGTTCATTGTAAATAATCCATTTAGGTTAAAGGTAATCTTTCCAACTAATAGGAAAGAGCTGACTGCTTCCTTTCATTGATATGAGGGCATGTCACGCTTTTAGTTTTAAGTTTTCAGCTGAATATTGATCGCAGCTTCTTTATATCGCACCTTTAGAAAATAAAAAAACGAAATTCGAAATTTTAAATTCTTCCATCTGTCAAGTAGCTCGTCTTGTCTTGTTATTTCCCCTGAAATAATAGGAAATTGAGTGAGTTTACGTATAAAGAAGGATTGTAGCTTAATTTTTGAGATAATTGGATGAAGGGTGAGCGTTTACTAGTTGAAAAATGGGCCCAACTTAAACCTACTCCTCTTTCCGCAAGTGAGAGGCATTCATCATTCTCGTTAACACCTAAAGCATTCCCGAATCCGATCAAGGGAATCCTTCGTCACGATGTAAGTGGCTTTTATAATTATTTACTTTATAATCATCTTATTGATCAATTCTAAAAAGAATATATACACAAAACTATCAAATATTTCAAAATATTGAATTTTTACATATTTTATGTTTCGTTCATTGTAAATAATCCATTTAGGTTAAAGGTAATCTTTCCAACTAATAGGAAAGAGCTGACTGCTTCCTTTCATTGATATGAGGGCATGTCACGCTTTTAGTTTTAAGTTTTCAGCTGAATATTGATCGCAGCTTCTTTATATCGCACCTTTAGAAAATAAAAAAACGAAATTCGAAATTTTAAATTCTTCCATCTGTCAAGTAGCTCGTCTTGTCTTGTTATTTCCCCTGAAATAATAGGAAATTGAGTGAGTTTACGTATAAAGAAGGATTGTAGCTTAATTTTTGAGATAATTGGATGAAGGGTGAGCGTTTACTAGTTGAAAAATGGGCCCAACTTAAACCTACTCCTCTTTCCGCAAGTGAGAGGCATTCATCATTCTCGTTAACACCTAAAGCATTCCCGAATCCGATCAAGGGAATCCTTCGTCACGATGTAAGTGGCTTTTATAATTATTTACTTTATAATCATCTTATTGATCAATTCTAAAAAGAATATATACACAAAACTATCAAATATTTCAAAATATTGAATTTTTACATATTTTATGTTTCGTTCATTGTAAATAATCCATTTAGGTTAAAGGTAATCTTTCCAACTAATAGGAAAGAGCTGACTGCTTCCTTTCATTGATATGAGGGCATGTCACGCTTTTAGTTTTAAGTTTTCAGCTGAATATTGATCGCAGCTTCTTTATATCGCACCTTTAGAAAATAAAAAAACGAAATTCGAAATTTTAAATTCTTCCATCTGTCAAGTAGCTCGTCTTGTCTTGTTATTTCCCCTGAAATAATAGGAAATTGAGTGAGTTTACGTATAAAGAAGGATTGTAGCTTAATTTTTGAGATAATTGGATGAAGGGTGAGCGTTTACTAGTTGAAAAATGGGCCCAACTTAAACCTACTCCTCTTTCCGCAAGTGAGAGGCATTCATCATTCTCGTTAACACCTAAAGCATTCCCGAATCCGATCAAGGGAATCCTTCGTCACGATGTAAGTGGCTTTTATAATTATTTACTTTATAATCATCTTATTGATCAATTCTAAAAAGAATATATACACAAAACTATCAAATATTTCAAAATATTGAATTTTTACATATTTTATGTTTCGTTCATTGTAAATAATCCATTTAGGTTAAAGGTAATCTTTCCAACTAATAGGAAAGAGCTGACTGCTTCCTTTCATTGATATGAGGGCATGTCACGCTTTTAGTTTTAAGTTTTCAGCTGAATATTGATCGCAGCTTCTTTATATCGCACCTTTAGAAAATAAAAAAACGAAATTCGAAATTTTAAATTCTTCCATCTGTCAAGTAGCTCGTCTTGTCTTGTTATTTCCCCTGAAATAATAGGAAATTGAGTGAGTTTACGTATAAAGAAGGATTGTAGCTTAATTTTTGAGATAATTGGATGAAGGGTGAGCGTTTACTAGTTGAAAAATGGGCCCAACTTAAACCTACTCCTCTTTCCGCAAGTGAGAGGCATTCATCATTCTCGTTAACACCTAAAGCATTCCCGAATCCGATCAAGGGAATCCTTCGTCACGATGTAAGTGGCTTTTATAATTATTTACTTTATAATCATCTTATTGATCAATTCTAAAAAGAATATATACACAAAACTATCAAATATTTCAAAATATTGAATTTTTACATATTTTATGTTTCGTTCATTGTAAATAATCCATTTAGGTTAAAGGTAATCTTTCCAACTAATAGGAAAGAGCTGACTGCTTCCTTTCATTGATATGAGGGCATGTCACGCTTTTAGTTTTAAGTTTTCAGCTGAATATTGATCGCAGCTTCTTTATATCGCACCTTTAGAAAATAAAAAAACGAAATTCGAAATTTTAAATTCTTCCATCTGTCAAGTAGCTCGTCTTGTCTTGTTATTTCCCCTGAAATAATAGGAAATTGAGTGAGTTTACGTATAAAGAAGGATTGTAGCTTAATTTTTGAGATAATTGGATGAAGGGTGAGCGTTTACTAGTTGAAAAATGGGCCCAACTTAAACCTACTCCTCTTTCCGCAAGTGAGAGGCATTCATCATTCTCGTTAACACCTAAAGCATTCCCGAATCCGATCAAGGGAATCCTTCGTCACGATGTAAGTGGCTTTTATAATTATTTACTTTATAATCATCTTATTGATCAATTCTAAAAAGTATATATATATATATATATATATATATATATATATATATATATATATATATATATATATATATATATATATATATATATATATATATATATATATATATATATATATATATATATATATATATATATATATATATATATATATATATATATATATATATATATATATATATATATATATATATATATATATATATATATATATATATATATATATATATATATATATATATATATATATATATATATATATATATATATATATATATATATATATATATATATATATATATATATATATATATATATATATATATATATATATATATATATATATATATATATATATATATATATATATATATATATATATATATATATATATATATATATATATATATATATATATATATATATATATATAAAAATTATTTTCAATAATATATAAAATTAGATTCATGAAAAGTTACTTATCTGGGGTCCTGGTGGACCAGAAACATTTAAATGATAGTTAATGTCCTCTTTAAATACTTAGGGCAGCAGCACCAGTTTCCGCAATTGATAACTTATGATGTTCTTAGTTATTGCCCTTGGATGTAATAAGTATAGGAGGATGGTTTCTGTAACAGAAATGGATGTTAGTAACTTATTTTAGAAGAAATTATATGACTGAGAATATTTCGACACTAGTCGTATTCATCTCTATGACATTTCTGAAATGTCATAGAGATGAATACGACTAGTGTCGAAATATTCTCAGTCATATAATTTCTTCTAAAATAAGTTACTAACATCCATTTCTGTTACAGAAACCATCCTTCTATACTTATTACATCCAAGGGCAATAACTAAGAACATCATAAGTTATCAATTGCGGAAACTGGTGCTGCTGCCCTGAGTATTTAATGAGGACATTAACTATCATTTAAATGTTTCTGGTCCACCAGGACCCCAGATAAGTAACTTTTCATGAATCTAATTTTATATATTATTGAAAATAATTTATATATATATATATATATATATATATATATATATATATATATATATATATATATATATATATATATATATATATATATATATATATATATATATATATATATATATATATATATATATATATATATATATATATATATATATATATATATATATATATATATATATATATATATATATATATATATATATATATATATATATATATATATATATATATATATATATATATATATATATATATATATATATATATATATATATATATATATATATATATATATATATATATATATATATTTTCAAATTGAAATTATGTTTATTACTAAATAAATGAAATGATAAAATAATGAAAGGGCACTTATCTGGTCTGTGGTGACCAGGAGTGACTCCACGCCTTATTCTTCTCTTCCTTCAGCGCTTGCTAGGTGTTTCCTGCTGTGGTATTTCAAAATGGCAGCGGTAACACAACAATGCGAGACGAGAATGAATGCTGGAAAATTTTCCAGCATTCATTCTCGTCTCGCATTGTTGTGTTACCGCTGCCATTTTGAAATACCACAGCAGGAAACACCTAGCAAGCGCTGAAGGAAGAGAAGAATAAGGCGTGGAGTCACTCCTGGTCACCACAGACCAGATAAGTGCCCTTTCATTATTTTATCATTTCATTTATTTAGTAATAAACATAATTTCAATTTGAAAAAATAATAATTTACACATTTACAATCATATATATATATATATATATATATATATATATATATATATATATATATATATATATATATATATATATATATATATATATATATATATATATATATATATATATATATATATATATATATATATATATATATATAATATATATATATTATAATTCTATCATAATGTAAGTATACGAATCTTTAATCTATAATGTATTTATTATTAAGAATTTGAATTTGGAAAACTATTTTTATTACCTACGGTTTTTTACAAAATATTTGTGGTTTATGTATTTATTCATATTAGATACACATACTCGTATATTTTCAGAATGCACTCAATAAAACCATTCATTTGACTTGAAACACGATATATTTATATTGAATTATTTTGTTACACACATTTACACATTTATGCTGTCATACACATTTATGTTGTCATACACATTTATGTTGTCATACACATTTATGTTGTCATACATATTTATGTTGAATTATTGACATTTGGAGATTTGGACAATTACACAACTATTTACTTAATATTTGTATAGTTAAGGTACTCTATGACTCGGGATGAGATACCAATTCTAAGAATACTACATACTTCTAAATTAGTTTGAGCGATGATAAGTTATAGTGAAATAAAACACGTGAAACATACAAATATATGAATCCAAAACACATTAAACTACCTTTTTGTTGGGCAGTCGTGTAAATATATAGTCAATGCTCTTCTGTTTAAAATGTCCTCTTATCTTTAGCAGTGGTTGCCATTATTTGATAATTTCGCGATAAGGCATTATTACATGTCTTGTTCCAGTAAGTTGGCTTATCGATCTCCAAGAATTATTATTTTCTAGTAAAGATAATCCCACCTAGCCTTGCTGATCATTCCTTCAATCTTCCTTTAATCAATTCAATATTTATCTGTCACATTTCTTTTGGGAGCTAATAGGCCCTGTTGCAGTTCGGCCAGTAAGACTCTTGTTGTATAAGGGTGGGTCAAATACACGGGTCAACACCCATCCAGCAGCCTCCGAGCAGAAATGTAAGCCCGGGTAGGACTCTGCCCTGTTGGCCAGTTTCTCCAAGGAATCAACCTTCGGGCGCTCCTGGACGGGTTCTGCACCGTGCGGCGTCAGCCAATCGATTGTGCATTCCGACTGATAACCGGGGGGGAGTGTAGAAACAGTATAGTCTCCTATAGAGCGGGGGTAGTTGTTAGCCTTACGGCAACTGCTCTTGAAACGATGTAGCGTCCGTAGTCACGTTGACCCAGTATTGACCGGGCGCGGTTAATATTGCGATGGGTGACCGCCTGAGTGTTTGACTGCGTGATGCTCCAAATGCCCACCTAGAATATGGTGCCGATAGGCAACAAGGCGGGGTTCCACAAAGAGTCGTTGTGGTAGAAAAAAAAAGATTAATAGGCTACCCAATACCGGCTGAACAGCCGGGAAAAGGATGACGTGGTCCGCGCAGATTCGGTAGACACCGTATCAACGCTACGTAAGGGAGAGGACCGCGCAAGCGACCTGTAACCAGTCGCGAGACCGGAGTAATCTGGTATAACCTCAAAAAACTAATTTCCGTGTTTGGAAGAAACAAGGTAGAAACTCCCAAAACCCAAAAGAATGAAAGCAAAAAAAAGGACGCCACCTCCTTTTAAAGAAAAAGAAGGAAACTAATTATATTAAAAAAAGATACCCGAAAGAAATTTTGAAAGATACCCGAAAGAAAGTTAACCTAAAAAAATATCGATCTCAGAGAGTGGGTTATATTGATCGGCACTGAATTTGGCCAACAGAAAACCCCTTTCCTCAGACACAAAAGACTACAGCACAAAAAGAAACACAAGGTTATGCAAAGTATCCGTGTTTATTCGCCCACAGGCACCCTTTTCTTCAAATTCCGCTTATCGGCACGTCACATGTGTTCAGTCAAATAGAGGTTAATTCCGGATATGAAGGCAAATTTCCTGACGTGGAGGCAAGTCTCGTCACATTTAGTGACGATTTCGTTACTTAATTAGCAGCAATTAAAATACGCATGTGTCAGAAGGTCATAGATGCCGCAAGCTGCGATCAATAAAAAAAATCCGTTAAAATCGCGAGGATCCTACTTGAAAAGCTACCCAAAAAGAGATTAAATGCTTACCAGATAAATCCACACACTTCACATAACAAATTTTTTTACCGCCAGGCGGTCACTCTCCGATTTACTCCTTACGGCGGTCGCCAATTCTCACAGCCCAATCTCTCTGTCTGTCTCTTAGCCATGTTGAAGCGAAATAGAATGATTGCAGGACGGCGGAAGTCAGCCATAACAGGTAGGGCTAGACCAGCACAACCGCGATTAATCGCCAGAATCGCCTAGAGCGATAAAAATTACGACTGCACAGCTCTATCTGTCAAAAATTTGATGTTTACGAAATTTCGTAAAAGGTTCATTTAATTGTCATAATATGGGAGAAAGTCATGAAAACAGCGAAAACCAACAGGAAACATGACTAAACACGGGGAAAACATGGAAAAACGGGTGCAGCGAACATAATCTGCACAAAGGTGCGAAAAACAAGACAACAAAATAAGCAGTTTTTGTTACAGCCCCCTCCAAAAAAAGAAATCGGAAGAGCCAACGACGATTTCAGACGAATCGTCCCGATTCAATTTATCCTACTATAGGATAACAAAAACGTCAAAGCATCAACTAACAACTCCTAACTTAACAAACCTTCTTCACGTTAACTATAATCAATTAATCCGTTCAGTAACAATAGCAGAGGCAAACTTTTACCAACTAAAACTTACACCCATTACTCTTATCACTAGAGTAAGAAAAGAAAATCAAGAAATTAAACCCAACACCAACATAACCAAAAAAAAACTTATGGAACTCCGACAACTTCCAACAACTAAGGAAGGATCAACTCATTGCGGATACCCGACTCCTACCGAAAACAACAATAACTCTAGCGTTAGACCTCGACTAAACGTTTACTTACTAAGAGACTATAGTAGTTGTCATTTACTACCTTTCATACCAATCCCCATTCATTCATCCCGGACATGAGACATTCTTACAACAATAATGCTAGATAGAAATGCTAGCATGACTGACAAAACAAAATGATTTCAGCTATTGATACCACTTGGTACAATGCCTTTGTAAAGACAATTTAAAGGGCTCATTTTAGTTTCACCCAAGATAGACAATTTTTGTAATAGAATGTTAACGCGAAGAACTCCGATACTACTATTCTGAACTATTCGGATTTAGCTTAAAATCTTTAATATGCCAGGAACCTATATTCTTCCCTGTAGCATTTTCTAACTCGTACACTAACGCAGAGAGTTTTTTAATTATTTTACATTTTTCATATTTTGGGGCAAATTTGGAAATGTAATAATTCCCAGCATTACTTAGATAATAAGTCTTTTTATAGATCGTATCGCCTACTTGAAATTCCGCAGGACGGTGTTTTCGATCATAGTAAACTTTATTATGTGCATGTAATTTTAACAATTTCTGCCGCACTACATGAAAAATGTTAGATAATTCACTCAAATTTTGAGCGTAAGACAACCTACTACCAAAAATAACCTCTGCTTGAGATTCCGGCGCCTGAGCATAAAAAGAACCATTCATTATTGGTTCACGACCATGGACTAGGAAAAATGGACTGAACCCTGTTGATTCCGAGACTGCCGCGTTAATGGCCATCTGAATCTCAGAAAGGTAGAGATCCCAGCTGCGATGATCGTCTTTTACACACAACGATAACGCAGTGACCACACTACGATTCTGACGCTCAGTTGGATTAACTTGAGGGCAATATTTCGGGTTTAAATATACTTTTGGAATTTTATATTTCGCAATCAGTTCAGTGAACTCCCTTCCGATAAACTGTTTTCCATTGTCTGAAATTAAATACTGCGGAACACCATAGCGAAGGAATACATTATGTTCAACGACGTAACTTACAAGTTTACTGGTAGCACGTTTTAACGGAAAAAGTAAACAGTATTTGCTAAAACAATCTGTCACCACGAGAATATGCATATTTCTGTTCCTCGTCATCGGATAAGGACCCAACAGATCGACCGAGACCATTTGGAACGGGAAGGCACAGGACTTAGGATTTCCTAACTGACCCAAAGGGGAAATATTTGAATGTTTGTATTGCTGACAAGTTTCACATTTAGAAACAAAGTTAACTACGTCTCCGTGTAAATTAGGCCAAAAGTAACGAAGACAAAGACGACGGTGTGTCTTAAAAATTCCAAAATGCATAGCCAAATCAGACTCATGATTTTCTCGAATAAGCTTTTCTCTAAGCTGCAACGGAACAACTAACTTCCAATCGTAACAACTGGTGAGTTGATACTTGCTTTTAGAGTACCTAAACAATTCATGGTCCTTAATCTGGAAATTTGGATATCCAGCGGGATTTTCAGACACTGCCTTAAACAAATCGTTGTACCATGAGTCGGAAACAACAGACAGAGAGGAAACGGGAAGCAACCGAGATAACGTGTCGGGAACCACATTATCGACACCTTTCTTGTGGACGATCTCGAAATCAAAAGCAGATAGACGAATACCCCATCGAGCCAGACGGCCGGTAGGATTTTTTAAGCGCAAAAACCAACGTAAGCTGGCATGATCTGTAAAGATAGTGAATTTGGGACCGCCCTCCAAGTAACCGCGAAAATGCTCGACAGCATGAATAACACTTAGGGCTTCGCGTTCGGTAGCCGAATATCGCGTCTCAGAGGGTAAAAGTGTTCTACTCGTGAAAGCGATAGGATGATCGACGCCATCCACTTCCTGGGTTAAAACTCCGCCTAAACCGTACAACGATGCATCGCAATGAAGAGCGAACGGTTTTGAATAATCCGGACAGGCCAAAATCGGACTAGAAACTAAGGCCGATTTCAGTTTTTGAAATGCCTCTTCCGCCTCGGGCGTCCACTCATAAGGGGGAGCACCTTTGCGGGTACTTGTCAACCGAGATAAGGGAGCAGCAATACTAGAAAAATTTTTAATGAACCGACGATACCAACCGGCCATACCAAGAAAACTCTTTACCATTTTTGGAGAATTTGGAGTAGGAAAATCGAGAATACATTTTACCTTCTCGGGATCGGTATGTAGACCGTGAGAATCAACTACATACCCTAAATACTTCAATTCCTGACGGAAAAACTGACACTTCTTGAAATTTATAGAAAGGTTGGCATACAACAAGCGATCTAATACTTTGTTTAACAAAGTTATATGTTCTTCAAAAGTAGCAGATACAATAATTATGTCATCTAGGTAACAGAAAACTTTGTTTTCGAAAGAGGGATCGAACAATTTGTCAGCCAGTCTTTGCATGCACGCCGGCGAGTTTCTTAGGCCGAAGGCGCAAGATCTGAAGCAGAAGAATCCTCGACCAGGAACAGTGAAGCTACACTTCTCTCGTGAAGAAGGATCCAAAGGGATTTGCCAAAAGGCAGAGGATAAGTCGATAGAAGATAAATAATTCGCATCTCTCAAACTGTCCAAGATAGTAGTAATTCTCGGCAGGGGATACGCATCCGGTTTCGTGATAGAGTTCAGCTTCCTGCTATCGAGACAGAAACGAAGAGTACCATCTGACTTTGGAACAAAAATTGTTGGATTATTCCAACCCCCGGAACTAGGTTCGACAACACCTAACTCTAACATCTTATCAACTTCTTCATTCAACAGCGCCAATCTAGCTGGAGACAAAGGATAGTAACGCTGTTTCACTGGAGGATGATCTCCAGTATCAATAACCTGGGACAACAAATTAGTACGACCGAGACCTTTGACTTCGGAAGAAATTTTTTTAAAATTATTGATCATCCTGTCTGCTAGCGATCGCTGGTCTCCAGTCAATGAAGCAAAAGGCCGCAAGGCCCTCACTTCATTGACTCGATGCCAAACAATCGCATCGCAGGACTCAAACTTGACGAATTTTAATATTTCCGGAGCCAACTCAAATTCTCGGACAAAATCAATTCCCAAAATAAGGGAAGTACCTATATCAGGAGCTACAACAGCTCGAATAACCTGGCATCGATTATTGAATTTAAAAGGAAGAAACATAGACCCAATCGTCTTAACCGAACTTGCATTAGCAGTGGATAAAGTCACCAACGGAGACTTATTAAGAGTAAAACCGATATCAACTAAATATTTATGTGAATCAGCACCCAAAATCGTTACACTCGATCCAGTGTCGAGTAATCCACAAACAGTTATATCACCAAGTGAAACTTCTAAGAAAGGGCGACGGTTATCCTTCTCATTTGCAAACAATATCGAGGCAGAATGTAGAAAATCCTCTATTCTGCCCCGCCTTTCGAGTTTTTTGGCTCTGAAACCGGGGAATTACCAGGCCGGTTATTCTTAGAACATTCCGGACAAGTGGCTACCGAGTAGTTAAACCTACCACAACGATAGCAATATTTAGAATAGCCATGATGAGTGCCACCGCGTGAACCACGCGAACTATTATTGGCTCCTTGGTTGTAATTAATAGAAGACGAATTAGCATAAGAAAAATCATTACGGGAAAAATTTCCACGATTAAAACCGCCACGATGAAAACCACCGCGATGAGAACCACCACGATTAAAACCACCACGATTGGATGGACCAGCAGAAGAAACGTTACACTCTTTTAACTTCTGTTCAACTTTCACTTCCTCCGTCGCACATTTGGTAGGAGACTCGTCGACCGCATAAACTGCTTTCGAGCCAGAAGGCTTGACCTTCGCTTGGGCAGGAGTGGCTGCATTAGATGCGTTGATACGCTGTTGTGCATTTTCAACTTTTTTTCCTAAACGCAGAAGTTCGTCGATTGAATTTATATCAACTAGCATGAAATGTCGTTGGTAAGAAATTGAGATATTTGAAAGGATAATTCCTAATTGTTCCTCACCAGACAATGGCCTTGACAACCTGTTGAAATAGCCCAACATGACGGAAACAAAAATATGCATCCTCTCATCCGACTTTTGTTTACGTCCCCGTACAAATGACAAAACTTCAGCATCGTAATTTAAACTGCCAAAATCGGAGCGGAGTGCAGCAACTAACTGCTTCCAACTGGAAATGCTCGAAGCTCTAGCACGGTACCAACTAAGCGCTTGTTTCTGGAATAGTTCACAAGCCGATTTCAGCATCCTGGCATCCGAGATATTACGCGAAAACCTAATCTCATCCAATCGTTCTAAGAACTCGACCACACAGGAATCGCCGTCAAATGTGAAACCAAGATTTAAAGGTTTAAGAATGCGTTCATCAGAAATGACAAAGTTATTGTCCAAAGGAACTGGTTTCGTATCAACATGCTGTATATACGGAGCTGACGTCACTTCAGAATTCCTGCCCAAAGGAACCACCTCAGGACTAAGCTTCTCACCCTCGTGCAATGAAGTAGAAGGTATCGGAAGAACTACAGGATTTGGTAACGGGCTAGGCGAACGAACAATATCTAAATATTTTTCTAACAAAACGACAATTTCCAAAACTTCCTCCTTTAAATTATCTAATAATTTCTTGGAGTCTGAATTAGCAGGATTTATGCGTGAAATTCTATGAAAGATATGTGCAGTTTTAGTGCTAATTCGTTTATATAAAAGTTTCTGTTTGCTATTCATAAATTCCTCTATAAGTTCTTGGAGACATGAAAGTCTAATCGAACATTCTTGAAATTCTGAATCCGGATCTAAATCCGTTGAGGTAATTGATTCTGCGGGAAATTCCCTTAAGAGTGAATTAAATTGTTTTCTCATCGCTTCAACATTGGTTGGAGTGACCTCACGAATCGTGAACTCATAATCGAGTTCTGCCTTTACTAAATGTGACGCAGCATAATACACTATCGCTGGAGACGCCATCATGTCTATATATATAATTTAAATCCCACCAAAAAAATTAAAACCAAAATAAATAAAAAATAATAAAAAAATAAAATGGAATAAACTGACTTTTTTTTACTGCTTGCGGCACTTCTGATCACAATTTGCTGCTTACCTCCACCAAGATATGTTGCCTTCACATCTGAAAATTAACAAAAAATAATTAGTATGATATTAACAAACTTAAACGGCAAGCGTAAAACTTTTTCGCGGAAACCGCCTTAAAATAACAAAATCTGCTGCTAAACAATTGCCTTTAAATCTAAGATTCAGACAAAAAAAATATAGTAACCATAAAAAAAAACGGCAAGTACAAAATACTTCTTTGCGGTAACCGCTTTAAATTACAAAAAGAATGCTGCTATATAATGACAAAAGATGATGTTCAATACAAAAAACAAAAAGACGGTGCTTATAAACCTCTTTCACGGTAATCGCTATGAATGAAAATTATATAAAAACAAAAAAAAATGCTTCTAATTTTTTTTATACAATTTTAAAACAAAGTGCTTAAAAAATCGTGCTTCAATGGCTGAGGAAAAGAATATTCTGGAAGCCAAAATCCAATTTACAGGCCTAACGTTGGAGCGCTAATTTTATAACCTCAAAAAACTAATTTCCGTGTTTGGAAGAAACAAGGTAGAAACTCCCAAAACCCAAAAGAATGAAAGCAAAAAAAAGGACGCCACCTCCTTTTAAAGAAAAAGAAGGAAACTAATTATATTAAAAAAAGATACCCGAAAGAAATTTTGAAAGATACCCGAAAGAAAGTTAACCTAAAAAAATATCGATCTCAGAGAGTGGGTTATATTGATCGGCACTGAATTTGGCCAACAGAAAACCCCTTTCCTCAGACACAAAAGACTACAGCACAAAAAGAAACACAAGGTTATGCAAAGTATCCGTGTTTATTCGCCCACAGGCACCCTTTTCTTCAAATTCCGCTTATCGGCACGTCACATGTGTTCAGTCAAATAGAGGTTAATTCCGGATATGAAGGCAAATTTCCTGACGTGGAGGCAAGTCTCGTCACATTTAGTGACGATTTCGTTACTTAATTAGCAGCAATTAAAATACGCATGTGTCAGAAGGTCATAGATGCCGCAAGCTGCGATCAATAAAAAAAATCCGTTAAAATCGCGAGGATCCTACTTGAAAAGCTACCCAAAAAGAGATTAAATGCTTACCAGATAAATCCACACACTTCACATAACAAATTTTTTTATCGCCAGGCGGTCACTCTCCGATTTACTCCTTACGGCGGTCGCCAATTCTCACAGCCCAATCTCTCTGTCTGTCTCTTAGCCATGTTGAAGCGAAATAGAATGATTGCAGGACGGCGGAAGTCAGCCATAACAGGTAGGGCTAGACCAGCACAACCGCGATTAATCGCCAGAATCGCCTAGAGCGATAAAAATTACGACTGCACAGCTCTATCTGTCAAAAATTTGATGTTTACGAAATTTCGTAAAAGGTTCATTTAATTGTCATAATATGGGAGAAAGTCATGAAAACAGCGAAAACCAACAGGAAACATGACTAAACACGGGGAAAACATGGAAAAACGGGTGCAGCGAACATAATCTGCACAAAGGTGCGAAAAACAAGACAACAAAATAAGCAGTTTTTGTTACACTGGTTGCCACTGGAAGTAAGGGCGCGAGTGTTGGCCCGCTTTATGATTAATCTGGTTATCTTGCAGTAAGAAGTTGGCTTCTTACGGGCGAGTGGCGTAACTAGACAGTGGACTGTTTTCGTCCCAAGTCCTCCACGCTCACGTCACGGGAGACAGAACGATCTAATATCGTTGAATCTTACTGCGGCGAAGGGTTCGCTCGTTGTAGTTAACAGCTCCAGTTGTCTCATTTCTTTAATTTTATTTATTATTAGTTGTTAAACTTACTATGATGATACGATCGCCACCCTCAATAACTGTCATAGCACCTACCTCAAAAGAATTATGTTGTTGTTGTTAGTTTTAACTGCAATCCCACTGGATGCCACAATAAAAATGTTTAGAATTTCCATCCCGAGTAGAATAGGTCAACCTTTAGCATTTATTTATATAGCAAATGTCAAGCTGCTACCATTGTGTACAAGACAAAGCGACAAAGACAATACAATCTGAAACGGCAATGAGCTGTCAGTGGATCTCGTTCATTTTCTAATTAAGAATCCCAAAGGATGGGAACGTTCAATTAATAGAGTCTGTCATCGTGGCTTTAGAGGGCGAATTTAAAGGAAGGCGCCCAATTAAGGTTTTGTATGAACTTGGCTTCGGCGAGGCACGGCTGAAGGGAAGACTTTTAAAATTTTATATTTCTGTATACACAGCACACAATCGGCTCCTTGAACTCACACTACCACTCTAAAGTATTTGGGCACCCATTTTTTACTGTACCGATTATATAAAAGGTATTTAGAAAATTCTGTTTGAAGGCGAAATGATACCTGGAAACGACCATATCTGAAGAATTTTAGTTTTATGAGATTTTTGAAAAATATAAGCATTAATTTAAAAAAAAATCAAAGTAAATCCCTCGATAAGGAAGCAATTTAAAATTTGGACTCAAAAAAGTTACTCCTACAATGTAAGCGGTGAGAGTGTTTTATTATAATTCATAATATTGACTGGTTAATTCTCTAGAGCAACACTTGACCACATTTTTTATTTAGCCCCTAAATTAATTACAATTAATTAAAACGTGACAGCGCTCTGAGAGTTACGCTAAATATACTTTGCCATTAACACCCTTATACCACCACTGCGTAAAGATAGTTATTCTCTGCTAGCGCTGCGATAGAGCATTTAGTATGCGCCTAATTCTAATTCGAGTCAAAATTACTATACAATAATTTTCAGTTTCCGATTTTTAAAATAACATATCCAAGTGACAAGTAAATTTTTTTTAAATTTAATATTTGACACACATTTAAACCTGTAAGCTATAAAGTTTAAAATCTACCTTGCTGGAGTGGTCTGGGATCTACTTTGCTACGCTACATATACTTTGTCAGAAATGTTTAAAAGCCCACTTTGCCGGTGCGATCTTGTTTTGTATATATACACATCTATTTTACATTATATCGTCGTCAGAATGCTTGACAGCCCAAATGGTGCTCCGAAAAGTGTAATAAGGGGCCCGAGATTTCGACGGCATAAGATCTTCTAATATGATACGGGTTAATATGACACTGCGTTTACAAATACTTATCTGCTGCGACATCTGGGGGAACATTAGTGGTAGGTATTTCAATTTTCCAACTTTCTGAAGGATCGCGCCGTCTGCTTCCGACACTTTGACGAGTTATAGGTAGGATTAACGTGTTCAGCTGCTCATTTGGCTTATTCAGCAACATCACGACGATACAAGACAGCACTGCTAATATACACACAACTATATTACATACATAAATCTAGCACCAAAAATGTACAATATACTGACTTCTTACATACAGGTCATGGACCTGTATGTAATGATGACAAGAATGCATTATATTAAAACGATGGAGAAATGTGAGAAGTTGACTAAAAAATTAAATATTTAGACCTATTCTTGTGCCGATTCCAAATAAGGTAAATAATTATGAACGATGCCATCAAAACAGTCAGTCTGTCTGTCTGTCTTGTCTTTGATCGTGCAAAACTCAATAAACGCTGGACGGATCATTGCGGTTTTAACTGTTACAGCTGTATTTTGAGGCATATTTAAATGTAATAGCATCAAATTAATAACTAAAAAGGAGACTGAAACAGTGGCAAGTTAAAATTAAGTATATGATTAGCAGCTGTGCGTGCATTTTTTGAACTTTCTCTGCGACATTTATAAAGCAATAAAATTAAGAACTGCTGGATAAATTAATAAATTACAATTTTATGTCACTGTTGGTTAGGACATCTCCCGAAAAGGGTTAAACTGTAAAAAACATTAATACTTGTAAAAAGGTGATTGAGCAGCGACGAGTTTAGATAGTTGACTAGTTAGCAAACGGTCGCAAATGCGACTTTAAAATTTTTATAATGTTAAAACTAAAGCGATGTCAAGTATATTTTAAAAAATTTCTGCCTAGAAGTGCTACGTTGAATACTTCCTGATATGTGAGCAAAAACTACGACTCTTCAAAACAACTTTTAAAATCTTACCAATTTTTCTTAGCAACCTATTATTCTTCACAAATAAGTTTCTTTTTATTAGCTCAGACACATGCCCTTTGCGTAGATATGTATATTGTATAATACATCCCTTGCAGTATGTAGTTATCATAATTTATTAGGGAATTATCGGCGTTGAAAGCCGGCGCAGCAATACACTAACAGCCGTATTCACAGTCGATACTTAAGTACACCTTAAGGGAACACTCACTCGAGTGACACTCAAGTACCACTCTCAAAATTGCTATTCATAGTCGTTACTTAAGGGCTCCCTTCAGTGAGTATGCACTTAAGGGACCCTCAAGCAATTGGATTCATTTCTAATTCGAAACTAATACATTCCTATTACACGGTCTATAGAGTTTTCGTTGTCTTTGAACAAAATGATTGTGCTCTATTGTTGAAAAAACCCGTCGGTGCATCAGCTGTTGTCACTGACGTTTGCTCGACGTCGGAGTATTTTTCTTGTCGATTTCTTGATCGATTTCCTCGATGCGCTCTTTCGTCTTTTTCGTTTTGCCTTTTGCTAGTTCGCCCCGAATTTCGATGCAGAATTTCTTTACCTAGGAATTACCAAAAAATATGGGTAGAAATAATAGCTGTGGTTGGCATTGTATGGCTGATTGCCGGTGGCGAAGAATTTCAGTGCCAGCACTAACTGTATCAGGCGGAATCGGAAATCCGCGGTTTTCGTTAGAACCCATGACAGAATCAGAAAACATTTGAATGGCGAGGCGGAAATGTTTTTTAAACTCTCCAGGAAAGTAGAAGTCAAGGAGATTGTTGAAATCCCTTACGTAACTACGCGTGCGACGTGGTAAATACAGCTTATAAAATCGGTCAAATCATTAGAAACCATAGAGTTATAGAAATAATGGATTTAATTCACAAAAAACACGCATTAATTAGTGGAATACTCAACGCGCACTCGCCAAAGTGAGCTCGAGACCACACTTGAATTTGACAGTTCAAAACTTATGAAATGTCGGCCATTTTAGCTTCCTCGACACTCAAGTATTGTCTCTGAATACAAAAATGTATGGAAGATGCCTCCCTTAAGGGCACACTCGAGTAGCCTACTTGAGTGCTTACTTAAGTATGGTTTCTGAATAGTAATCTGACAAGTTAGGGCACACTTGAGTTGAGGGACCCCTTGAGTGTCGACTCTGAATACGGCTGTTAGCCTTTGCAGCAATATGCTACGTGCTTGTATATGTATGTACATATCAATTAATCAATTTTTATTTTGAAATACAACAAAATATAAACAAGTCTACCTAACTGAGCTATGCGCGTACTAATGTAAAATTACTGGTTGTATCAATCAAATTAAATAAAATAGAAAAGGAGCTGCCATAGAATTCACCGACCGGAGTCGGGCCCATCATAATACTATTATTTACACTTCTGGGGGTGAGCAGTGGATTCTGGGGTAATGTCCGGCTGTGGTAGGTTAAGGACAGCTGACTTGCCACCCTACCACCTATTCACCCCCCCTTCGAAGCCATAGAATTTGAGATGAGCAAATCGCGGTTTTAGATATTTTTTCTATGAAGAGTTGATTATTTTTTCTGGAAAGACCAAGATCTTTCAAGAGGTGAAATAGAGATTTGGCTGGCAGGCCACGAGCGCCAACTTCCACCGCGTGAAGGTGAACAGTGAAGCTGTTCCGGGTGACGGCATTTGCGAGATCATGGTATTTATTTAATTTGTACTCGTGGTCTTTTGGGATATTTGATTCCTATGCAACAGTTAATTCTACAATGAGGGCCACCTTCCGAGATAGAGAGTAAAGAGTTATATCTGGACGGAGGGCTGTGCATCCGAGACTTTCAGGGAATTTATACTGCTTAGAGACCGAATCGACCTCCAGAATCCAATCTGAAGCTTTCTCAATTATCGAGAAAGGTTTTGTAGTTAAATGGTTATTGCCTTTAGAGCCATCCCGCACAAACGTATGTTTATAGATTAGCATAGGTACGTATAAAAATTTGGTGATATTGTTATCAAATATCAGTGTTATATCAGTAAATGTCAGATATGTAATAAGCAAAATATTGTAATATGTTATAAACATTATGTCTAATAAACAAAAGTAAAGAACAAAATGTTGAGAAATAATAGAATTAAAAATAATAGAAATAGTCCTATTAGCGTATTGTAAATGTTTCTTCCATGACTAATTTTACGTGGCTGTTTTGTGTATTTTGACAACATGTAATCTTTATATGTTAGTATCAGGAGGTAACACAGGCAATATAGTACCTATACAGAGAACTTTTATAAAAATCCACGGGTCAAATCTATAAAAAATATTGAAATATTGCCAATGTTAAGACCACAATGTCTCACTAAATGTTGATCAATAAATTTGCTAGTACATTAAATTAAAGTTTGCAAAGTTTTGCTCAAACCCGCTTTCCGCAAACAATTCATTCGAAAGTCATCACGCGCGAAGCCTAGGAGGGAAGATTGTTTTTAATAAACTCACGCGAATGGAAAACCCTATCCATATTCTGCAGGCTTTATGAATAAAAAACTTCTGAGAGACCTTTCGTCGGCGGATGAAAGATGAGTTAAGAAAGCGCGTAGAAAAGGCAACCTACACGAAGCGGCCTGAAGTTTATTTACCACAAGGATCCGCACTTTTGCGAGTTACCGCTATTCAGCCGAGTTTGACTCAGGGGATTTCCTACGAAGAAATCCCGTTATATTTACCCTTGTATTACTAAGAAATATCTCATTTTTACAAGAATATTTCCTCGGACAAATGGCAAAATTTTGAGGATTATGGTTTTAGAAATGTGATTAGCCTGTGACGTCATAGTGCGATTAGACGCATGCCCGTGGTAGTCACGTAGTAGGAACACCGCCGTACAGCGGCTGATATAATACCGCTGTACAAAATAATAGCAAATGGGTCCTGTTGGGCTATTATGACCCATGTTTTAGGGTCGGCCCAACTCACAGGACAGCACCGGGTGCAGGCCCGGGTAGGACTCTGTGCCTGTGAGCCAGTTCCCCTGGGAATAATTCTTTGGGCGCTCCTGGACGGTTTGCGCACGATGCGGCGTCAGCCAATTGACTGTGCATTCCGACTGATAACCGGGGGAGTCTGGAAACGGCTTTGTTTTCTATAGAGCGGAGGTGGTTGTTAACCTTACGGTGACCGCTCTTGAAACAACCAATCGGTTACTTGATTCCGGGTGAAGCCGGGCAAAGAACGCCGTAGTCCGCGATAGATTCGGTAAACACCTAGTCACCGCTACTTAAGGGAGAGGACAGCGCAAGCGACCTCGAACCTGTAACCAGTCAGGAGGCTGGGGAAATCACATACACACAAGTTACATGCACACACATATATATGTGTGTGTGTCTTGTTATTGCATTCGATAGTCAGAATTGATGCAATTCCGTTAATTTTATTTTGACGAAAAATGGTGATCCAGTGACCTTACCACTATTCCACAGGGCCGTTTCTGCGCTCACTTATCTTCTTCTTCTTATATATAAAAATTTATCGCCGTGCGTTAGTTTCGCAAGATCTCGAAAATGACTTGACCGATTTGAATTATTATTTTTTTGTTTTGTTTGCCTTGATTCAGGGGTGGTTTACTAAAAAAAATATTTAGGAAAAATTAAAAGAAACAACTGAAAATCAAAAAAATCGAAATTGGTCATTTTGGGAAATCAGCCACTTTCAATATGGCGTTCGGGGCGATCCTATTGTTAGACAGTTGCGCCATCCATAACTGTTATTCATCCGTGCGATTGTGTAAAATTTCAAAAAGTCGAAAAGTCGAAAAAGTCGAAAACATCGGAAAAGTCGGAAAAGTCTAAAAAGTCGAAAAAGTCGAAAATGTCGAAAAAGTCGAAAAAGTCAAAAAAGTCCAAAAAGTCGAAAAATGCAAAAAATTCTAAAAAGTCGAAAAAGTCGGAAAAGTTGGGAAAGTCGAAAAAACCGAAAAAGTAGAAAAACTCAAACCGTACATGATTCGGCCATATTATAGATTTCAAATAATTGGATTTGGAAGGTTGATTAGGATCAATTTAAAACGCTTATGAAGAGTAACAATCAAATCAATTTTAGGTGGTACGAAGTTCACCGTGTCGGCTAGTATATTATAAAAATGTAGATCCTTATGAAAAAGCCATGAAAAAATCGCAGATTTCTGTGAATTCGCGCTGTGGTGGCACATGGGACGCTCCCACCAATTTCCAGCATCAAAAGAACCCTCGTCTGAAAGATTCCTTTAAAGTCAAACATGCGGGTTGAATAAAGAAAGGCCATATATTCAACCCCCCTCCCACTCCTTCCTCTTCTTCCTCCACCCATCACCCCGTCTAAGCCCCTCCCCTGCGGCAGTTGCTCAATGTAACTTGCAAATGAAGAGACGTCGCGCCAATATCGAACATGCGAAAACGTTGCTTTACAACTTCTCGCCTCCTTAGGAGGAAAGCCTCTGAATAAAGTTTTCAGCCTGTGCGAGACAGACGGGGGGGGGGGGGGGGGTTAAATGCTGGATTCTGGAATGGCTCGTGCCACGTTTAGGCGCGAATACGTGCATCTCTAATATTTGACTTTGGCTCTCTATAAAATAAGCCTACCAACATTATATTTCGACGCTTATAAATGCAATAAACGACCAAATAAATGTTACAGGAACTTTATACTTAAGTCCACGTGATGCACCGAACTTTCCAATTGGTAGAAAAATTGCAAGGAGGCTGTCAAGCTACATCGGTAGAAACGATCTTTTTATTAAAAATCCTACAGAAACATTATTGTGGCACCAAAAATAAATACTTATTCACCCGGGATCGTGTGGCCGCATGGTCGTTTCAAGAGCAATTGCCGCAAGGTTAATATCTGCCCCCGCTCTATAGGAATCATGTTTCCAGGCTGCCCCGGCTATTAGTTGGAAAGCACAACCGATTGGCTGACGCCGCACGGTGTGCAAACCGTCGAGAAGCGCCCGAAGGTTGACTACTAGAGGAGACTGGCCCGCAGGCCAGCATCTTATACTGGATCGCACTTGTGCGTGAGGCCGCCGAATGGAGGGTTCAACCGTGCGTTTGATCGACCCTATATAACTGGATCGTAATGTCCAAACTGCAACAGGGCCCATTAGCTCTATACTATTGTACACTATAATGTCCTAGGTTAAACCAGGGGCTAGATTGGTTAACAACTTGCCCACTAAATTTGTATTTTCTCTTTATCCTTAGTGTGGGCTGGAGCTGTATGTCTTGGAATGTCCAGACTAAGTGCTGTCTTCGTAGCTGGAGCTTGCGGGGGAGGTCGAAGATCCCCTCGGCTGGCTGCGGCTGCAGGCGGACTCCTCATGCCCTTGGCCTGCCTGTTTACCTCGTTCGCTATGCAGCTACATCAGATGCTCGTCAGCTACGGTAAGCAATTTTACTATACCTGTCCAGGATCAGAGACCTTACCACCAACGTCAGGGTACTATCTACTAAATATATCGACTAAACAACACATGCGTGGGCTGTTTGAAAAGTATCCGACCTTTGGCCGAAAAAACATATTAGTTTTGTGACGGGATTGGAACCCTAATCGTCTTTAAAGTGAGCCCCTTGCGCATCCACGTACTTAGCCCAACGTTTCTTCCACAGCCGAAAACACTTCAGGAAGGCTTCTTTTGGAATTGTGTTCCACTCCGCCGTCGCGTTCCCCATTTCCTCTTCTCTTCTCTAAAAAAGGATTTCTTTAAATATGTTTACAATTTTTACTGTCATTTCTAGAGAGTAGGAAGTTTGGCAAACATCTGGAATTCCATATTTTGCCAAAAAAGTCTGAATCAGGTGCGATAAATGAAATGGAGCAATGTCATGCTACAAATGCCAGTGTTTCGCCAAATAGAGGCCTCATCTTTTTCGCTGAACTGCATCACGGAGTCTGCGGAGAACTTCTTGATAGTTGATCGTTTTTGTTTCAGTATTTATTCCTGAAGAAAAATACCAAAGAACACATGATATCAAAGAACACAGTTAGCATCACCTTGATTTTGCTTCACAGAAAAATCAAAATCCAACGTACACTTATAACAGTACCGCACTCGGCGGTCAGCGGGCAACGACTGACTAAAAAACCAGGGATGCTCATTAAGCCGCCCTCTTTTACTGGGCTTAGTGGCGTTGCCTTAGCGTCATTACCTTGTGCAGGAAAATTAAAGGTCGGATACTTTCAGACAGCCCTCGTACATAATGCTACATACAATTTTCAATTGAGGAGTAGATGACGCTTTATAAATTTGTAGTTATGCATAATATATCGAAGACTAGAGTATTTCCTGGACATCAGTACTAGAACCAATGCCTAGATATTAGAGGCCACAAACTTTAAGCGATAACCCGCCTTTTTAACACGCTTTTATTAGGTCGACCTGTATGTAACTATGTAATGGAATCTAAGGTAACTAATTTAACCATCTTCCAAGGATCGTAGCGTCATGAAAATTGGCAGCTGTATGTAGTTCTGATGACAATACAATAATATGGTACTGTCGAACTGATCTGATGATGGAGTCGGAAGATATGATTTGGAACTTCATGATGGAACATCGTATCATAGCTGTGTTTGGACTTGTTAGAAAAGTCTTGGAATGAACTTTGACCACGATTAGGTTTCAAGGTCTGATAATGAAGCCGGAAGATAGGCCCTGGCATTCCATGATCAAATATCGTATCATAGCCGTGTTTGGACTTGTTAGAAAGGTCTTGTAATGAACTTTGACCACGATTAAGTTTCAAGGTCTGATGATGAAGCCGGAAGACAGGAACTGGCATTCCATGATGGAATATCGTATCATAGTCGTGTTTGCACTTTTGGGAAAGGTCACGTAATGGACTTTGAACACGATCAGGTTTCAAGGTTATAACAAAACTATTATATATTGACTTGTAAATATTGAGTGTAAATAGTGTAAATATTGACATAGGTGCCTGTATAAAATGTATATAGACCTGTACATGGAGAGTGTAAATAGAATAATATTGATATATCTATATACGATGTATATTGTCCTGTAATTATTTTTAGTTTTTTACGTGTATTTATAAAAGCGTGTTTTTAGTGTTTTTTTTAAACTATTAATTTATTTATTATTTTACAATTATTGTATAGTTCATCCACCCTTTTCTCACCTCACTTATTTTGTACCAACCTAATCCTCTTTTCGCTTTGATGTCATCAATCTATCTGGTTGGTGTTGTGCTGAAAACTGTACACATACGCCCTGCTAGTCAATGTCTAAACTATAGATGGTCACAACAAGCTCCACTATATAAACTATACTATAGAGTTTGACGTTACAACCACCGTTATTTGATCGGCTTAGAGTCATTACCACTTTAGATAATCTATGCATATCTTTTTTACACCTTTGACGTAGCAATGTTCCCAGCATTTATCATTATTGTTCTATATTTGAAATTTGCAAAAGGCTCGGCAGCGCGCGCTTTCGTGCGTTCTCTGTTTGGCAGCCTGGGTCAAATACAGAGCGTCAATACCCTCTTCCTTGACCTCTCACGAGATTTGGTTTGGTCGACCATTCCCATGTTTAGTTAAAACGCCAGTACTATTCCAAAATAGAATGTGCTCTTGATTCTTATAACTAACGCAGCCCAGTGCGCAAACCGCTCACTTCCGCCCAAGTTATTCTCCCGGATCCGTATCTCTAATCCCAACTATCTACGATAGTAGGTTACAGCTGCAGGCAGAGTTCAGGACAGCTATTTCAGGTTAGTCTCTCTTTGAGGGCTACAGAAAGGTGTTGCCAAATCGTAGCACGATACTGATCAATCTAATACGCTATACCTATATAATCAAATGTACAAGGCTACTAAGCAGTGATTATTTATAGTGGCAGTGGTGATGATCTAGTTTTCCTTAACTATACTATTCGTATACCCACAGGGATCGTGCTTGGAGCTGGATGCGGGCTCGTTAGGGAAACAGCTGGACTTATGCTGGGAAATTATTTTAGGAAACGAAGACAGTTCGTGGAGCTCGTGGCACAATCTGGTGGAGGAGTTGGCATCGCACTTTTTAGTGTATTCTACAAGGAAGCCGTTGGGTAATTAATTTCAAGTTATTGTTATAGAGCTAATATATATATGTTTGAGGAGGTGGTGTTAGCATTTAATTAAAAAATCTGTTGGGTCACGCCAAAACTCCCTACAAGCTGTCAACCCCCCTCCCCCCCGCCGCGCTAACCCCCTAACCCCCTCCCCCCGATAATGATTGTGTGAAGTTATTATGAACGCGATATAGTATATTATGTTATTTTGTAGTATTTCCATGCTATTAAAATGGCTGTTTTCCAATATGATATAGTAATTTCCTTAATATGGCGAAATTACAAAAATATTTTTGTCCGTTTTATTCTAATACTCAAACCAAAATTTTACAACGTTGTTTCGGTCCAACAACGCATTTCAAGTCTCTAAGTCCAAAATTTCGAGATTGAAATATGACTAGCGCGCCCTCTGGTAGACTGATTACAACTACAACTTTTTCAACCCTGGCCGTGACTTATGATGCCTGCATGCCTTATATCAGTCCAATCGGATGAAGCGTTTAAACGCAATCGTAGAGAAATATATATATATATACACACACACACACATGCACTAACAGATATCAGACTTCAGTCTGAAAATGGTCCTAATCGTCTTAGACGGTGTCAACATGGATATTTCCGTCTTCATCTCGATTTTTTTAGTGCGTTCACAATACTTTCCTTTGGGCCGGAAAAGTACTTGCTGTTTTTGCATTGGCGGTCGTCTTCAACTTTTCTTGGGACAGAGTTTAGGCCCGGGGGGGGGGGGGGATGGGGGTATTTATTGAAAAATCGCGCGCGTCACGCACCAAACTTAAATTTGCCCGTAAAATTAAATGATAATACACCGAATTTCAGGGGGGGGGGGGGGGTAAATCCCAATGTCTTCCACCCCCCCCCCCCCACTCACCTGGATACGTACTTGCGTATCCAGGGCAGTAGTACGGGTGAACCCGTCAACTCAGAAAGTTTTAACGATGACGATCGTCCTATCTCTCGTGAGGTGAGCGTTGAAGACGTAGGGACGAATACAAATCTACCGTCAAGCTAAGCCAACATGCCCGTCAGAGGCCAACGCCTTACGACGAGGTACCGGGATAGGTCCCAAGCGGGCAGCCTTGCCCCCTGACTACCAGTTTTGGATAACTCCGTCTGAAATTAACCATCGGGATACTTCTAACCTCCCGGCTGGTTTCGGGTTCGAAGTCGCTTGCGTGACAGTGGGAAAGCATACACTGGCAGGCAGAGGGAAAGCATACACGGGCAGCCATTGGTTACACACAGAGAACGCATGCGTTCAGATCGCATCGTCAGATCGTATCGGCGGCATGGATCAGGCTCTGTGGGTGAAGGCCTTTACTCAATAAATATAATTTCCATAAAGCTTTTACTTATGTACTTTTTATTAACACACTCCAATTGACGGCTAAACTTTTACAAACCTTCCTTCCGGATATAAAAAGGCGATAAAAGTGTCTTTTCCCTCGTCTCGTTCTTCATGTTTATTTAGGGGCTAATGTCGAGCGGGTAGAGGTGTTTTAAAATTCATTGCTTAAGTTTACGTCACGGGCCGATTCGATATACATTATGGAAAACAATCACGAGACAAAGTGTGCCATGTAAATTAAACATGAAGTAATTACTTTTGAATCCATTTAAATTATGGCCTCCGCTCAAACGGGGGCCTTAGCGAAATTTACGAGAATTCGCGTAGCTGGGATAGGCCGCATAGCTGGGATACGCAGGATGTTTTTATTACTGTGTATATGTACTTGTACTATATTTGAACTGTGTACTATAGTATAGTGTACTATAGTATAGTATAGTATATGCCATACGGTGTATGCCATTTTGATTCATGTGTTAGGGTCGACCCAACTCATAAGTAAGTACCCATTCGGTAGCCTTCAAGCATAAGTGCGAGCCCGTGTATGACTCTCTGCCTGCGGGCCAGTCTACCCTAGAAGTCAACCTTTGGGTGCTCCTGGACGGTTTGCACACAGTGCGGTGTCAGCCAATCGATTGTGCATTCCGACTAACAGCCGGGGGAGTCTGGAAACTTGTTTCCTATAAAGCGAGGGTGGTTGTTAACCGTACGGCCACTGCTCTTGAAACGACCAATCGGCTACCCGATTCGCCCGTTGTAGTTGACCGCTCCAGTTGTACTATACTCGAACTGTGTACTATAGCATAATGTAGTACAGTATACTATAGTATAGTGTACTACAGTGTACTTATAGTATAGTTAGTTAGTTTGTTTGTCTGGGCTTTTTTTCTCGCACTTGGCCTCTTGATTGGGCCGTTGTGCGTGGCTCATGTTTCTATTTGTGTTTATGCTACTCCAGCCAACCCAGGCTGTCCCAGAAGGTTAGCAGCCTGTTTGGGTTGCCACAGGCCTCCGGGACAGATGCTGGAGATTGTAGTATTTTTGCCCGTTGCTCTGCCACGCTCCTGCATTCCATGAGCACATGCTGTGGCGTTTCTTCTTCCTCCATGCATCCTCTGCATAGAGGGCTGTCTGTCACACCTATGGTAAACAGGTGTTTGTTTATGGGACAGAGGCCTGTCATAGTACCTATGACTTTCGGGATTTTGTCCCTTTTTAATCTGGTGAGGTTTCGGGCAAGTTTTTTAGACGCTTCCGGAACCACGTTCTTTGTTTGCCTGCATCCGTCACTTTATTTGACCTTGCAATGGATTGAAGCTCATTGTGGCATTCCAGTACAAGGACATGGCAGAGGTTATAGCATTTTTTGCTAGCGCTTGTAGCACGGAGGCACTGTCGGAGACAAATTTCAGACTTAGGTCTCCGACATCTTTGGCTGCAACTGCCTGTGCTGCTCTGGTGATGCCAATGCATTATGTGTACTATAGTATATGCATGTGAAATTGTATCTTTTCTTTCGCCATCAATAGTAAGAATTAATTAATTTATATTTTATTTTCTTGGCCCGCCAACCGACGGGAAGGGATTTTTTTCTCGAGATGAAGATGGAACTAGCACTTTTGAGCACTCCTGAGACGATTAAGAAAATTTCCAACTTGAAATCTGTCTGTGTGTTTGTCTGTTCGTATTTTTGTGTGTATTCCTCCATGACAGCACCGAAACGCTTAACTCGATCGGCAACATTTGGTCATGGCAAGAGTTTAAATGATTCTGGTTGAAATCGGAGCACTAGTCATATATCGACCTCGAAATACTTAGAAACTTAGAAACTTGACATTTGGTAAACAGTCTTGCGATCACATTGTGAAGTTTCGTTTGGAATATCTCATATACAAGCAACACTAATAATATTTAAATTCCGCCATATATTTTTATCTAATATTAACGCCGTGTCGCCATAGACTAGCCTTAAAACGAACCGCGCTACCTGAGTCGTCGCAGAGGCCCAGCTGGGTTCAACCGCGGTCCGATAAAGGGCGCTCATCGATTTTATTTATGAAAACAATATTCAGATAAAATCAGTCCTTGGCTACTTGCCGGCAAGGCCTTGGGGTGACACAATCGATTTTTATTTTGATTATACGATGTGACGTTTAGAGTGGTTGCCGGTTTAATCAAATAGCCGAGAAATGAACTGAGCCGCCGGGATACAATTGCAATTGATACCAACCGGGTTTGACCGCCGGCGGAGAGAAAGCGCTCATTGATTTTATTTATGAAATTAATATTCAAACGAAATCGGTCGTGACACCACCGATTAAAAAAAATATTTTCTTGATATATTCCATACATTAAGCTCCTTAAATGAAGGTTTATTGGGCGCTATTTTATAACCAGGCCTGATTGTAAGAGTATTAATCTGTTTACGCATATGACGGCTTATACCTGCTTATACATGTTCAGCCTGCCTGTCAACAGCGGATGCGTATCAGTAACTCATTTTTGTCATAATTACAAAACAGAAAAATCAAATCAGAGATTTTACACATTTTCTAATTATTCAATGAAATATGTAGAAAAGTTTTAAAAGAAATATAGAAATGTTTAACCCTTCGAGTAGCGGCATAATTTCATGGCAGACCGCGGCAATTTATTGGAATATCTTGCAATATCGCCGCGCTCGACAAAAAGTACTATAACTATGGAACTACTATAGGAATCATAGAAAGAATAACTGTAAAACAATTGCATTGAAATTTGTGTATAGAATATTAAAATCTAATTTTGTAAAACAAATAGATAATTATGAATAAATATAATAAAGTCGAAAAAGTGAAAAAAACTCGGCATTTCTAACTTGTACTTGTCTTACAGAGAAATACGGAACCCTATTTAGAAATTGTGAATACTGTAGTGATCTTTATTAGATTTTCGATACAATATTTCGCTTTGCTTATTTACATACAAAAATATTTAGATATTAGCTCATAAAAACCAATAAAAATTTTGATGATTTATCGAAAAAAAAATAATATAATGTTTGAGAATGGAATTTTACCAGTAATACCCGCGAAATGACATGCGAAATGATTCTAGAGGCCGTCTATGTCTTTTATGGTAATAATAAGATATTTGGTATGGATTTTAGGATGCGTTCAAATTAGAAAATAATATTAGTGTGCGCTCCGGGAGCAAGCCGCCAATATTGGTCGTTACGTAATCAACGGTGTTCTGATGTGCAACCAAATTTGGTCGCAAAAATCTATTTTAGCTGCCATTTTTTTTTCTACCCAGGATTCAGGGATGTTCACGTAGTTCTGTTATGTTCTATCGTTGTACAAGAGTATACGGATTATCTCGACTCCATATAACAGCCTACATTTAATTAAATATATAATGCTGCAAACATTGAATTACTGTATCCATATTTAATATGACTAACTCTTCTTCTTTTCTTCTTTGGCAGGAAGCTTGGTTGGCGACTAGGACTTCAAGCGGTTACAGGTTTTCTTATAAGTGGTTTTTTTCTTAGTACTGTATATAGGAGCGCATCACTCTACCATCCACAAAGAAGGGCAATACTTCATCTAAAGAACCAAAAGCGTAAGGTAAGCACTCATAAAATTTTAGTTATATACTCTCCGGAGGATACAAAATAAGATTTGAATAGAATTTTCTGTTGGAAATGTTATTTGAATTGAAATTGAAAAGGAGAAGCGAGAATTCTCAGCCTTGCCTGATATCGATAACTCACCACATGTTAGGGTATCTATCTACAATACCTGACCATAATTTTATGCCCACCGTGCATTTGGGTACTAAAATATTGTAAATATGAATTAAAATCATAAACATAGTGTGCTTCTAAAACTTATTAGTTCGATTGCATTTCTCTTGGACTACAATCGAAAACTAGCTCAGATCAGAGCGGAATGTGAAATGAACGGTTGTCACTTTTCCGCATTAAAAGTATACCCACCGAAGATAAGGCCGCTCGAAATGTGTTCAAACTTATCCCGGCGTCTATAAGTTCGACAGGTAGTTTTGGTGCGGGAAAATCGACGATAGTTTATTTCATAAACCGTTTTAACGTATTGCTCTGTCTCGTTCGGTTGAACTAAGTTCCTATTTTAGTTCACGAAGAAACACAATCGGGTCCAATACAATTTTAATTTAAATTGTATTAGAGATGTAACCGATTGCGAATGGGATACGATTAATCGGCAATTATTGGTACTTTCAATTAATCAGAATCGGCGATTTCTGCTTCAAGTATCTACCGAATACCTACCAGCGATAACTCTAAAATATCAAAAATCAAAACCTCAGAGATGTTAATATAATAAGAAAGTCTCCTCTGAATTACTATAGGCAGTAACATCTAGAGTGGTTGCTATAAAAATATTCGGAAAGCCGACGATTATGAGCTCTTGTCAAATATTGCAGGGAACATCACTCAAGACGAAGTAGCGTCTTACGCTTACGTGTTTTTCAACGTATCTCGAACGAGGTTCTGTCCTATGAAAATATTGGCGCAATAATTGCCAGTACTCGAATCTCAAGAAAATTGTACAAAAATATCTGACCACCCAATTGAGTTTACTACCATCTGAGAGACTATTTTCAACAGCTGGACTTATCTAGAATATTTTAGGAAATATGCTGTCATCTGTAAACTTTATACGAATGCAATGTTTGTGGAAAAAAAACATATTGCTAACTATATCTTCATGTCATAACCAGCAAGTATCGTGTATATAATCCGTCAAAAGTAGCGCCGTATATGCGAGGATCGTTACATTCGGCAGGTCGAGCGGACGAAGGCACGAAGAATACAAACGTCCCGGGTTCGACGCCATAGCCGCACATTCCATTTCGTCGGGGTCTTCCATAGTCGCGTAGGATGCGCACAATGCTTCGTAAGTGTTGCACATCATCGTACAGAATGACATCTGCAATATATCCCCAGGAACCTTTGATAAGGTGGTCGTTAACGTATCGCAGGAAACAACCTCCCATCGGGAAACATCGCTAATAACTTTTACGAACCGCGCCATTATGTACCAAACTACAAGTGGGTCAGAATCGTCATGTTTGGTGACGTCAGGCTGGTGAATTACTATGGGAAAGTCCCCCGAAGTGGGATGTTGTAGGGAGTGGTTGTCGATTATCTTCGAAGAAGATAGACCAAGTACTCAGGATGTATAAAGTTTCGGAGGAAAACAAAACTAATTTTGCGGATATTCTTCCCCTTCTTTGTATTGCTCGAATTTAAATTTGAATATCTTAATAAAACAGTCTCATGTCAAAAAAGAAACGTAAGCAGTAGAGTTATAAGAACAGATATTCATAATGTAATTAGATTCTTTATATAGGTATGAGTAATACACGGAACCTATCTGCTGCTTAATTCACATTTTGGATACTTTTATGCATTATGAATGAATCAAATCAGAATTATGACAACGATCAAAATCGAAATCGGCTATTATTTTTCGTAATAATTCTTGTTGAAATCGTAATCGGTGGTTCAATAATTGTTGCATCCCTAAATTTTAATTTAAAAAAAGTTTTTTTTTAGTACCTACAGTCTTTATATTTTAGAGATTTACTACTACTGCTCACTACAATATTTTAGTCATCATATTTGTAATCCTTGGGTAATTATAATATTTATAGATTATTTTACTTAATGATATAATTTCAATATTTTTTTTCTGTAATATTTCTTGTATTATTTTATTACATTTTTTTGCACTTGGGTTGCTTTTAAATTTTATTTTGATTTTTTTCTTAGACTTCTAATATTATTTTGTTTGAATGATTATTTTGAAATAGTGGTCTTTATTTTATGTCTTTTTCAATATACCTACTAATCATAGGTTACTGTAATAGGATCCCAGTTTAGGATGCCAATTTAAATTATTAATGCAATTAATAAAAATATTAATTGATTTTATTATTGTAATTACTCTACTACTATAGACTACTCTACTCTACGAAATGATAAACTCAATTTGTCTCTTTAGTTCTATTTTCTCTCCCACAGGAATGGTACCATAGGAAGTGCCACTAATTAATTATGAATGTAACACGGATGAATTGTATGGGGCCTTTCTAGTGAAAAACTAATACTCCTAGTAAATCTTCTGTCTCGATTCATGTACATATTAATCGAGTCTCTATTCGAAATAAAAGTCACTCATTTTGTTATATAGCATTACATATTTTACATTCCTTTGTAAAATATATAATCCTACATAATAAAAGAAGTGACTTTTCTATCGACATGAGGTTCGATTTTACGTACATAAATCAAGACAGAAGGTTTACTAAGAGTATTAGTTTTCCACTAGGACGGTCCCCATGTATAATTAATCAGTGTTACTTTCATAATTAATTAGTTGAAGGCTCTTCCTGTGGTACCATTCTTACATGGGAGAGAAAAGAGAAGTAAAGAAAAAATAGTTTTTCATTTCGTTGCGACGACATTGTGGTGCAACGATGTGCTTCTATTTCTTACATATGACTTTGCGAAATTGCTTAAAAATTGTATTTAAACATGTGCACAAATATATCGGCTGTTAAAATACACGATGACGTATCGTGATATTCCTCACTCGCCTTCACGTAATGTATTTCGAAAGCCTGCAATTTAGATACTGTTTTTTTTCTGATCGCCTAGATAAATCCATCGCATCGCACGAGCAAGGCGTTTCATATAAATGTCAGACTATATAATATCATATTAAGTTTTTCTTTCGCACGTCCAGCTATTGACAAAAAGGTTGAATCATCAATGCGATACAATGATAATAATAAAACACTTGATTCGTACTAAAAGGCGAGCTTATTGCCTGCAGGCAATATTTTAGAGCTAACCTATACTATTTTATGAACATTATTTGAGAGTAGATGCTACGTTACTTAACCTATATAAAGAGTATGACAAATACAAACAAAAGAAGATAGAAAGAAATATATATTTAACTCTTTGTAGGCACATGATGTGCCACACCAAAATTATCTAACACCTATAAGGACGCTAAGGTTTAAAAAGAGGGAGAAGAAGAAGGGAATGGGAATTTTGGTGGAAGATTTCAAATGTTCTCTGAGTCTGTTTTTAAAACTTGTTGTGCTTGACGCGGTTCTCACATTTTTCGGCAAGGCATTCCAAAGATAGGCTCTATGAACAGTGAAAGCGAATACAAAGAAATCAGTGCTGTGACTAGGGATAGAGAGTAGCAGGTTATCTTTTGATCTCAGAGAGCGTCCACGAGACGATAGTGCGGTAAATCTGTCGGTATGATAATTAGGAGCGATGCCGTCCAATATCTTGAAAAGCATACGAAGAACTCTCATGTCTTTTTTCTCCCGGGTCGACAGCCAGTGAAGCTTCTCTCTGTACTTCGTGTGTGAGTATCTACAAAAAATAGTAACAGCGGTAATGGCGAAAATCAATTTTAGAATGCCGTTGCTCTACTACCGAACGGATCTCTTAGGCATTGGTTTTAACGCATTCGCGTTTCTTATTTTTACGATTTAAACAATACATATTGTGTAGAAGACGAGGGTGAATAAGTATGTAAGAAATAAGAATAAGTATGTAAGTAAGAAATATAATATCCAAAAAAAAAACGTGATTAGTGTTACCTAATTAATAAATTGCAATATTGCGTCATTCGTCGTTTCCAAGCAAATGCGATTTTTCAATTGATCGATTTACCTACTGATTATACCACCTATAGTAGATATATTATCATTATATTGTATGTTTATTCACAGGTAAAAGAAAAAAAGACACACGTTCGTGTGAAAAAGCCTCCAGTGATAGACCTCAGCCCTCTACGCAGTAGAACAGTCCAGCTCTTAGTTCTATCCAGTGGAATTGCAGCATTGGGATTATACACTCCAGTTTTTTATTTAGTAAGAATTAGTTAGTATTCATTATTTCAACATAACAGTCAATATGAGACATTTTATTTCTTCTCTTTTATGTCTTCTGGGGTCGGCGACTTATGCGGGTTTAGTCACCGCATAATGTCTGTAGAGATGCATTGTGCGTCTGTAGAGATGGTTTCCGGCGTCTGTAGAGATACATTGTGCCGTCCTAGGTGACTGCTAATTGCTCTCGTGGTTAGACATCGGCGTCGACTCAGCCCCCGTCTGGTAGCCTCTACGTAGAATGTTCGTTTCTAGCAAGGACTCCAGTGCATGCATGGTGGATCAGCTTCACGGAGTGATATCCTTCGGGCGCAGTTGGGTGGTTTGCGCATTGTTCCGCGTCAGCTAATCGACTGTGCACTCCTGCGAATAACCAGGGGAGGAGGAAGGGGTCTGGAAACGACGTATTGTTTGGTAGTAAGTGGGCCTTTGAGGCAGTCATATATAATTTATGCATATGGCCGGTTCTAGCCATAGGATGTATTTCTATGACCATCCCTGGCCAAGGAATCTACTTACTCATTTCCTTGCATATTACTATTATCCACGAGAAGGTTACTTTATTCATGGAAGTGCAGTTAAAAAGAGGATTTCGAGTGTACTACAGACTAGTTTGAATGTGACTACTCGTGTTTAGTGCTTTTAGAGCTGCTTGGCTGGCTGTACATATGCATATAGTCTGGATACTTTATATTGTATGATATATTGTATATTGTATTATGTAATACGAGAAATATTTTGACTAATTATCATTAATCTACTCGCGCAGTGACATAACAATTTTTATAAGAATAACAAAATCAATGCTCTACAAAAACACTCATTAAACCGATCTTAATATAAGCTTCGGTAACATCGCCTCTTACTAAGGTTAAGAAAATTAAAGCAGTTTCGATGCAAAATAACCAGAAAAATCGGTTTTTGTAGAAACAATACACACTGCGACATCCAAAGGTACAATTTGTGCAACAATATAGCATCAGAAGTTGTGATTTTTTTCCAAAATTGAGAGATGCTACCCAGGAAACTCAGGATGATTAGATATAGGTAAAAGAAGTTAAAATGGGGGGATGAGAGGCAAAGATGCGAGTAAAAAGCAGAAGCCGAGGAAAGTATGTACAAAACGAAAAATAAACCTTGATGATAATAAGGATACCTTATATAATAAGGCCAAATGTCAAGTTATTTTATAGCAAAAATCTTATGTTTCAAAATTCTGGAAATGCCATTCGGACTACTGGAAGCAATTCCATAAAATCTGGTTTGAAAATAGGTCGGAAATCTAAAAACAAGCAACATACACAATAGCTTAGTTATTCAAAAGGATTACTTTCTCTAAAAATAAGCCTAAAATTCACGAAATAATGGTAACAGCACTATCTCGATAACTTTTTGATTAATTAAAAAAATATAAGTCAAGTTTTCAGTTGAGTTTACTGAAAAATTAGCTCATCAGTTTCAATAAAATATTATCGTCAGGGGTCAAAAGGGTTTTAGAGAATCCGCTAGAAGTTTTATTTATTTGTTTCTTTTACTGGATATTTGAACTCCAGTTTTCCGTATAACCCAATCACTCTATAGACTTTCGCGAAATCAAAAAAATAGGGTAAGTTAGTATTTTGCTATAAAATAACTTTACATCATCATCTGCATCATGTGCATGTAGATACAGGCCTGAGAAGCCTCATTAGATGTGCATAGCGCAATTTGTTACAAAAGCTATGTCAATCATAAGCTGTTCTTTAAACTGTATAAATTATTTACTTCGGTAACGATGTAACTATTTTATGTATACATGTATTAAATAAATAAATAAATAAGGAAACATTCGGCGCGAACTCTAGGTTTAAGAATCAAATCAAATGACCACAATTTTTAAAGGTTTTTCTATCCCTGTCCAGGCTCCTCAGGGATATCGGGAAGGCTTGGAAGACAGCGCGATAGTCCTGTTGCAGACCTTTCTGGGTTTCGCCGTTGCCCTGGGATGCGCAGGAGGTGGAGCTGCAATCGCCAGGCCTAGCAGACAATGCAGGGTTTCTCCGCAGTACCTGTGCCAGACCGCCATGATCGGCGTAGGTAACGACATTAGATTATTATTCTTTTTTTAGATTTGATAGACATATTACCTTCCAACACTTCATATCTCCATACGAGTATAAAGATATATAAGAATTAAGAATCAATCAAAGTCGTAAGTGATACACTGTTTAACTGGCTAACTGACTGACTTACCTATCAAGCCAAAGTTAAAACTACTGAACCTAGGGAGTTCCAATTTAAAACACATCTTACTCTTATGACGTAAATGAGTACAGAGACAAGCGATTTTGAGAAATTCAAGAACTAAGGGGGCAATCCAGAGGTTTAGTCGGGTTTTAGGCGGTCATTTAAAATTTGAAGAAAGCAGACCTAAAGAATTAAATGAAAAGGTATTTTAGAGTTTTATAAGATTCAACCCATATGGTGCTGAAAAGATAATGGATAATTTTGTTCTGTCCTCCAGCGAACAGCGAAAATTTGGATAAAGTTTGGCTAAATTCGACCCCTAACAGTTGACGCGGTTATTGTAATTTTAGATAATTGTACTGGTACAGGTTTTACTAAGTTCCACACGGGAGCAAAGGGAACGTATACGGCCCTGAACCTTGCTGTGGCGTACCAAAAAGCCTTGCAAACCTAATGCTCAAACAAATGTGTTTAGAACAATCCGTCAACCACTGGAACAACACGCCAAGGTTGAATCATTCCAAAGCGCTTATTAAGGCTTACGACCGTAAGGCCCTATCGCTAAATAGAAACAATCTACGCATACTGGTGAGGGCGCTCACGGGGCATTAGGGCCTGAACAAACACATGTTCAACCTCAAGCTCAGAGACACAAAAATGTGCAGGTTCTGCCAAGGGGCAGAGGAAACTCCCCAGCACCTCATGTGCGAGTGTGGCCCGATGATGCGTAAAAGATACATCCACTTGGGTGGTCACTACCTCCAACCTGAGGAGGTAAAACAATCCTGGCGCCAAAAGCCTGCTGCGGTTCTTAAATGAAATGAGGCTTAGCGCAGAACTATAGTAGGTGGCGAACACAATAGATCAGCAATGGTCGCAGTGTTACAAGGCTCATAAAGACCTTAGAAAAGCCCCACTCAACAAATAAAAAAAAAGTTCCACACGTAAGAGGGCGGAAAACGGAATTCAAAATTCTTTCCTTCAAACACGTTTCTCGGAACTGGTTAAAAATGAGATTTTTCAATTTGGAAAGATGCAAGAAATAAGAAACTTTTGGGTCAAAATTTCAAAGCAATCGGTGAATAACTTTCGTAGATTTTAGGCTTTGAACAAAAGAACATATACAATTTTGTTTATATAGATTAAACTTCAATTAAATTTCTTTTCTGTCCGTCATTCCCCGATAACCCGGCGATTATCGAGCCTTCAGCAATTTCCTAATTTCCGCGTGCTCTGCGGGCGCCAGCAATTTCGATGGTGAATTTTTCGCTATGAAATTACTTCCCGTAGCAGGCCGCTCGACCTCGGAGAGCGGAAGGAGGGTTTAATTGAAAAAAATAAAAGAGAAACGACCATCATTCGTATAACGCCTCCGTTTTACGGCTTCCGCCGCGGCTGTACAACTTTGGGCCGAAAGTTTCACCAGCCGCGACGGCCGGCCACCAGTCGTAAATCTTCCATAAGCGAACCACACCCCCGACGCAGCGTTCAACGGTTGTGGAATTTACAGCGCCGTATAAAAATCATAACGTGATGAGGGATGTGAACATCCATTCAATAATAAACCACACACTGAGAAGCAACAAACACGCGAGCTCTTTCAATAAGGATCTTCTTGAATGAAATAATAGCCAACCAAGAGCAAAAAGGCCCGTATCTAGTGATGCTCATATTTTACTTACACTATTGTTTTACTGGGAGGTGACTGGTATTTTACGTTACGTTCGGCAATATAAAAAAGAAGTTGTAAACATTTCACACTTGTACAGGGTGCGGCAGTGAGGACGGACGGTTTTAAAAAAATCATAAAATAGTTAGTTTTTACTCAAAAACATATTTATTGATGGAATCAGGTTCGCAAGGAAATAGCATTTGAGACAGTCAAGTGTGGAAAATCACATCAGGCATGTGGTGGCCGAAATCGTTGATGCAGTGCTGGAGGCGTTCTTGGAAATTTGCGTAGACTCTCTACAACATCGCTCTTTTAACTTGGGCGACTTCCACGCGAATTGCGTGGAATGATTTTTTCTAATGGGGACACCTCAAGGCTAAAGTATACGATAACAAGCCCCGAACTCTGGACGAATTGAAGGATCAATATTTATTTGACTTTACCCTATTAATTATTAGTTATGACAATAAATTTCATATTAATAACTGTCATAAAGTAATATTTTTGTAGATTTTAATTCATTTTATTTTCGGGGTACGTCGAACCCCACCTAGTATAGCATATGATATTTATTCACCTAGTTTACGTAGGGTTAAAGACGCCTTATTGTATGCATGATTAACTACTGCACTGCTGAAACTGAACCAACATCTACCTTTTTATGGTCCCTTAAACATTTTGCCGTCTCTTATTTATATTGGTCAATTTACATTTCAACAATGTAAATTGAAATCGTTTGTTTTTTAACACGCTTTTATTAGCTTGACCTGCAACATTGACCTGTAATATCAAAAAAAAAATACCACCTCTCCTTTACATTGGTCAATTTACATTTGACCAATGTAAATTGAAATTGCTAGCACGCTTTTACTAGCTTGATCTGTAACATTGAACATTTTGCCATCTCTCGTTTATATTGATCAATTTACAGTTGACCAATGTAAATTTAAATCGTTTATTTTTTACACGCTTTTATCAACTTGACCTGTAATATTGTAAGCAAATACTGAAACATACATTTCACCCACTTCAAATTACATATCGGTTTGAAACGTTTGCATAAGTTTACAGTTCACTGTGTTACTAACTTAATATTTATAAATATCTTAATAGGTAAGGGATAAGGGGAAGAAGTATCCCTCTTATCCTTTACCTATTACCACAAAAAAATGAACCTTCGGAGAACACGACAAACGATGTGAAAAAACAAGAAAGAATGCAACAAAATGAACTCCGGCCTTCCGACTGGCTACGAGTTCGAGGTCACTTTCGCGGTCCTTTCCCTTATGTAAGCAGTGATTCAGAATTAACCGATTCTATCGCGAACCACGGCGGCCATTGCCCGCCTACCACTCTACGACTCGGGATCGGATGGCCGATTGGTCGTTTCAAGAGCAGTTGCCGTAAGGTAAACAACCACCCCCGCTGTATAGAAAAAAGCCGTTTCCAGACTCCCCCGGTTATGTAGGAATGAACAGTCGATTGGCTGACGCCGCACTGCGCGGAAACCGTCCAGGAGCGCCTGAGGGACGATTCCCAGGGTAACTGGCCCGCAGGCACATAGTACTACCCGTGGAGGCTACCGGATGGATGGTGACTTGTGAGGTGGGTCGACCTTAAAACATGGGTCATAAAGGCCCCAATTTCACTGGCCCCATTAGCTCCCAAAACGTCAGGTAGATAGAAGCCACTCAAGCAACCTGGATTCTCCTCCGTGACTAGAGGACGGAGATATTTTGCCAGATCTAGTAGTGAGGGCGTGAGGCCAGCCCACCGGCTGGCCTCGCAGTAAGGCATTGAACTCTCAGTCATGTTGGCGTAGTCTAACCCTGGACTGTGTTGTCCCTGTCTCTGCGTTCACCCCATGGTTGAAAGAATGATCTAATATCGTTATAAATTCCTGGGGTGGTGGGTTCACCCGTAGTAGTTCACAATTCTAAAAGACCTAAGTTTAAGTCTTCAGAAATCTCAAATTCAGAGTAGAAGTGTAGCCACGCCAAGCGTTTCGATTTAGTTGCTTGCCTTAGTACATCGATTATATATAGTCTTCCATTAAATCTTCCACTGATCCATTCTTAAACTATTTGTTGATGAATGCATTCTCTTTTGTTTTAGGTATTTCGCTTCTGGCGCTGAGCAGCATTCAAGGATACCACGGTTATATGCTTTTTGTGTGGCTGTACGGGCTGTGCCTGGGAAGTTTCTTATATTCGATCAAAACTTTGACGATGGAACGAGTCCGGGCCAGGCACTTTGCCAAAGTTTGGGGTATGCTATTTCCGATAGTTTTACTTCGAGATCATCCACCCACTAAAATGAAAGATAATGGACGGTGTGGTATTTTAAAGTTTGCGAATAGTATCGCAACAGACGGAAGAATTCGATCAGAAACGTGAGACGATGTTATGATTATGGCTGCTTGATGTTAGTTAATGGAGAACTTGGAGTTTTGATTTAAAATAAGAAACGAAGTGTTTATCTCAACTTTGAACTCATCCATTACAAATAATAATGATAATCAACTCTTCATTTGCACTTTATACAAACAGGTGAGCTTATGCCACATTGGCAGAGACATTGCCCCATAGTAATATCTTACAACTAACCTGATTACAGTGGTATATGCGGGCAATTATGAAAATAAACATTACTAAGTTCGTCTGCATAAAATTGAGACCAGTATAAGTATTTAAAACTAAGAATGCCCGAGAAAATGATATTGAGAGAGGAAGAAGAGAGAAAGGAAAGAACTGGTTACTTCATAGAAAAATAGTAATCTTTGACGTGAGTCTACAATTAAAGAAAACTCGCCCTCAATAAGAAGGCGAGTTTCGTATATTTGCTGGGAGAACGGTTCAGAGTGTTGCACCATGGATACAGAAAGAGTAGGAATAGAAATTAGTATTATGATACGGATTTTTTAGTAAACTGTCAGAGGATGACCGAAGTATGAGACCGTCGGAACTTAATGGTTCTAAAAGCTTGCTGAGATAGGGTAGTGTTGATTGGGAGAGTAGACGATAGAGGGGAGCAAGTATATCTTGCCTTGAAGAATTAATTTTGTGGCAGACACTCTCATTTTTTAAATCATCAGTTCGATTTATTTCTTACGAGAACCGGGTTTAAGAACAAGTAAGACGTTTAAAGTAATATGACACGATGCACAGTCCGTGTGTACAGTACCGTGCGAATTAATTGGAACAAGCAATAAATTTAAACTTTTCTTTTGTTTCTGGAAACTATCTAAGATATTTTTAATTCCGGCAATGTTTTTTAACCTGGCAGTCATTCGAGCACGTTGGTGAGTTCTTCAGTAGGAAATTTGTTGTTTTTCGTTAAGAGCAGATTTGAACTGCGTAATTTGAGTGCTTTTTCAAGCATGGATAACACTCCAAGAAAGCGTGAACAGATATTATGCTTGCCGAGAACTCTTCTATGACGTACCGGCAGATAGCTGAGAATGTTGGAGTTGGCCTCGCATCTGTCAGCAGGGTTGACAATCAGAATAAAACAACCGGAGCAGTGAACATCAAACGAAAGGGAAAATGCGGTCGGAAGAGGGAAACAACCCTCAAAAATGGTCAACTTCTGGTGTTAAAAATACTCTTTATTCTAATTAATTCGTACGGCACTGTATACAAGAAACATCTAACAAAGTTCATACCAGAAAATGTGGTTTTCTGCAATAATAAAGAAAAGAGAATGGTCAGGTTTATCTGCACCTTTTGTAAACGACACATGTGTATGGACCACCATAGAAGTTTTTTAACAGGATTGCTCAGAATAAAAGAAAACCATTTTTAACGTCATATTCATAATTTAAAAATTATTTGCTTTAAATATAATATTAAAACTTTATTTCAAAAAAAATGTAAGCTAATAAATAATGCCTTGGGGCGGCAATACCATTCATGACAGAGCAAATACATAACTTCTAGCTAAATGCCCACACGCCAGAAGCAGGGCAGATTGCAAGATCACAAAGGAATAAATATATATGTATATATATATATATATATATATATATATATATATATATATATATATATATATATATATATATATATATATATATATATATATATATATATATATATATATCTATCAGCTAACATTATAACAAAAGTTTAAATTGCAAGTTTTGCGTTGGATACACAAAATAAAATTTAAAATAATGAGATAAACAAAAAAGTAGAAAAAATATAATAACAAACAAAAAACAAATCATTAAAATTAAATATAGTCGCAGAGAGAAGAAAGGTGTAGGAAATATCAAGGTTTCCTTACAGTAATAGCAGCAAGCTTTTAATTCCTGTTATCAAGGATATAAGGGTTTATATGATACGTGTTTTATAAATAATGTAACAGCAACATAGTTTTTGAAACTAGGGTTAAAACAAAAAATATACAATGTTTTTAAATAATTGTAATACTCTGGAAGAGCATTCCTAGAATTAAAGTAATCATTATGATTAAATGTATAGTAATTAATATTATTTAATAATGAATAATAAGATCATTTATTGATATTTCTCTGATCACATCTCAGACAATGGCCCCGATTGCGTTGCTTCGTGAACTAAAATCGGAACCAGCTCATGCGAGCTAGACAGACCAATGCGTTAGAGCGGAATATGAAATAATTGATTGTTACTTTTGTAGCATAAAATTACCAATAGAACATAAAGCGGAATAATATATGAAGACCGTACTAAATGCTTGTAAAGTAATTAAATTTATTTTATGTGCGGCAGGCAGTTTTGTACGGGAAAAGATAATAATAATAATAATAATAATAATAATAATAAACTCTTTATTTTAAATAAAAAAGGCGAGCTTATTGCCTTGCAGCAATGTCTATCAGCTAACCTATAGCTTAAGTTTAAAACAAATTTAGAACGTTGGCTACGCAAAAGAACAATAAAAACACAAATGATAAAAAGAAACAAACAGAAACTAGAAAGAGACAGATAATAAAAAAAGTAAAATTAATGACTAAAATTAAATAAGGACGCAGAGGAAAGGAAGGAGAGGAAGGAAGGAAGGGGAAGCGAAAAGGAGGGGGAGAGGTGGATTGGTTAATTTATGGATTTTAGGGTTATATGCTCCTTGAGCCTGGCGTTGAACGAGGAGATGCTGGGGGCTGTTCTAACAGATACGATCGTTCATTTTACATTCCGCTCTAACGCAATGCTCTATCTCGTTCGCGTGAACTAGTGGGTCCTTATCTGTGTAATTGCTGTTATTTTCACAATGGCCAATTCGAACTTGGATAACACTTAGCTTTGAGTTGGAATTTCAAATTCAAATAAATTTTAGTTCAAGGCCATGTTATTCTTTTTTAAGAATCAGCTGTTTATTTGTATTTCCGTTGTTTGTTTTTGCTGATATATTTCGTTTATGCAACCATGATAAAATTAAAAATTTTGCATTATTTTCAAATACAAGATCCCGTGCCAGTGTTTTCTATTACAGCTTCTTGCTCTGTGACCACACAGTTACCGTAAATGTGTACTGTTAAGAACTGCAAATAATGATGGAGAAGCTCGTGATTAAATAACCGAGTCTGGTAAATCGCTTATAGCCACTGCTTCTGCATGTCAACGTATAACCACAGATTTCATTGCAAACAGTCGCAAAATTGCAGGAGTTGCGACTAGAGACCTTTGTCACCCACCATACTTGAGACCTTGCTCCAGACCTTGCTCCAATAGATTTTTCTTTTTATTTTTTAAGAATTCAGATAACATTTTAAAAGGGAAAAAAATCAACTTTCAAGAGTCGCTAAAAACGCTACGAGTTTTACAGCAGAGGAATAAAGCAACTCCCATTAAAATAACAAATCTGCATAGATAATAAGGGTTAATATCTTAATAGAACAGTAACTTCATACATAGATAAGGACCCACTATTTTCCGATATTAGTTCACGAAGTAACGCAATCGAGCCCATTATCTCTCTACGCCGATCTACAACATGCTATTGTTACAGGCTACATTCAAGGCGCCGAAGCTATACCGGTTATTCTGGGAGTACCTTTCACCGGCTACATTAACCAACACAGCCTAAAAGCTGGGTACTACTTCTCATTTGCTTCTACTGTCGTTGGGGCCATTCTGCTATTCTTCGTTGGATTCTCCAAGCAACCAGAACCAGGAAATTCTGTGAACTCTGCTATGACAGCAACGACCATCACCAATGGGGACTGCGTTTGTCCAGGTGTTGTATTGTCTAATTATTCCTTTTTAGATAACTACACATAATCATGCATTGATGACTTTAATACATAGTTTACATGAGCTTAGTCCTGTGATCAGAACTTTTAACTCAGTTCCGGATTATCTAATAGGTCAAGAAGGAATCGGCCTATGGACCCCACGCATTTTATGGACCTTGCGACAATGGACCATTAAAACCATATTTTTTTTAATTATTTCTAATAGATGAAAAAAAACTGAATCGGAATTCCAATGGAAAACGGTAAATAAACTTTTTGAACCGACTAATAGTATTTTTTTTATAAATTAAAGAAAGTTGGCCGCTTCTAGCCTATTCGATTGTATTATATTTACATGCACGTCTTTTGTGTTCGCCGTTGCGATCGTATTTTGGTTTTATACATGTATAATCTGCACTATATATATGTATGTATACGTGTGTGTCTTGTTTTTGCATTCGATCGACATAATTAAAAATGCAATTATTCCATTAATTTTATCTTAACGGAAATCTTGTCATTCTCCTAAACATTATAAATTCATTTTAATACTCCTTTGCTAGTTCTTTTAAAACGGCAGCGAGCGGTTTCGTGCAGCTTGGGCCATAAGACCCACAGTGTTCTCGGCTCGGTTTCACTCACGATCCAGCTTCTATTCTGTAGCCTCCTCGTGTGGAAAACCCCGGAAAAGCTTCACGGCTAGTGGCTTGGTTTTCCCTGGGGGATTGCCTACCGGTGCTACTAGACGGTTTGCGCACCGTGCGGCGAGAGCCAATCGGGTTGTGCACTGACTAATTACTCAAGGAGTCGGGAGACTATGGAAATAAACTCTTTCCTAAGCAGCGGGTGGATGTTGACATATCGTCTTCTACTCCTGAAACGACCAGTCGGCTAACTGATCCCGAATTCAGAACCGGGCAAAAGATGACATGGTTTGCGATATATTCAAACTGAATCACCGCTGAAGATACGGCAGGTAGGGGACCGCGCAAGCGACCTCGGGCCCGTAACCAGCTGTTGGTTGAATCCAGACGGAGATATCCTGTGAAAACTGGTAGCTAGGGGGCGAGGTGGCCCGCTTGGTTACCTTCCCAGTGCCTCGCCGTAAGGTATTGGAATCTGGTGGGTTTGTCAGATTTGCTGGACGGTAGGTTTGTATCATCCCTATGTCTTATATGCTCTAATCGCTGGAGACAGAACGATAATTATCGTTAAAACTTTCTGGGGTGACGGGTTCGCCCATTGTAGTTGACACCTCAAACTGTCATCTCTTAGTAGTAAGTACTGGTTAACCACAATCGTTTTTTTTCTTTTAGAAATTCTTCTATCATCGCTAATAAAATAATATTTAAATAGTTTTTAAACACATATCTGCAAATAAGGCGACAGTCCAATGTATGTCCAATGTATCTATCCATACCGAATGTATGTCGTGCTACTAATACCTGTTTCTACTAACAACGTATATATGACTACCTGACTCGTGCCCACTTCGTTGGGCGGTAAAACTTTTTACTTGTGATGAAATTATGAGTGTGGTTTGGTTAGTACAGAGTTCTATGATTTATTTCCTGACTGTCAAAAGAAGGGTTATATTTTTACTGCATATGTATGTATGTATTTGAATGCCAATTTGACTATATTACCGTTATTTGTGAGTGTCTTCTTGTGAGTGTCTTATTTGTGTCTTATCTCTTTTACCATTTATGCAGTAAAAGTGAAATTAAATGCAGTAAAAGGGAAAAGTCTTTTGTTTTAAACACTTGAGACGATAAATTTACTTATTTTGATAATAATTCATAATTGTTGATAATATGATCAATAAACATGACCTAACGATTTCAATTATTTTTTTTAATTAAAATACTACTGTTTGTTACTTAACCTGCCACTGGCTACGTCAATTTGACTTACATCATTGGTGACGCCGGTCTCACGCACGGGGATTTTCAAACTAAGTTTTTTAGATAATTAACTATACATGCTACTTTTCATTAGTTGAGTTTTAAAGATACGTATTTGTTAGACAATAAAACAAAGCATTTTCATAAATCACGGCTCGTTCTTTAGTCTTTTCACTATAGAACTTAGAACACTTAAAATTAACATAGTTTTTCACCTATCTTCTTAAAAATTAAAAAAATCACAACAATGATATTTTTTTTTTCTAAATCAGCCCTTTATAGTGTTATGACACTAGGAACTTTATAAAAAGAAACAAAAATGGTTATACTTCTCCCAAAAAAACTCAAAAAAAATACACCCAAAAATCATTGTTCCTCCACAGCCAAACAGTTTCTGCAAGACGGCCCTACATGTTCGAGACACAAATATTTCTTACATTTGTGGCAAGTGTATTTCGTTTTTCTGTTTTTTTGCCATCCACATTCATAACATCGACCTTTTCTTGAAGGACCAGCCGTCCCAAGTCTGCATCGATCTCAAAATTTCTGAAAGTCTTTGTCTCAACAATCGAGGCAAGTTCATCTGTATCTGTCGTTCTCTTATATGCGATTCAATTAGTATCATGGCCAAACTCTCAATGAAATGACGGCGTTGAAGTTTTAAGTTTTGATTATTAGCTGTATAAATCACCTGACTGTTTATAGTGCTGACATTGAGCATAGCGTAAAAGACTACCATAGGCCAGCGCCTTGTTGCTCGGGCATAATTGTAATTCGCGTATAAACGATCAACGACAACAACCCCGCCCTTGGTGTAATTGTAGCTCAAAATTATATGGGGTTTTTGAGTTTCACCATCCACTTTATCATCATTGTGCATAGTACTGATCAATAGGACATTCTTTCATGCCTTTGGAACCATATTTCTTTTTTGAAAGACATGCTGAAACAAGGTGATATAATTATAAAAACTTAATAAAATCTATTACAAATATGTATATATACATACAAATATCTATTAAAAAAAGCTCAATCATGAAATAATACAATCACACAATAAAAATATAGTAAAAGAAAATAAATAGCTAACAAAAAAAATAAAAATTTAAAAATCATCTTTTACCTTTGACTTACGTAGTCGGTGACCCCGGTCACACGCACCGGCTTGGCGCCAAAACTCCGAAACGAACGCCCGCGTCACCGTCGCGGGATGGACTGACGGTGGGGGGTGCGCAATGAGGCAGCTACTCGAAATCACAACACAAATCGATTGCTAGTGAGAAAGTTATTCGACTTTTTCGAACCACCCGGTCTCACAGACATATACGTCACCAGTGGCGGGTTATATAAAAGTTAGACATATGCTGTCGCTGACTTTTTTTGTAGGCATTATCAAGCTCTACAACTTTTCTTTAGAACTTAATCATATATTTCTCATCGTTAAGGCAGCGTTCGTTAGAAACGTTTTCGTTCGACCGTTTTTTCCGACTTACTTTGGAAATCCGACTACCACGAAAAAGTCTTTTCATTTTTCGGATTAAAAAAATAGCCTATGACACTCACAAATAACGTGGCTTTCTATTGGTAAAGAATTTTTAAAATCGGTTTTTTAGATCCAGAGATTACTTCCTACAACGTCACAAACTTTACCTCTTTATAATATTAGTATTGATTAATTCGCACTTGTCATTGAGCAGCTTAGCTTACCAAACGATAACTTCTTGTACTAAACGATAAGCTCGTGTAAACTGGGCATAATTATACTCTTTTTTCTGAAAGGTCAATAATCGCGTCTTTATTCTCTCTTTTATATTATATGTAAAGTCATATCTGTTTTACAGGTATGTCTCCGAGGTTCACCCAGAAACCCCCACACTGCAGCTCGCTGCGCCACTGCTACTTCCCGGCTCACAACGTTTTCGGGGCTTACAACTACCACCATCCCCACGTTCACCAGTTTCACAACGGTCTCCCCAAGAGTTTGTCCTTCGCCACACCCCTAGACTACTATTACGAACCAATCAACTACGCTTACAACTATCCATGCAAGGAAGCGCCCTGCTGCAGAAGATCGCCGTATCACAAGAAACCGGAATACAAAAATCTACGACCATCGAAGAGTGTCCCAGAAGGCCTTTCCAGAAGTGAACAGCTCTGGTCGCGCGGCGGCTCGTGTCGAAGCCTATGCAGGAGACCTATAATTAGAAACGTTCAAGTGATCGAACAGATAACTACCTCAGTATGATGAGTGTAAAATTAGTTTAATAACTAGGAAAAATTCTCGGGACTATTAGAAAATTTCCAATTTTTTAGATATTTCAATATATTAAAGCTGGAGCTCCAATGGTGGTTCAGTGATGCTGGGAGCCATAGTCAATGACAGTTCTATTTCCCCGAGTTCTATTACCTTTTAAGCATTTTTACCAATTTCTTTCTGGTGTATTGATAAGAAAAAAAAACGAATTGTGTGGAGTTAGCATGTAGAACCCGACGTTTCGGCGATGTTAGAACCGCCGTGGCGCAATCATCCTTATTTAAAAAAAAACATGTTTATCTTATTCGGTAAACAAACAGCGTTAACAAGTAACAAATAACAGATAAAAAATAAATACAATGACTAACTAAATCATCGTTCATCGTTATTCTATTCATCGTTAACTTGACCTGTAGTACTGTAAGTTTCTTTCGCTATTCTGCGGTTAGGCGGCGTACTCCTGGAATAACTACGCAGATTGAATCGATGAGGACGGGTGGGGGGAGGGGGGAGTTGTGATTTTTTTGTACATACAAGGGAGCTAATAGGCCCTGTTGCAGATTGGCCACTAAGACCCAGTTTTATAGGGTCGGTCAAATGCACGGGCGGCCTCCACGCAGAATAGAGCCAGGATAGGATGCTGGCCTGCGGGCCAGTCTCCCATAGGAGTCAACCTTCGAGCGGTCTCGGACGGTTTGCGCACCGTGCGGCATCAGCCAATCGATTGTGCATTCTGACTAACAGCCGGGTGAGTCTGGAAGCAGTAATGTTTCCTAAAGAGCAGGGGTAGTTGTTAACCTTACGGCAACTGCTCTTGAACCGACCATTCGGCCACCCGATCCCGGGTGAATAAACCGGGCAAACGATGCCGTGGCCCGCGATAAATACGGTAGACACCGGATCACCGCTACGTAGGGGAGAAGACCACGCAAGAGACCTAGATCCTGCAACCAGTCAGGAGGCGGGAGGTATTCTGAAGGTTCATTCCAGACGTATATATCCTTCCAAACGAGGCTGCCCGCTGGGTACCTTTCCCGGTGCCTCGCCGCAAGGCGTAAGCCTCTGACGGGCAGGTGGCGTAACTAGACAGTGGATTTTCTTCGCCCAAGTCTTCTGCGCTCACCTCACGGGAGACAGAACGATCTGATATCGTTAAAACTTCCTGAGGTGACGGGTTTGCCTGTTGCAATTGATAGCTCTAGTTGTGCATACAACACTCTGTATGCAACACTTGTATTTGGTTTAAATTTTTGCGTTTGGCGCTTGACGTTGAAAACATTTTCAGAAGAGGGTTCGATGTGTAGTAGAGAGATCGAAGCAGTCGTGTCGTTGAAAACGATCTTGAAACCGACCCAAAATATAGTTCGATCTCTGAGGCCCGAATAGGATGCAATACCACTAAAAACCCTGGGCGGCTATACAATCGAATGCAGCTGTGGGTTGTGGTTATATATGTACGCCCATAGCCACTCCACTGATGGAACACATTAAGTCGGTTGAAACAGCAAAAAAATTGCCACCTCAGAAAAACACATCTTCAACCCAACTAATGGATTCAGTTTTAAAATCCCACTGTTCTATCCAAACAATTCTACTTTACCCGCATGACACGTGAAGCCATAGAAAGAAGAAAACCCCGACCTTAAATAGACGGTAGATTCAAACTCTCTACTACTAGGAAACTTCTTCTTCAAAATCGCTAAACGTGATACAGTGATTGTAGCGTGCACAACGGAATTTCAACTCGCGCGCAGCGCCCCCACTAGTATAACCTGCGCAGTAACCGTAGCAGTATACTGCCTACCCGCAGAACAGCGAAAGAAATTAGGCAGCACTTCATTATACCCGTGACAATGTCGGTTGAAGCCGCCGAAACTTTGGGTGCTACAAACTTCACGCACTAAATTCGTTTTTGTACTCTTTATTTATAATGTCAATCAACCGCCATATTCTTCTAATTCGTGCTAATTTATTGGTTTTGTTCAGTCGCTATCATATGTATATTCATCATTCGTTAGCTGTTTCAACCCCTATGAATGAATTGCTGCCTCGAAATTTGAGTCAATAAATACTTTGACTTGCTAAGTATTTAAGTTCAGTGTTGCTTTATTGTTGTGAGGTTTCGGGTTATTAATTGAAAGTAATTATACGCAACTTGGGTTGTCGACTACAGCGGGCGAGCCCGTCACCACAGGAAGTTTTATCGATTAGTCGTTCTATCTCCCTGGAGTGAACGTTGAAGACTTAGGGACAAAACAGTCCACCATCTAGCTACGTCACAAGCCCGTAAGAGGCCAACGCCTTAACCGTGAGATAGCCAGACATGTTAACTGGCGGGCCGACACTCACGCCCTTACTTCCAATTGTGACCAGATTACTCCGGTCTCTCGATTGGTTACAAGTTCGAGGTCGCTTGCGCGGTCCTCTCCCACACTCATAACGGTGTATACCGAATCTATCGCGGACCACAGCGTCCTTTGCCCGGCTGTTCACCCAGGATCGGATTGCCGATGGTCGTTTCAATAGCAGTTGCCGTAAGGTCCGCAACCACCCCCGCTCTATAGGAAACAGTACTGCTTCCAGTCTCCCCCGACTGGTGCACAGTCGATTGGCTTACGCCGCACGGTGCGCAGACCGTCCAGGAGCGCCAGAAGTTTGATTCCCAGGGGAAACTGACCATAAGGCCAGAGTCCTACCAAGGCTCGCACTTCATGCGTGGAGGCCGTCGGATAGGTGTTGACCCGTGAGTGTGACCAACCCTGAACAGAATGGGTCTTCGTGGCCAACTCAGCAAGGTCCCATTGACTCCCCGTAATTATACGCAGTAAAATTAGTTTCTATCATATGTTATCATCGGTGATATGAATATTATTTGTTAGCCATTTTGTTACGTTATCAAGAGGTACCCTGGCCGTGCGGTTTGAGAGCATCGCTTTTACCCATTTGGTTATGGTAGAGTCAACTTGTTTTGACTTCAACCCCTTCACCAGTGATTCAATTAGGACGTTCAGACATTCCACCCGCTTAATTTAACCGTCAGTTATTCAAAAACAAATATTTTATATCCAAGTTCTATAATCGATTTCACGTCTAATTTAAAGAACCAGAAATTTGCACTTGTCTCCAGTGGAGTTTCTTCTTTACTGCGTGTTAAACACGCTAAGACTTAGTTTTATGTCCTAAATTTTATAATACGTTAGAAGTACATATACATGTTATTTTGTACAGGTGAATTATTCAATTTCTTACGCAATATTATCCAAGCAGTTTGTGACATCTTCACCTAATTGCATTTCTTTCTTCAAAGTTCTGTATTTGCCAAACATGCCTTTCTTCATTTTGAATGTTGCACAAGTTTCCATCTTAATTTCTCGTATTGTGTATGTATTTTGACAATTTTAAAATCTGTGATATTTGTGTAGCTAGTATATAAATTATTAAAAAAAATAGTAATAATTACATACCCTATCAAACCAAGGTTCTTCCTTCTCTCATCGACAAATTAAATATGTATGACATAGAATAATGATAATATTATATAAACAATTTAGAACAAAAATATTTTTATATTTATGTTCATCCGCGATTATACGAACAATGTATGTAGAACTGCCGTAAATTGTATAAATCCTGTAATTATATTGCGATTAGGATGGGGGATGGTGTGAGCAATAAAGTAAACTTGTTTAATTGTTAATTAAATAAGGTAGTTTTATTTCAATCCTGGAATCCTTTTATTTCAGTTTATAGGATTTATCAATTTTCAATTTCAATTTCAATTTCAATTTATTTCCAAAAAATCTTAACAGATTGTAGAAACTTAATATTTAGGTACATTTAAATTACAGTATATTAGTTCGTTTTTACAATATTTAAATTTATCACCACGTACATACAGTTACTTCTTTATTGCTTTTAGTATAATAGTTCAGTAATTAATACAGTATATTAGTTCGTTTTTACAATATTTAAATTTATCACCACGTACATACAGTTACTTCTTTATTGCTTTTAGGGCATCCAAATCATTTTTAAGATTTATTTACTAAAACCACAAATTAAAATAATTGATAAAAATAATCAAGAAATTAAAATCAGAAAAAGTCAGAATAATTAAAAAATACTACTTAAAATTGTCAAAAAAAATGACCAAAAAATTTGAAAAATTATTTAAAATTAACAAACTCATCGATCGAGTAAAAAGCTTTGTCTAATAAGAATTCTTTAAGTAACTTTTTGAATAAGCTTTCCACTTGAATAGTTTTTAAACTTTCTGGTAGCCTGTTAAAGTAATATGGCCCGGAGTATTTTGTGTCTTGCCTTGCTGTGTTTAGTTTAATACATGGTATAAAAATGTTTAATTTATTTCTCGTATTTTTAGTATGTGTATCTGAAAACTTTTTATAATGTGTTTCTTTATTTTTAAAAAACTCAGTTAGTAACTTAAAGAGATAGAGTGAGGTTAAGGTGAGGATTCTTAGCCTTTTAAAAATGGGTCGACACGACTCTTCCCTTTTCACCTTTGCAATTATTCGCACTGCTCTCTTTTGGAGTATAAATATGGGTTCCCTATGACAAGCATAACAATTTCCCCAGATCGTAATGGCATAACTTAGGATAGCTTCAATATAGCTGAAATAAACATTTCTTGTTTGCAATTCATCCAACGACCTTCTTACAATACTTAAAGCATAACATGCCCGACTTAACCTACTTTCGAGGTTTTCACAGTGAAAGTTCCATTTTAAAAGTTCGTCGACATGAACACCTAAAAATCTAGTACAATGAGTTTGAGGAATGGCAGTATTATTTATTGAAAGTATTATTATTATTTATCGTATTATTTATCGTATACCTACCATGGAAAATACCTAAACACTTTGATAGCTTTAATTCTTAAATACAATGTTAGGCTATGTTATCTGAATGGTTTGAACTTGTATACATAGCTTTGCATCAAACTACCTATTTTAAAATTAGCAATAACAATGCAATATTGATGTCGTCCATTAAAAACATATTTTTATTGTATTTGCGCTAAATTGCAACAATGGCTACAAGCTGGTTTATAAGAATACTAGTACATAAGCTCGTTCATAACGTTCATAACTCTTTTTGAAATGCATTGTGCGAAAAAACGATCGCCCGGTACAAAAAATGCCAGTACAAGCAATCTCCAACGTGTTGCTACAATTTTAACTGCACCCAGGTTTATGAATTATCGGGATCTGTTGGCCCTGACGCAATTAAAAATATGCGTTGAAGCCACGATGGCTTCGGGCTTGTCGGGTGCTTATCGACGCCACTGATCAGGTAACCCTGTCTAATATATAGGAGTACCTTCTTTGTTGGGTGTTCATTTAAAAGGATTTAAACAATTCTTACGAAGAAATAGAATATCACAAGTAAGTTTTCGCTTAGGCAGAAATATGCTCTAGAGAAAACATGAATATAGATTCTTATATAGGGTAAGTTTTTAATTAGTGACATACTTGTAGTAGGTGAATCAGTACGACGAACTATCCGTCAAAATGCTAAAAAAACATTAACCTAATTACTAAGATAAAATACTCAAATAATTGTATTTAAAAATGTCAAAAATAACTTTAAAAAAATAAAAAATCAAAAGGTACCTACTTTTATAGACGCTGTTTTTCAATAACTGTTGCTTTATGTAATTTGAATCAAATATTATTTCTAATATCCGGTTAAATAATACCCGGATATTCGATATCCGACTCAATAAGTCTTCGGCGCATTACTACTATAAACACTCTGCGTTACTCTCGTAGTGAATTATATGGGTCCTTAGCTATGTAATTGCTGTTTTTTCACACTGGCTACTTTGAACTTGGATAACTTACTTGAGTTTGAGTTGTAATTTTAAATTCAAATAAATTTTAATTCAAGGTCATGCTATTCTTTTTTAGGAATCAGCTGTTTATGTGTCCCTCTGTCGTGTGTATTTGCTCAAATATATTCGTTTGTGCAACCATGGTAAAGTTGAAAATTTGCATTATTTTAAAAAATGAGATCCTGTGCCGGTGTTTTTAATTGCAGGTTCTTGCAGTCTGGCTATATAGTTACTCTAAATGTGTACTGTTAAGAACTGCAAACAATGATGGAGAAGCTCGTGATTATATAACCGAGCCTGTTCAATCACCCATCGCCACTTTTTCTGTATGACAACGTATAACCACAGATTTCACTTCAAACAGTCGCAAAGTTGCAGGAGTTGCTGCTGAAGACTCTTGGTCACCCACCGTACTTGCCAGACCTTGCTCCAATAGAGTTTCGTTTTTTTTAGAAAGTAGATAACTTTTTACAAGGGAAAAATATCAACTTTGAAGAGTCGGTGAAAAATGCCTTCAAATCACTCATTGGTTCCTGTCCACGAGAGTTTTACAGCAGAGGAATTAAGGAACCCCCCATTAAAATGACAAATAAGCATAGATAATAGGGATCAAAACGAATTTACCGCGTGAAATTTGTAGGACCCGACGTTTCGGTGACGTTGCAGCCGCCGTTGTCTAGGGTAGACTGAAGAGCTGTCAGTCCGTTGTTTTGCGGGTAGGCCGCAAACCGCTGCCGCCACTGCGTAGGTTATAACGGTGGTGGGGGGCCGGGCTCGGAGCGCGGGAATTTTGAAAATCCGTCTTGCACACAACACTCACTGTATCCTGTTTTACGTCTTTGCGTTCGGCGTTCGGCGGCGGGAACATTTTAAGAAGAGGGTTCCACGTAGAAGAGAGTTTGTAGCCGTCGTCTCTATTGAAGTTCGGAGTTCTTCTTATTTCAATGGCTTCCCGTATCATGCGAGGAAAGTAGAATTGTTCCTTGGATAGAACAATGGGATTTTGAAACTGCATCCAGTGGTTACTTCCGCTATCCAATATATGTTCGCAGATCGCCGATTTTTCTCGCTGAACGTTTTTAACAGCTTTGATGTGTTCTGTCAGTCGCGTGGCTATGGGCCGTTTCGTTTGTGCAATGTAGGCTAGACCGCAGCTGCATTCGACTTTATACACACCCGGGGTTTGCAGTGGTATTACATCCTTTACAGGCCTCAACAATCGAGCTATATTTTGGGTCGGTTTGAAGATCGTTTTTATATCGAATCTGTTTAGCATCTTACTTATTCGATCAGTCACGCCCTTGACGTATGGTAAGAATGCTCTTGATCTGCTCGGTTTTTGAGTTTCGTATGTATTAGATCGTGTGCGTGTCTCGTGATATTTTCCGTATCCATTTTTCCTAAGGACATCATTGACATGTTCCATCTCCTTCGGAAAATGCTCAGTGTCGCATAGATCGCGTGCTCGATTCACGAGCGACGTTTGCACTGAACGTAGATGGTAGGGATGATGGTGTGAGCTTGCATCCAAATATTTGTCCGTATGTGTGGGCTTCCGATATACCGTATGTCCGAGAGTATTGTCACTTCTCCTCGTCACTTTGACATCCAAAAATGGTAAGGAGCCATCCTTCTCTACTTCATAGGTGAAACTGATTTTTGGGTGTATGGAGTTTAGATGAGCCAGGAATTCTTTCACCGTTTGAATGTTGCCTTTCAGGATGCAGAAGGTATCATCCACGTAGCGAAGCCAGAGAATGGGTTTAATTTTGGAGGTTTTTATGGCTAATTCCTCAAAATATTCCATATATAGGTCACTAACTATCGGCGATACGGGGCATCCCATTGCTACTCGGTCGATTTGTTTGTAATAATCGCCGTTCCATAGAAAGTAGCAGGATGTCAGGCAATGTTGAAGCATGTCGGCGTAGCTAATAGGGAGGTCCTCAGACCTTAGTTTATCTCTCACCACCGTAAGACACTCCGAAATGGGCAAATTCGTAAATAAAGATTCAACGTCAAAGCTCACCATTATTTCGTCTTCGGCCAGTTTTAAGCTTCTAATAATGCTTACGAAATGTCGCGAGTCTTTCACGTAAGACGTCGTTTTGCCTGTAAGCGGTTGGAGGATACCAGCCAAGTGTTTTGACAGAGGATATGTGGGGCTGTCGATTTGGCTCACAATCGGTCTCAATGGTGCATTATCCTTATGGATTTTTGGTAAGCCATATAATTTCGGTGGCTGTACGTTACGTGGTTTCGTGAGATAAGCTATTTCTGGGAGGGAAGTGACAGATTTATCGATTAAAACTCTCGTTTGCCTGGTAATTCTGCTCGTGGGTCCTACGTCGGGTCCTACAAATTTCACGCGGAAAATTCGTTTTCTATCCTATTTATAATGTCAAACAACCGCGATAGTCTTCGATTTTTTTAATAGGGATCAATATCTCTTTTAATTAAATATATATTTTCATACACACTTTTTGACCTTAAATTTCCTTTATAGAAAAACAGCACTCTCATAGGTAAGGACCCATTATTACCCGGATATTCGATATTCGGCTCAATTAGTTATTCGGCGCATCACTACTGCCTTGATGATTCCCGCATTGAATGTATTTATATTAGCAACATTTTATGTATAAATAATTTACTTATTGGTACTATGCATGTCAACACAGTTACTTAAACCAGATCGGGAGCATTTCGCTTAATAAAAGTCTCTCCCGCTGTGCGGAGTTACGGAGCCGCGACCGGAGTTGCCAGGTGTCCGGTTTTTAAACTGACATTCCGGTTTTTAGGCATCTATCCCATTTTGGAGTATTAGAAAAAACAGCACAATAAACTTTTATTTGAAATTAACAAAAATCTGGACTTTTTTTTCAGCCGCACGCTGGAAAAAAACGACAACAAATTAATAATGAAAACGAATGTCTATATTTAGAAAAATGTACTATATTTTTTGAGGGTAAAAGTGTGGGGGCTTACAATTGAAATGAAATCTAAAAAGCGTTGTTATGAACTTAAACAACGTACTTAAACAAACGATCCACACTTTTACACTCAAACGATATAGTTAATTATAAACATGCTTTACACCAAGCCCCTTACGGGATAAATAGTGATAACAGAGTGGTTAATAATTTTTTGGTTTTCATTTTTGGATTTTTAGTACAGTGCTTATAAAAGCGTGTTTTTGTTAGTTTTTGAAGCATTGTAACGAAGTTTCATCACGGACAACATGCGGAAGCTGGTTCCAAAGTCGAGCAGAATGAACGGTAAATGAGTAGGTGAAATAAGAAGTCTGTTATAATAGTATTGCCGTGGTGTTATCCATATTTTTATGTTATCATTGTTGAAGAATATAGCAAACTACATACCTATGGCTATTGAACCACTTTTTTTTTATTTCTTCGAATTTGTAATCAGGGACACGATAAATGAGTCCTTTAACAGTAGTAATTTATTTTGCGAAGAATACCATTCCTACATACCTGCCCACAGTATTGCACTTGACTCACGGACTTTTGCATCCGAGATTCTCGCCTTAAGAAGCAAATCGCCGTCGTTTTCTCTGATGTTTCACGAGCATTCCACGTGGTCGTTCATAAGATACTGCTGTGAAAACTCTGCCATTACTGCATTAAAAATAACTCAATTTGCCCAATGTTTAATTTTCTGGCAAATAGGCAACAGGTGACAACCATCTCATCTGAAGCATTCGGGGCCGGAAATAATCCCTGGGAATTAATTTCACACATTTAATAAAAAATAAAAAAATGTGTACTATTGCTTTCATTTAAAATTGGTATCTCTTGCGTATCACATGCACTGCATATGAGTGACGCAGATTCAGGGTTAAAATAGTTTTTATATGTTCCACTGTATAAATAAATAAAATAAATTTAAGTAGCAGTAGTAGTAGTAGTAAACGGAGTGGTGGGCTTGTATCCAGCCCTTGATGTCACCTGGATCTATAAAATATTTTGTAACTACCCAAGTGGGTAGTTACCACTGACCACTAACCCAACCACAAAGTTGTGGTTGCCCGGTACTGCTTACCAGTCCATACAGATCACTGACTTTCAAGTTGGGCAGATCGCTGGGTTCAAGAAAGGCTCGTCCCAGTAATCTGTGTCTTTTTACTGCGATGCCTGGGCAGCGCCCAACGATGTGATGATAGGGACTGTGAGTTTTATGTTTCAATAATTAAATATTAATATAATATCACGTATTTGTATATCTGTGTTTCAAGAAAATAGAAGAGTCACTCACCCCACCTACGCTTCTACCTATTATGGCCGCCCTTCCCGTTTTTTAACATACACGTGGCAACCCTACATGGCTAATATGCATACAAATTGTCTTGACGTAAAGAGGACGTTACTCTGCTCTCTTTATTAAATATAGAGTAAGCATTCCACGATACGCTATTCTACGCGAGCACACTACTGCGTTATGCATATCAGATGATTTCACGTAGGAAAGTTTCTAGGAAAAAATAAAAGAATTCGTGATTTTTACCACTGCATCATGACAAATATTTAACGACAGCTGTCTACTGGTCTATGGGACATTGTTTCTTCTAAAGAAAGATTTTTGATATCTTTTCCCTCAGTAGTAGTAGTAGTAGTAGTAGTAAACGGAGTGCGGGCTTGTTTCCAGCTCTTGATGTCACCTAAAAACTCCTATAAAACTAAAAACGTGTCAAAATAATTGTGTTAGGTAGTAAGTCTCGTTACTACTCTTTACTGAACATACATATGTAGTCAAGAATTGAACTACTAGATTGTCAAACTATAAATATAAATATAATTTAAATAAAAGCCTAATATTTAAAATAGTCAATAATTCGATATTTCGAAAAGATACGTAGAATATTTTTTCATCGTAATATTGTCAGTAAAATGTTAAATATTCAAATTAAAGCTACGCCATGCATTTAAAAAGTACAAATATAAGCAACCAGCCAATAAACTAACCAGACAATAAGGCTCTACTTTTATAATTCATTTAAATGGGCACAATATTTGAAATAGTATGGCCCTCAAATTCGACCAGGTCATAGAAAGGGTGGCCTATCAGCATCTCCTTGTTGTTTTTTCTATTTTACTTCAGCTGTTTAACAGTAGTAGGGAGTAGATTATAGAATTTAATTCTAAGGTATAAGTAACTTTTCTGTACTTTTTCCAGTCGTATTCGGGTTACGTATCAAAGGGGGCTACCGCGGGAATGCCCGCATTAATTGCAGTTTCTGCGAGGTGCTGTCTAGCATACATTAAACCCTGGTCTATGGACGCCTAATACATTGCCTTGCCTTACTGGAATGTTCTTTGCATGCGGCCCTGGTCGTTACCTGATACATACTGCGCAGTGCTCTCTTTGCAAAAGAAAGATTCTTTTACTGGTTTACTCGTATATTAATCAATAAAGAAACAATCCTGGGTTAGAGTTAACAAGTTGCCATTACCATATCGGAGCACAGAATTTGCATCTTCGCCGAAGACGAGTGCGTTGTTATGGCGACACGCATCAATCTGCAGTCAATTTGGACATTTCATTCAATTGAGGCGTCTTCGTCTCTTCGAAGATAAGCTGCTTGAGTGACAGCATATCGCCTTATTTGCGCAGACCGGAATTGCTGCTGCGACAATTCTTCCGAAGCGTAACTGACATGTATCGATTGAACGTGGAATTCTCTATTCGAATCGTGCACGAAGTCACATGACAAGTGAAGTGGTCGCTATATTAAAGATAATATGAGCAAAATTGAGAAATATGAGAAAATATGAGAAAAAACAACAAATTTACATCAGTCTTACGTCCTAGAGATAATATTTCATGGAGCTATTTGATGTAAAGCTAAAAGCGTTTTCTACTGATTATTATTATATATACCTACATTGTAATACACTTCTATCATCCTAAGCATGATTCAATCCAGCGTAGCAATGAACAAAAATACCTAAACGGTATACTAAACTTTTGCAAGAGCACTATATTATATTCACTTTGTCGAAAGCCTTTGAAAAGTCTGTAAATATGACGTCCACTTGCTTACGGCTATCCAGTGAGTTAGCTATGTAGTTTTTATAAAGTAATAGGTTAGTGTTAATTGACCGACCGGCGACGAAACCGTGCTGCTGTTTTATTATTATATTTTTGTACGCGGATGAAACGCTCCGTCACAAGAGATATTCTAATAGCTTGAAATTCAACAAAAGCATTCAAGAAAATAAGCTATCTTTCATCAAATATATATGCAACTTGTTTTCGCTATCGAAAACGATTTCTTCATTCGAATCAAAATCAACTAAAAAAATCATAGTAGAATCAGAGACCATGGCAGATGAAATATGAAAAAAAAATTTGAAATAAATATTATAAACTTAAAAATAAAACCGGATTTTAAAGTCAATTGCAAGATTTTATTTGAATTTAAAGGTGTCTACTCTAGTGTGAAAAGAGTTCAAAATGATAATATAATGAATTCCTTGACATCTGCTGATATTTCGCAGCATACATGCACCGTTTCGGTTGAAAAATTCACCATTTAACTGCCTCCGATTAAACTCCTTTATTGAAATAATAAAAAGGAAAATTGGTTGTTATTTCATGAATCGTTTAGGGCGAACATATACAATAACGATCAGCTAATTTCGCATCGTTTGCCGTATTGCATTTTCTAGTAAAAGTTATACAATAATATGAGACAGTTTTTCAAGTAAAGATCAAGTTAAACAAGCATTAGACACGCGTTATTTAAACAATAATTTGGAATTAAAATGACGCTAAAATACCGCTCAGAGTTCCAATAATTTAATGAAAAATACTCAGCTTCCATTGCCGCTCTTTAACACCTGGAAATATGAGACCCAATTAATTATATTTTATTGCATTATGCTCTAAAAGAGTTTAAACCGCGCAGACATAATTTCGAAATATTAGTCCGCGACGAAGAAATCATATCTTCTAAAGATTTGATTGCTTACAGGATCAGTTTAAAATATTAGAATTTCTACTAACAGTTTCTACTAACTAGTACTAGTATCTACAGTTCCACTAACAACTACAGTTTCTACTAAGTAGTAACTATTCAGTTTCTAACGCACGGGTCCAAAGAACATCCACCAGTAACATATATAATGCACCCATAGGGTAATAAATGAGGCTGTATCCCCATAGAGCGTTTTAACCTGGATTGTAGCGTTTTGTCATTCTAGGGCAGATCGTAGCCACGTTGAAAACCGATTATCGTTAGCTCACGGGTTAAGCAGCGTTGACCTACATGATGCTACGAAGAGGTAGCTACCGTGCGAGAAGGAGGGGGCAAAAAACCTACTTTTGAGGTAAACAAGATGACATGAACACAGGCTACTAGGAGCAACTCTCCCTTGTTTTGCTAACTTTATGAATTCGTGAATATCTTTCGGTATAATCATATGGAAATGCATTCAAAGGTTGATTTGGGACATGTTTTCCTAGCAACACAATGCGTAGCGGCTGGAATGCCCTAATGCCCCGGTCTAGCAATCAGCAAATATGATTTCTGATGAATATTCCGATTGTTACTACTGTTTGGTTACGGTATAGCGATACAAGTATGTACATCTTGATTTAAGCGTACATCTAGCCAAACTATATGCATACCAAATGAATTGATAATGTTTGCCTACAAACCCAGGTGGATACACCAATTCTTCAAACACATAATGGACCTATAGCTTGGTAACCAAATATAATTTATCACAATAATAACATAAGGGCGAGATTTATATTGACAACCTCTGATTGCTAACCTTTTACTTTCCCGGCCCACCAACCGACCAGGGGGGAAAGTTTTGTGAATGCGGTAAAAAAATCGAGATGAAGATATCCCCGAGAAGATAAAAAATTCTTAATAGAGACGAAAAAAAAATCTTAATATAGAGAGCGATAATGTCATTTCTGTAAGTTCGTGGAAGTCATTCAAATTTACTAAAATGTTTTTTTAAAATCTTAAGCAAACTTTAAGGTTACTCAGGGATATTTGATCCTAACAGATCATAGATTAAATAGATATTTAAAAACACGCAAACATAAAATTGAAACATGTCGAAAATAATTCTACATATCGGAATGATTAATATTTTTATTAATTAAATATATATATTTGAAAATCAAAAGGAATATGAAATTTTCTTTTTCTTATGTTAAGCCCTTGCGAGTAAATATTTTCTTCGAATTATTCAATGTTCATTTTTCCAGATCTCTTGTTATGTTTCATCCGCAAAAGGCTCGGCGCAAACGAGCCACAGGCCACAGCCACTTCTAACCGGCCACAAGCAGATTACACGCTTTTTCATACATTTTGTATGGACTCGCCGCACACGCGTGCCTGTGGCCGCCACAAGCTACCTCTCGCTCGCACTCGCCACTTGCTACGCTACTCGTCGCACTCGACAACCCCCGGTTGCTGTGGCCGGTGGCTCGTTTGCGCCGAGCCTTAGGGGGATTCAATGAGGGGCCAATCCCGATGATAAAGTTGCGAACAGCAAGTAATTAGATATTTTCAATTCTTGATTACGCGTAAGATAGAGCCCGACATGCAAGAACACTGATATGATTTTTTATGTCTTATAATGTGCGCAGAAGTTTGCGCGTAATTAAGAATTGAACAAGCAAGAATCTCAAAAGCAAACAAGCATGCGAGAAAGCGAATACAAGCAAATGTGGCTAGTGTAATAGATCACAAAGACCTGATATTTTAATTCATAATATAAGTCAGAGTTAATTGAAGGGTTTCTTATAATTAACACTTATATACACTTAAAATTAACACTTATATACAATTTACAAAAAAAACAATAAATAATTTACAACAATACATAATTTACAACATACAATTTACAACAACAGTTAATTTCCGTCATGATTGAAACAATTGTCATAAAAATATTTTTTTTTGCGATAGGTAATTGTAATTTGTTTACCGTCGTTAAGCCTCCCTTCCGAGTTTACGTGACTAAACATTTAGATATTTTTGCAATGCCACGCGCCCACGCGCTTTCGATACATACATAAAGATTATAGGTATACCGCGGCGACAATGGAATACGTCCCACCGTTTGCAGTGGCCAATTACCAATGACGATTTCGGCTTCGCGCGTCGTCTAATATAGTCGATTTTGCTTGTCAATTATAATATAATAAATTATCAAATGAATAGTTTTTTATAAATTAAAAATTAGATTACAATAACAAAATAATTTAATATCACTGCGTTATTTTTTTATCACCCAAAAGTATCTTTAATAAATAGAAAAAAAATAATGTTTGGCCAATAACATTTCTGGAAATTACGTAATTTTAAATATTTTTTTTCTTATATTTTTTTTATGGAAGTTCAAAAACTGTCTTAGTACTATGCAAATAATTATCTTAACTGCAATAACTGTCTTAGACCATACGCTGGTGTAAATAGTACTTGATCATATCTAGGTTTTTCATAAACTGAAGACAAATCTCGCTCGTTTTAATTTTTTTGGGAAACAGTAACAGAATAAAGGTAATCTACAATTAATATGGAAATAATTTACCAATTTCATTTTAGCGGGACCGGATTTTTCAAATCCGGTATAATTGTATTAAAATTCTTTTTTGTGTTCTCACAACCTTTTTTGTGTTCCCACAATTTTGTAAATCATGAGATACGGCACATACGCAATTATCAATTAAGCATGCCGAGTACACATATAATATTATACTCTAATTAGAAAGAAAGTAAAAATGTTATCGATAGTCATGTAATATTAGAGTATTGTTTGTGTACCTTTTATAATAAATAAATAAACCAGGCCACAAAATTATGCTTCATATAGCTGTTGGCCGCCACGGCCGCCACGGCCTCTATTGAGAATAAACTCTAAAACAGAATATTTTTTCAAATGCCATGTGGTTATTGATTGATTTATCTAATTGTGTTGACCAATCGGTTAGAAATTGATAACAGTTTATTTCTTTAAAAAAACGTTATGTATCCCTCGGCATTCTTCGCGTTACAAAACAAAGCTTGCCCATCGCAGGGTTATCAGTCGTCTGTCCTGCTGGGGCATTTTCAACACAAACGACTCTATAATTCAGTGCAATCAATCTGAATTTGAAGCCATTAGCAGTGGACATCGGAATCTGATATGCACGCTGTTTTGGCAGATTGTATGCTAACCACCCGACACGGCATACACGATAGATTAGGTCCGAATTACAAGGGAATTATAACAAAGGGGGCACCATTGAAATCACCGAGTCACCCGTATGGCCCAAATTTCAGGCAAACCGAGATAATAAGAGATACGTCCTGCGGCCTTGCGAATAAGTACCTACTTGATTTTTTAAATAATACACTCGTCAGCGACGAATAGGTGACTTCATTCTATGTCAAAAAATATATAACATATTTTAATATCGTTTTGCAATATTATAATAATCGCTTTTAATTATAATAGTGATAATAGTGATTCAATTAACAAATATTCTTTACAATACTGCCCAACAAAAAAAGAGTATAATGTGTGCAGGGCTCATCTATGCACGTTTTCCGATTCTTTATTTCACCATAACTTCTAAACGCTAAAACCGAATTCGAAGTGTGTTAGAATCTTTATGTCATCCCGAGTGTCATATGGTACCTTAACTGTCCAAATATCAAGTAAGTAAGTGATATTGCGTTTTTACCTAATGACCATAATTTCGCTTTTCTTTTTACACGACTTCCTGACAAAAATGGAGAGTAGGTAATATATTCGGGTTTCATCTATGTATGTTTTCCGTTTCTTTATTCAAACATAACTTCTAAAAACTTGAACCGATTTCGAAGTGTGTGATATTGTTAGAATCGTTATGTCATCCTGAGTGTTATAGTATGTACAAAAACCCCGTATGTATGTACAAAACCCCCTTATGTATGTCCAAAACGTATAGTATGTACAAAAACCCCTTGCTCTCATAGCCCATTCCAACATAACTTCTAAACGCTTAAACTGATTTAGATACGTGTACATAGTGTTATTAGATTAAATTGTCATCCCGAGTGTCATAGAGTTTTAATTGTTCAAATATCAAGTAAGTATTTGTCTAAATGTGCAAATGTCAATACATTTATATAAATATATCGTGCTTAGTGTCAAATGAAAGGTCTGGTTGATTACATTACGGAAATATACATCTACCTATCATATATGAATAAATATATAAACCATAAATATTTCATAAAAAACCCGTAATAAAAATAATTATATTTCACTTTCTGTAACAGCAGTCGTATTTTTTATCCTTTTTATTACTTGTTATGCATTTCTAAAAATCAATCTCTGGAAGTTTTTAAATTTGTGATAGTAACAGGCTGCAAAAATGAAAACCTAAAATATACATCTTTATTTGGTATAACCGCAGCCACACTTTGAAAATCTCAATTTTAATTTTATAGCGTGTGTTATGTTTATGTAAACTTGGATACTTTTACTGGTTTTCTAAGTTTACTTTTGTTATTTAAATCTTTAACATTTAATTTTTTATTTACAGTTTACATTTACAGATTTTATGGCTTAGATAAGCCATGGCTTATAAACTTACATATCTGTTTCGAGTCTGTATTTATTTATTTATATATTAAGTAATGCAAAAACATTTTGAAACAATTCAATCTTAAGAACATCAAAAATATTCTTTTACATTGTATTCATTGCAGAATCTGCCTAACTAGACCATAGCCCGTACTAAGAAAAACTCTATGTATGGCAATGATTTATTCATATGCACATAGTATTAAAATGAAACATACAAAATATCATAAAATATAAAACAGATAAGTAGATTCAAATTAAACATATAATTATATTTAAATACATCGATATAGCATGATGATAGAAATAAAAATTAATATAAAATGAATACCGGAAAATGAAATCGGCACTAAATACCAAAAACAAATAACAAACCGAGTATGAGATTTTGTTTTAAATTCCATCGCCAACAGTCGAAATAAAGCACTGTATGACTCCAATATTCCCAGTTTGGGTTCAAAATGGCTCAAAACTGAGTGGCGAATGGCTCAAATGGCTAGTGTATAATAAGTATATATAAGTTACCACTCTACCTTACAAATAAAACATTATTGTGGTCTGTCATTTTATTTTGTTGTTTTACTCAGGGAGCTAATGGGAGCTAATGGGCCCTTGCTGAGTTGGCCACGAAGACCCATTCTGTTCAGGGTTGGTCACACTCACGAGTCAACACCCATCCGGCGGCCTCCACGCATGAAGTGCGAGCCCGGGCAGGACTCTCGCCTTAGGGCTAGTTTCCCCTAGGAATCAAACTTCTGGCGCTCCTGGACGGTCTGCGCACCGTGCGGCGTAAACCAATCGACTGTGCACTCTGACTAACAGTCGGGGGAGTCTGGAAGCAGTACTAGTTCCTATAGAGCGGGGGTGGTTGCGGACCTTACGGCGACTGCTCTTGAAACGACCATCGGCTACCCGATCCTGGGTGAACAGCCTGGCTCAGGATGCCGTGGTCCGCGATAGATTCGGTACACACCGTTTTACCGCTCCGTAAGGGAGAGAACCGTGCAAGCGACCTCGAACTCGGAACCAATCGAGAGACTGGAGAAATCTGTTCGCGATTGGAAGTAAGGGCGTGAGTGTAAGCCGGCTGGGTAACACTCCTGGCTATCTCGCGGTTGTTGGCCTCTTACGGGCATGTGGCGGAGCTTGACGGTGAACTGTTTCGTCCAAGTCTTCTGCGCTCACTGCAGGTAGACAGAACGACTAACCGTTAAAACTTCTTGAGGTGACGGGTTTGCCCGTTGTAGTTGACAACTCTAGTTGTTGTTTGACTCAATTCAAGCGAAATGGTACCTAGTGCCTATTATGTTTTCGGTATTCAAATGTCGAAATATGAAGTTTTTAGAACAAATAAATAAATAATATAAAAACATAAATTGTATGCACTAAAATATTTTAGGACTGTAAGACTCTGATTCCTAATGAAACTAATATATTAGGCCATATTCCTGTATCCAATCACACCAGTATTTATGAATGAACTTTACACTAAAAACGTAGGAATGCAGGTGCCATGGATGACATATATTAATTCGCATAACTCTGAAATTTCAACTCGAGCAAAAGGACAAAGAGAGAGAGCAGATGAGCAAGGCGAATGATTGATGTTTGTCCTACATGGATCATTAATTAAGCTTATATACATATATAACGGATAAAGCAACTGAGCATTTGCGTGAAATATCTGCGTTGAACGCCAAAACAAGAAATTGAGTAAATTCGTATATGGGGAGGTTCAAGTATTACGTAACGCAATTTGGAGGGAAGAGAGGTCTTGTTTAGCATGCATTACATTACCATTAGTAGTAAAAGTTTATTAGGACAAATTTGAGACCATCTAAACATATTTTAAACTTAAGCAAATATTTATTACATTATGTGTGATTGTTTATTAAATGATAATATGAATAAATAAAATAAACAATTGCGAGTTAGAAATCTCATGTTTCAATTATTATTACCGCAGACGAGATTAAAACAATGACAACGGTATTTTAGCCACTTTCCGGTACTGTGCGCAACATAATTGTGACTTTTGGGTAAAAATGGTCACTTGGGTGTTACGTAACGTTTAAAGTGGTAGGGAGGGGGGTACAGAAAAAATGGAGGGGCAGAGGGCGGGGGGGGGGGGGGGGGGTAAACAATCTTTAAAAAATGCGGTACGTAATAATTGAATGCCCGCTGTTATAAACAAGTGATATCATGGTAGGTATATATAAGAAAAAGAACGAAAAAAAATTACTGTCATAATACAACTAATACGTAACACAGCGAATTATATCAAAGACTCTGCTTTCTCCTTATATGAGAGCAAGGGGTTTTAGTACATACCCTATGACACTCATGATGACATAACCATTCTGACGATACTATAAATTTCTAAATCGGTTCAAGCGTTTAAAAGTTATGGTGTAATAAAGAAAACGGAAAATATACATGGATGAACCCTGAACACACGACACTCATTCTTTGTTGGGCAGCAGTGTAAAAAATATGTGCCTTTGTTTATTAGGTAGGTAGGTACTACTGATTTTTAAATTTTATACTGCTAGCATATATATGCTAGCAGTATAAAATTTAAAAATCAGTAGTACCTACCTACCTAATAAACAAAGGCACATATTTTTTACACTGCTGCCCAACAAAGAATGAGTGTCGTGTGTTCAGGGTTCATCCATGTATATTTTCCGTTTCTTTATTACACCATAACTTTTAAACGCTTGAACCGATTTAGAAATTTATAGTATCGTCAGAATGGTTATGTCATCATGAGTGTCATAGGGTATGTACTAAAACCCCTTGCTCTCATATAAGGAGAAAGCAGAGTCTTTGATATAATTCGCTGTGTTACGTATTAGTTGTATTATGACAGTAATTTTTTTTCGTTCTTTTTCTTCGCGCCCGCCAGGAATAAAACCTGTAGGACCAGTAAAGCGAAAAAATCAATTTGCGGTATTATTTTATTGTCATTAGCGTAATGTACCTAATTCAAAATTATTGGCAACAAAGGATATATGCTAGGGATGCTTAGCCATTATACAATGCTTAATCTGCGAAGAAAGGCTTGAAAACGCTAAATGTGTAGGTTTTGCATTGCTGGAAACGCGTAGTTTTAGAAATTCTTAGCCTTATAAAATTCAATGAGTAACTCATTCGCTATTAAAATTACACCTTGGAAATAGAGGATAGTTGGTAGGAATACGAGCAATAGATGTCTATAATGAAGTAAACTTCGACTATATTACGTCATGAGAAGTAGGAAATAGCTTAGGATCATAAAACTACGTCAAAGAACGTAGTAAAAGCGAATTATCCTGAGATATATGTTATCCAAACAGAAAATATATAATATTAAAGTAATTCAGTATAGGACCTTAGGTTATATTTAAGGCAACATGAAACAAATGATATAAAGTTATGTAAGAGTAACTCGCTCTCGGTGCTAAAAGTCACCTTCGAGGAAACGAGAGAAAATACAATATTATTTATGACTTTAAAGCATTTACAACTTAATATGCGGGAAGGAATATAATCTGGGCATACGAATTTCTTGCCTCCTTTGCAATCTTCCTCTTGCTCTCTTAGCAGAGGGGGATTTTTGAATCGACTAAGTATGGGGGGGGGGGGCGGGGAGAAACAAAGGAGCAGTGCCAGTTTTAGCACTACCAGCGCCTTTGGCGAGATTTCTACGGCGCCCCCTATCTGCCATGCCAACCCATACAAAAAAAGGCAAGGGATATAATGATATAACCATTTATTTAAAAAAAACTAATATAATTTTTCTTTTCTAGCCTTTCTATCGGCGAAGTCTTCTATTAAGATACAAAAGTCTATATTTTCCTCAATTTCGTTTTCGATTGACAAAGTTTGTCATATAGATTGAGATATTGTCAATCGCAGATAGGTTTTTATCAGTTTAAGCTTAAAAAAAACTCATTTTCCCACTAGCAACCGTTAGAGGTATGGTCATCAATATTCGTAATGCTATCCACACATTTGGATACAGTTCTCTTTAGTTTGCGATCTTTGATAAAATTTAAAATAAAGACAGGAGTAACATTCCGATCAGGCAAAAAGATTACAGCATAAGTGATTTGAGATAAAAAAAATTAGGACGGTGATTTTAAATTCCCCTAATTGTTGGATTGAAATGATTATATACAGACATACCTAGTAATATTATTTTTATAGCTATCAAAGATATTAAAATAGGTCATCTAAATATATAAGGTTTAACTTTAGAAGGACCAGGGGAGATCAATTGACCTTTCGTCACATTCAAACGACCGCAACTCCTACATTTTCAGTCTGATTTTCCTAAAATTTTTTCACTTTTATTAATTTTGACATTTTTTTTTTATTTTTTCGCGATAAAAATGGTATTTGTTTAAAAATTTACCTTTAAGGACCAAGCGGGGTCAATTGACTCCAATAGGGTTTTTGCGTATAAGCGCTGCCCTAACACTGGTTTTACGACTAGATATCATCTCCTGCCATAATAATATATGTCTTCCGATATTATTGGGGAAGCAAACATAAGGTACACTGTTAATTTTTAACGACAAATTCACAAAAATATTTCCGCAGAAATGCCGAAAACCTTAGCGATAAGCATATGTGCATGTGTGATAATTTCTTGACATTCAGGAAGCTGGCTGAAGAACTGTAACAAAAACACACAAGTATAATAGGCACGATGAATAGAGCCCGCAGAGAGGTCCCCCCTTCATTGATACTCCCCAAAGCAGATCTTTTGTACACGACTGTTCTCTACAAGTCAAATGAAATATTTCTGACTTCATATTAAGGCAAGGTAAAGAAAAACGTGCTTCTCTTGAGTACTCGCACACTGGAGTAACAATTGATGCAAGCAAGGAGAAGAAGACTCCTGAAACAGTTGAGTTTTATAACGCCACAAAGTGTGGTGTAGATTCAGTAAACCAAATGGCTCGGAAGTACAGCGTACTTCGAAAGTATAGGCTCGGAAGTATAGCTTCTCGCCGTTGGCCAGTGCATGTGTTCCACAATAGTTTATCCTTGCCATGATACATGCGCATATTTTGTACAAGTTGGTGACTGGCATCAAGATGGCAAGAGACGATTTCATCCTACAAGTGTTAAAGGAGCTAGCCGTCGCACACATGCTAACCCGCTGTCCCGCTGAGTGGTCTTTCAGTGCGTACCCCAAGTGCTTCTGGTCGGTCCAAGTGCCAGGTGAGACTCTGCAAGGGCAATAAAACAAATATTAAATGCAGCAGTTGTAAGAAGTTTAACTGCGGTTAGTACCAAACTGACAAAATCATGTGCAAAAAATGTGAACCAAGCGCTTAGTTTGTCACTGTACGCGCTGGGTCACGAATGCATGTGTGACTTACAGTGAATTATTATTAATTGGCCCGTATTTCGTTTCTCGCAGTTGTCTAATTTGGGGTCTAAAAGGCGCTAAAACGACGCTTAATTTTGAAATGACGTTTTGGTATTCCCTTTCATGGGTCCTAACTGGCGCGTGCATATGTAGAGATCATCAGGTGCTTAAATTGACAGCAACGTCGAGACCCTTTTTGGTATTCCGTTTCCACAACTGTCATGGCGGATGGGTCTTGTTCGGGGTCTCATCTAAGAATGGTCTAAAATCGATCAGTCTTCGTCTGACAGCCGTGTAACTTAGTTTTGCTTGTGATGCCGAAGAATTTCGCGTTACAATTTTCAAAGATGTTTGGCTTTTAAATCGAAGAAGGGATGATGAGCGCAGATTATCGTAAGTAATCGTTTATTCAAATCTATATTTTGCACTGAAAATCCTGTGTATTTTTTTTTGTAGGGTATGATAAATCGCCCTATATATTCTTGTTTAGGCACATTTTCTTTATTATTGTTTGCCATTTTATTTCAAAACAAACGAAAACGCGAATCGACACACAAACACGAAATGGCGCGGCGGCGAGCGATCGGGCGACTGACCGGGCGGCGAGCTGTCAAAATTAAGACCCGCTTTAGAACGGCCATAGACAAAACGGAAATTTAAAGATGTAAGACCGGTTCTTAATTTTAATGAAACGGAATACCAAAAACATAACGAAGGTGCTTAAGTTCTTAATTTTTAGCACCAGCTACGTTTAATCCCGCGAGAAACGAAATACGGGCCATTATGTAATATTACAAAATGTTATAAAATATCCCTAACTGCAAGAAACCAATGTTAAACACATATTAATTCAACACTTTTATACCCTCGTGGCGCCAGAAAGGTGTTTCATGCTAAAAATCGATTCTACACAATTTTTTGGTTTTGACTTGTATTTTACATTTACTTATATTTTTAGCTGTGTGCTCTGTAATCAAATTATTTTTTAAAGATTTTAATGTAAACTCATCCACAATTATGGTAATAACGATTTATACTTACCAACTTAATTTGTTTTTGCTTATCTTCAAAGAAAAACAAAATTCTTTATATAATTGAATTTTCATCGTTATTTTTTGCACTGTACCAGCCTAATGATAAATTTCTGTTCACTGTGATGTTCAAACTATCATGAAAAGGTAGCAGGAACATATTTAACACATTTCGATGTAAGTATGCGAACAAATAGGCACTAAGAAGCCTAAAATAAGAGGGGTCAATTGACTCCGCTTGGTGCTTAAAGGCGGCGGAAAATCTTTGTCCTTCTAGTGTTAAATCACTTTTCTGTAAAGTTTACTCAATGTCACTTAGTCAGTTTTGCCTTTCAAGGCAACATGTGCGTGTAACATGTGTGTAAGTGTGTTTCTTGTTATTGCATCCGATTGACATAAATGAAATGCAATTCCGTTAATTTTATGCCAACTGAAAATGGTTACCCAGCCGGAAATCGAACCCGGGACCTTACAAAGTAAGACCAGGCGACCTAGCTTAGTAGCTAGGCATAGTTGCCACCAGGCCGTGTAGTAAGTGAAATTATTGCCAAATCATGCTTACGTGTCACGTTGTGGCGAAACCATCGCCAAAAGAAGAACGAAACCGCCTAGCACTGAAAATGTAGGCTAAATTGCGCTTTAAAAAAATATATTTGCCTTTAGCATCACTGCAAAGGCAACGAGATTTTGTAAACTCCTGCATAAATCTTTTAATCTCGCCGCATTATTATTAAGGGAACCCGGCCTCGAAAACCGAAATGCGGGTTTTCCTTAATAAATGGCGTGAACACCATAAGAGTCTGAAAAATATTCCTAATAAATGGACCCTGAAAAAGAAAAACTTAAAAATATTTGCCTTTAGCATCACTGCAAAAGCAAAGAGGTTTTGTAAACCACTGCTTAAATCTTTTAATCTCGCCGCATTAATATTAAAGGAACACGCTCTAGAAAAACGAATTGCTGTTTTTCCTGTATAAATGAAGGAAAAACCATATGAGCCTGCACAACATGCCTAATAAACGGACCCCGCAAAATCTGAACGTACATTACGCACTGTCATCAGTGCCAGAATTGAAGACACTGGCATATCTATAAAAAATAAAGGTTTTTTTATTATTTGTTATATTTACTTATATTGTCATTATTATGCTTTAAACACTAATATGTTTGTGATATATCCGACTGTATTTGCAATTTCGGACGAATAAAAGACTATTGACTAACGATCCCTAACATATATCGTCATTACAAATTACACCGCCAGTTAGGACCCATAAAAGGGAATACCAAAACGTTACTTCAAAATTAAGCATCGTTTTAACGCCTTTTGAGACCCCAATTTAGGCAACTTCGAGAAATGGAATACGGGCCACTGAGTCATTTTCTAATATTAGCGTCATATCGATATCAAGGTTTCAAGTTGAAGAAGCTAAAGGAATAGATAGAGAATTTTCTAAAATGCTAGGAAATCCAAAGCTGGATTGTTATTAATTGCGATATTAATTGTTTGTTCTAATAATCATATGACACGATGTATTGAGAATAATTTGTAACCCGTGCTGATTTGACCAAGCAGACAATCTCTCTTAATCTAAATTTATGTTGCCGAAAGCAGAACCAGTTGGGTATCATCCGCATGTAAAAGGTAATCACAGTGCATGAAGTTAGATTTAATATCGGAATGACGAATCGACGAATGACTAAAATCAATAAATAACAAAACCTTTTCAGACCTGAGAATGACCTGAAATAAAGAAGACATGATCCTTGAACTACTTTTTCGCCTTTCCCAGGTAAAAAGGCGATAAATCCTTGAATGCTAGTCTTAGTGATATGAATTTTGTGTCTATTTTAAATCCTACCCAAAATCGAAAAATATCTAAAGAGGTTACTTTCGTAGTAGTAGTAGTAATAAACGGAGTGGGGGCTTGTTTCCAGCCCTCGATGTCTCCTGGATCTATAAGATCTTTTGTAACCACCCACTTTGTGTGGTTGGATCAAAGATCGGCTAGTAGCCAGGTACTGTTTACCAGTCCATGCAGATCGCTGACCTTCAAGTTGGGCATATCGATAGGTTCGAGAAAGGCTCGTCCCAGTAAACTGTGTCCTTTTGCGGAGAGGCCTGGGCAGCGACCAACGATGTGTATGCTGTCTTCAGGTTCTTCGCAACAAATCCTGCAGTCCTTGCTCTCGGTCAAGCCAAGGTTGAATAGATGTGCTCGGTGAGGAGACCGATAGTGGTTCTAAAATTCTTCTTGCTCGTGTCAAGTAGGGCCTTGGTTTTTTTTAAGTGGTTGCTCCTTAGATATACTATACTTTTTACTTTCATAGATATACTAGTATTTATATCGGCAGAGTCTGAAAAGAATATGGACTTCCTGACTGAAAATCTTCATCAGAATGTCAGACCACCACATCTCACTTCAGACAAACCGCTGATCGAGTAATGGTTACGCTATTGATCGCCACGACTTTAGCAAAACAGATCACTTAAAAAGGAGACGAAATCATTTTATCGAAGATTGAGAAACATTGCGTTTGCTTAATTCAGAATTGCGACAGAAGCAATTCCAGACTCTCTCTTTAGATATATCCATAAACAGGTTTTATAAAACCCTTTCATAGTTCAAATTAATTCATAGAATTCTAAATGCGACGTCCCTGTATAATATGTGTGGCGTATTAGCCCACCAGAGGTGGGTTTATCTCTGTTTTAAATAAATTACCAAGCCAATGTTCTCGCGGATGCGTGCGCCTTAAGATTATAATATGCAGCAGCGTGTGGACTGCGCGGGATGTAAAGGCGAAAATTATCATACATATTGCTTACCATACAACATATTTGCTAGCTATAAAATTATAAAATATGCTCGGGTTCGTAATTTGCATGCAATGGCGCTATTTCATACTACCGCCTAACTGCAGCTGCTGCTGCGATTATTGGTTATGGATTGAGTTTGTCGCCTGTCGATATTATTGCTGACGAAATCATGTCACTAACTAATATGCGTAGCTTTGCTTTTGAAACTTGAAATATAAATGACTTTTAACCGGTCGGACGCTAACGATGCCTGTAGGCATTTTGGGACGTTTGACAGATCGGCGCTTAGCCTTTTCGGCCGGCACCCGTATATATTATCTATACTAATATTATAAAGAGGTAAAGTTTGTGACGTTGTAGGAAGTAATCTCTGGATCTACTGAACCGATTTTAAAAATTTATTTACTAATAGAAAACCACGTTATTTGTGAGTGTCGTAGGCTATATATTAATCCGAAAAACGAAGACTTTTTCGTGGTAGTCGGATTTCCAAAGTAAGTCGGAAAAAACGGTCGAACAAAAACGTTTCTAACGAACGCTGCCTTAACGATGAGAGATCTAGGGAAAAGTTGTAGAGCTTAATAATGCATATTAAAGGTCAGCGACGGCATATGTCTAACTTTTATATTTAAGTAACAAAAAGTAGTATTTTATATTATTTTATATTAAAAAAATATAATAAATCGTTAGGTCATGTTTATTGGTCATATTATCAACAATTATGAATTATTATCAAAATGAGTAAATTTATCGTCTCAAGTGTTTAAAACAAAAGACTTTTGCCTTTTACTGCATATAATTTCACTTTTACTGCATAAATGGTTAAAGAGATAAGACACTCACAAATAAGACACTCACAAGAAGACACTTACAAATAACGGTAACATAGTCAAATTGGCATGCAAATACATACATAGGTACATATGCAGTAAAAATATAACCCTTTTTTTGCAGTCAGGAAATAAATCATAGCACTCAGTACTAACTAAACCACACTCATAATTTCATCACAATTAAAAAGTTTTACCGCCCAACGAAGTGGGCACGGGTCCGCTAGTACAAATATATAATATACATGGCTAACAAGAATAATTTTTACAGATATTGCAGCAAGGTAATATTCTTGTATTTTTATTAAAATAAAGAGTTTATTATTATTATTATTACGTTGATTGGGAATACATGCCATATTTGCAACCAATATCGACAACTTGGTTTGTATATCGCCTTTTACTACCAAAAGTATTTGTCAAACCGCTTGCTTATATTTTTCAATATGCCAAATATACGATACTCGACTTCTTTAGAATTCAAGACTTTCCTCAATAAGTATTACTTATCTGAGAAATAACCAGTTCTTCCCTTTCTCTCACCTTCCTTTCCCGATTTCCTCTTCTCGGCCCAGCTCTGTTTTTTATTATATTGGGATATTTTCCGTTTGTGGGCCATTGCACTAATTGATAAAAAAAATTATTATGTTTGGATACATTTTTATGAAGAATAGCCCTATATCATAATTGAGGCCACCAGAACCAGAGTGGCCCAAGTGACATTTTGGTGATTTTAAGTTTAATGCAAAAATCCATATAAAAATCATTATTTACAAATTAAGAGTGGCCTGAAATTGATTTCTTCCAGAAATCACAGATGGCGCTATATAAATAGTTTTGTACTTGTACTTTTACGTGCAGTATTATAAGACCACAGTGACCCAGGTTACCCATATCCACAAAAATGATTTTTGCATTTGGGCCACTCTGGTTTTGATGGCCTCAATTAACAGGCCTATTTTTGGAATATTATTCAAAAAGTAAGTAAAAATCGTTGGGTTTGTTCATTAGATTTCGTGATAGCAATTCTTGTTAACAATATACCAGACAATTTTTTTATACAATATAACAATGTATTACCCTTTTTTGTATTTAGAATCATAGGAACAATTTGACGTATCACGTACGCCTTGTGGGTTACGGTTTGTTTTTTTATTTTATTTATTTTGTTTTTGTACTTGAAAGGACGTGATACAGCTTATTGTGTTCGGGCGATAATATAACGGACGTATCTCGTACGTTCGTACAGGAAGGGTTGTTAATATCAAACATTGTATATAAAATTAATCACACTTGGACAGATTGCACTCAGAAAAAAACATGGTGAATTTGACAACAAAAAGTTGTTAAATATGAGCCATCAAGGTAAAATAGTGGGAGCCACAACGCCAAAATTGTCGAAAAACATTGCTTATATGACAGAGCATAGCATTGTTAATTTCACAAAGGCGCGCTTTCACAACTTTACTTTGATGGCTCATATTTCACAATTTTACTTTGTGAAATTCGCAATGTTAACACATTGCGAATTTCACAACTTTACTCTGTTGATTCGCAATCAATTCCGCCTTTCAACCTTGTGGGTTTAGCAATGCGCACTTTGCTTTATTAGCAACTTTCAAGTTGTGTTTCTAACAGAGTTGTGGTTCAACCTTGTGGGTTTAGCAATGCGCACTTGGCTTTATTAGCAACTTTCAAGTTGTGTTTCTAACAGAGTTGTGGTTCAACCTTGTGGGTTTAGCAATGCGCACTTTGCTTTATTAGCAACTTTCAAGTTGTGTTTCTAACAGAGTTGTGGTTCAACCTTGTGGGTTTAGCAATGCGCACTTTGCTTTATTAGCAACTTTCAAGTTGTGTTTCTAACAACTTGAAAGTTGCTAATAAAGCAACGTACGCATTGCTTCAGATCTTCAGCATATTTTATTTGTACTGCTGTATACTATACAACCGCTGTGTAAATATTAATTGCAGGGAAAACGAAATCCATTATTGCTATTCCTGCAATATTTACACTGCGGTTGACCAGGAACAGCATTGCAAATAAAACCTGAAGAAGATCTGAAGCCTATGTTGCATTACTTGTGCATGTTTGTGTATCCAATAACCTAAAACATAAACAACAGTTACACAAAATAAAACATTTATTTACTTACAACTGACATACATGTTATAACAAAAGGAGTGTTTAATTTTAATTTTACTCGAATAATTTTATGTGGAGACAGAGTTTAGGTCGGAAATAGAAAATTTCCATACAAAATAGTCTTCCAAAACTTGAAAGACGTTTCTGTAATATTTTGTATAGAAACCTATGATTTCCGTGTTAATCTCTGTCTTCTCTTAAAACCAAGATTAACAAACATAAGAAGCCATAAATTTACAGATTACAGTTTTATTCATACATGTATAGAAATAGAAATAGAAATATTTTTATTGTCCGAAATTGTGGTGGTACATTTATGGTGATAATGCGTAAAACTATGTATCTCACAATTACCTGTTATTAAAACAGATTGACAAATTTACTTATGTGCTAAATTGACTTATCTGCTAATTATAATATCTTATTAAAAATGTAATTATTTCACTGGTTTAACATCTAAAAAATCTAAACAGACCGGATAAGTAGAACTAACAGTAGAAGACAATTAGAAAAAATAATTCACCAATAATATAAAAAATAAAGAAAAAATCAAAATCAAGGAATAATCGAAATTCCGCCTATAAATACGAAATGTATATAATTTAAAATGTAACAGTAGAAAACAATTAATAAAAAATAATTCACCAATAATATAAAAAATAATGAAAAAAAATCAAAATCAAGGAATAATCAAAAATCCGCCTATAAATACGAAATGTATATAATTGAAAATTTGTAATCTTCCTAATTGAATTATTGTAAAAACAAAATGAAAATGCATGCCTACAATATAATATTATGAGAAATATTCGTTTAATGTGTAAAAGCTTTTATCGATAAGCCATTTTTTCAACGCTGCGGTAAACTCTTTTCTTTTTATTTCTTTGATATTTGCAGGTAGGTGGTTATAGATTTTTATTGCATTGTATAACATTCCTTTTTTAAATAGAGTTAAATTTGGCTTGGGTGCTTGTCGCTCATGTTTATTTCGTGTGTTATAGCCGTGTTCAACATTGTTTGTTTTGAAATACTGATCGTGGTCCCTTATAATTTTGCAGGTTTCCAAGATTTATTTATTTAGAGTAGGTATTACAAAATTTAACTAGTACATTTTACCATGTCACACTGTATGTAAATGAGGCAATAGCAGAAAACTGATTCTTATTGTGACTGAGACATGGTTATGACCGAAAGTCGCCTAACTAGGCCTGAGCCTGTTCTAAGGCTGACTTGAGCAATTTTCTTTGTGCATTATGATTACTATTTATTAACAATGCATATATTTCTAGACACAATCAAATAAAACTAATTATTAAAATAGTCTACAAAAAATTAAATTAAAAATAGAAAATTCAAATCTTTTTAAAATAAAAATAAAATACGATAAAACTAAATCTAATCCAAATAATAAATAAAACAAAATCAACATTAGAATAATCAGAATTAATAAAAATGCAAATGGATTGTCACTTTTTAAAGTTACAAGATGTTACAAGATGTTGACAAGATGTTGCAGGTTTCCAAGAGGTTTCCCTTATAAACTCTTTTATGATTTTTCTAACTCACCGCCGCCCTGGCAGATGATGAACCAGCCACAGCAGATGACAAAAACTTCTCTGTAGCATCAATCTGAGTATTACGCGAAGAGACAGTATGTGTTCAGGACCCTTCTGTAACAAAAAAAATATCCAGCCTTATTACAGGTTCAATATCATATTATGCTATGATAGGAAATATACTGCAGTTAAAACTAAATTGCAATTAATTCAGTTTTTTTTACCAATAGGCATTCAATTATATTCGATACAAGCAAAATGTGTTATTTTTAAATTACTGTGGAAATTTTAATTAATTTATTTAAAATGGTGCACTATGAAATCTACACAAACCGCCATGTGAAGGCATGCTGTAAAATTGTTAAACTCACAAGCTGTTAAACTGTTAACCCCGCAGTTTAGAGCATTGAGGTAATAACAATGTCAAAAAAAATTGTTAGCGCCAAAATTTTATATTGTTGATACCGCAATTTTTGCATTCGACAAAGAAAACGTTGCTGACCCCGCAAAGGGTAATTTGTCTTCGTTACAATATTCTATGGTTAATTTCGCAATTTTTCGCTCGCAATGTAAAAATGCAGCATTGTCTAGAAAAAAATTCTATAGTTTAGGTATTATTCTAGATTATTGATCTTTCAATATCATTCGACTATATTCACCACGCTGATTCCGAAACGAGGTATCTAAAGTAGAATAGTTTCGGTACAATGTAGTCACAGCCATACAACTCAAAGGTGGCGGAACGGCCGCGTGTTCTTATGTTATCGTGCGATGAGACGCCAATACAGACTCGATAAATATTTTTTTCAAAAAACTTACCCTGGAACGTTGCGACAGGTGTACGAGGTTGTTCGATATTAAGAAATCCAGCAGTAGCTGCTGTTCTTTCTCCATTTTTCTGAGATGTCGCCACTTAATCACTGATTGCACTTTTGAACAGTTCCTAATTGTGCTTTTAATTCTTTCTTGAAAATACGACGCCGTAAAATGCACTTGATCAGAGCGAGCGCTCCGCCCGCGCGCTTGTTACAGACTGGAATCAACTGGAATAGCGTCGCAAACAAACAGCCGAGCGGCGAGCGTGTCGCGACTTGCGCGCGCGGCGGGATTTTGACAACGTATAGGAAAGCCCCCAACTTTGTAGAAAATAAACGTTGCGGTTTTGACAATTATAGTTTGAGTTTTTCTCAAACCTATCTGCCATTGAGAAAAAATCTACGTCAAAGTTGTGTTAATATCAATTTAAAAACATTGAGGAATTATGAAAACATTGCCTTATTCACAACTTACGTAGTTACTAGCTAGCGTTGCTAGTAAAAGTTGCTAGCGCGGCAACGTATAAAATCAATGTCTCGCTTACATTGTGGAACTGACAAACCAACTATGTTAATCATGGACATTGCTAATTTATCCACAACATTAAAAAAGCAATGTTCCGCTTACATTGTGAAACTCACAATACTCACCTATGTGAATTCCACAGATTAGCACATTGCTAATTTATCAAAGTACCGTAAAGTTGCCATCGTCGCAATGTATAAAATCAATATTCTGCTTACATTGTGAAAATCACAATCTTTAACTATGTGAATTCCGCAGATTAGCACGTTGTCAATTTATCAAAGTAGCGGAACATTGCTATCGCCGCAACGTATAAAATCAATGTTACGTTTACATTGTTAAACTCACAAGCTGTAAAATTGTTAACCCCGCAGTTTAGAGCATTGAGGTAATAACAATGTCGAAAAAAATTGTTAGCGCCACAATTTTATATTGTTGATTCCGCAATTTTTGCATTCGACAAAGTAAGCGTTGCTGACCCCGCAAAGGGTAATTTGTCATTGCCACAATATTCTATGGTTAATTTCGCAATTTTTCGCTCGCAATGTAAAAATGCAGCGTTGTCTAGTAAAAATTTCTCTGAGTGTGTATGCAGAGGTATTGGCATAAATTATATAGAGTATTAGATTGATCAAATTTGGCGTATTAGGTTGATCAAACACATGTTTTTTGCTTGAGAACCGAGGGCGACCGACTGCGTGCGGTGACGGCGCTGCAGCGGTCGGCGTTAGATTTTAATAAGTATCTAGTTGCGCGCGATCTTGACGAGATAACTGCCGCAGGGCGCGAAGCCCTGCGACGCCATACTCAGAAAGCCGGTTCAAAGGGCTTGGCACACGTGAAACCCCGTTAAAGGAAAATTGCCCAGCAGAAGAAGTCACGGGCCTTGGACAAGGCCCGTCGACTGACCAACCGGGTACGTAATCGTCTTTAAGAACTGGCAGTTTATATAGCTGACACGCGTCAACGGGTACGCAACATAGATTCAGTAAATTGAATTTTGTTTCAACAAAGAACTTTATTATTTAAAAAGTGTGCTTTACAGAGCAAAAAAATGTTTCTAATAACTATAAATAAAATCGTTCAGTTCAGTCGGTTTTTTATACTTTTTAATTATTTTTCTTGTTTAAATGATTCACGATTCACCTTAAAAAGTATTAATTTTCTAAGAAGTAACTACCTGTTCCCTTTCTCTCTATTTTTTCTCCCAATATCCTCTCATCGGTTCTCCTCTGATTGTGTATATTGTATAATAGTATAATTGGGGTATTTTCCATTTGTACTGCACTAACCGACAAAGAAATAAATATTGCTTGGATACATACCCATGGGAAATAGCTGTATATATCTACCTACTCGTTAAAACAGGTCCCAAATTGTTACAGCTACCTTACATTTTGTACATTTCCTTCCGTGAACAGTATAAAACAATTTCGGCCATAAAAGCAAAATTTACAGCCGACTCTGGGGGTAATGGGGGTATTGTAGGCTGAGGGCTGCCTCCGCCGAAGGCTGTATCGCACCATGACACTGCTGTAAATGTTTGCCCCTGAAATATTCATTGTAATTGAGCGATAAATCTTCGCGGCTCTTCCTGCGTTCAGATCAAAATACAACAAAAAACCGAAATGTTTTATTCAGCGCGAATGCGGCGATGAGCGAAGACGTTTCATCGCCTGAAAGCCTGAAAAAAGGGAAAAAGAGGAAAGAAAATTTCTGGCGACGAATCGCTGTGAAATTGACATTTGCGCCATTTGCGTTGCGGAATTCACAGAATAGATCTTAAACTCAATAAAAGTATCGCTGAAAGGATACTAAAACAAAAATACTATGACGTACTTACACCTACTAAATTGAACACGAAGTTCTTAGTTAAACTTTATATCCTCAGTTGTGTAGCGTAAGCTAAAAACAGCATGCACGAGTGTACGCTTAACATGCACGTACATGATCACGGCACTCGTAACAAAACCAACATAGCCCTTCCTAAAGTTCGTTTGACTATGATCCAAAAGTCATTTTTGTATTTGGCGTTTAAACTCTTTGATAAACTTCCAAAGACAATGCGAGATTTACAACCAAAGATATTCGAATATTGAGTTAAACACTGGCTCATCACACGTGCTATTTAAAAGAAAAACAACCTCGAGGAAATATTACAATACCTTCAATATAGATATATATTTATTATAAAAAATAATATCATATATCTAATATACCTCTATTAATAGACGACCTCGAAAAAATATTACAATATCTTTAATATAGGTACATACTTAGTATAAAAAATAATATCATGTGTTTAAGTGGTAAGTGTACCTCAATTAATGTTTTGTTAAAAAATACTAGATAAACCTCGTAGCAATAAATTGATGATATTTGTTTATTCATTATGATTATTGTAGTTTTACGTATGATATTATTGAGCATTTATCTGTTATTATGCCTTACTTTTGGTTATTTTGAGTAATATTTTTACTGATTTGAAAATATTTGTTACATTTATATTTTAATCATTGTGTTTTAAACAATTAGGATTATGACATATCCAAGTGTATTTGCAATTTTGGATGATTAAAAGAATATTGACTATTGATTATTGTTGTAAATTTATATGCCTATTTTATATGAAAATATCTTATTCTTTACCTGTAGGTGTCTTAGGTTTTTTATTGTCAAGAGCAATGAATCCGGGTCACCAATATATTACATTACATTACATTTACGTCGTGCCCAATTGGCGGCTAAAAACCGCTCTTAGGCGTGTCAAAATATTTGTGTTTTAAGTAGTAAGTCTCATTACTACTTTAATCTTTACTTAAGATACATATATTATTTTTTTTAAATATATAGTATCTAAGAATATTTGGAGCCTACTAAAAGTTATTCGTCGTAGAATCGTATTACAAAACAAATTAAAGGCTTTAATAAAATAGTCAATAATTCTAATAACTACATACTAAACACACAATAATTAAAATAGTCAGTTGAAAAGTTGAATAATCATAGCAGAAGCCTAACAATTGAAATAGTTAATAAATCGAATATATACGTACTAAAAACTGTACATAGTAACATCCAAAGTGGTAAGTAAATTGTTAAATAATAAGCGACTTCGGACCTGTAACCAGTCGGGAGGACGGAGGTTTCCTGAAGGTTAATTCCAGACGGAAATATCCTGCTAAAACTGTTAGTCAGGGGGAGAGGCTGCCCGCTGGGCACCTTTCCCAGTGCCTCGCCGTAAGGCGTTGGCCTCTGACGGGCAGGTGGCGGAGCTTGACGGTGGACTGTTTTGTCCTAAGTCTTCTGCGCTCACCTTACGGGAGACAGAACGATATATTATTTCGTTAAAACTTCCTGAGGTGACGGGTTTGCCCGTTGTAGTTGACAACTCTAGTTGTTATGACGTACGGTTATATGAAAAAGACAATGTGAACTTTTATTCTTGTATAATACTTACACACCTTGAATTATTTTGTCACACACACATTAGTACAAAATGGATATAATTATGATTTTCACGCAACACCAATAAATGCCAACAGAAATACATCCCAAGTAGCATAAATTGGCTATATATAGGTCACGCAACGTTTTCGTTACAGCTTTTGGTCACAAACACTATAGTGTTTGTGACCAAAATATTAGTATAGTAATATATCAGTCATATTATAAGCGTCTATATAACGTCTATACCACCGGATTAAGCGCATTTTAAACGACTTTTAGCTGAATAGTGCCTGAATAACGGTCATAACAGCTACCTTCGGTGGTATAAGAAAGCTGAATAAGGCCTTATAAAGCACTTATAGCGCATACTGTGACACCCTTATATAGCCAGCGTCTGTAAAAGTGTCTCCAATTGATACTTTATTACAACTTCTAGTCGGATAACGCCTTGAAATGATATAGAATGGAAACGAACGGAAGCTGCATGATCATTTTCCGTCGCAAACATTGAATTCCTTATAGCTACTAATATATTTTATTGACTTTATTAATGATTGTATTGTAGTTTAATACACCAAATTCTCTTGCGGACATCATTTCATCGACAATATTAGGTAACTTGTCTAACAAAATTTTAGCGCGCCTTCAAGATATTAATATTTTACCTCAATTTTAATTCATCTTTATAAAATAAAGTTTTTTTGTAAATAAATGTCATTTTTCGCAGTAAAAAATAACACTTGTTGGATATTGTTCACACACTTTGATATAGGATTTACCTTAAATACGTGTATTTTATGAATAAAAATTTTATGAATTAAAAATACGAAATTTTTAGGTTATAAAGGTTCGTAAAAAAAACTGCTTTGATTATATGTCATCTGCAACTTTAAAACCTATATGAAACTTTAAGCTGCGTAAGTGAGGGCCTAGTGACAACTTTATAGCTTCAACTCTTTCTAAATCAATTGGGTCTTGTAACCAATATACAGTCTTCGGTAGAGTAAGGTTAATGTAGTAACTTTTGTTTTTAAAAGGCTATTTATTCGACTACTATACAGCAACCAGTAATAAAATGGTTAAAAATTAGTATGCTTTATAGCGATTATACCACCCTTATTCGACTAAAAGGCTTATACAGCTAAAACGCTGAATAGTTGCTAAAAAGCTGAATAAGCGCTTATAGAGCAATGTCGAAAGCCATTACTCGCTCGTTATATAAGAAAAGCCGAGTAAACCTTTATACGACAAAAAGGTAATATAAGCCAAATTGCTTTAAATGACTCCTTTACATAGCCGAGAGATAATCTGAACGCCTATACATTACTTTTAATAAGCTTAAAGCTATATTCGGCCCTTCTTATTTGGCTTTTGTTCTTGTTGGGATAATAATACATTAAAAAAAAACACGTTACATATACAGGATGAGCTTAAATTGATTGGCATCCTTCAAGGGAGTGAATCAGTAAAAGCAACTAAGCAACTTTGATTTTTTAAAAAATAAGACAATCAAAAAAAAATTTTTTTTTTTTTAAGTTTCGAAGAACCTGACTGTTAAATAAAAGTTTGACAAGCGTTTGAGCGCGCTGCGCCATCTATCGGTAGGTGAAATGTCACTAATAAACAATATTAGCAAAATATTTTACCAACCGATAGATAGCGCATCGTGCTAAGCGCTTTTTAAACTATTTTTCAAGAGGGATAAATTTTTCAAATTTAAAGTAATAATAAATTTAATATATATATATATATATATATATATATATATATATATATATATATATATATATATATATATATATATATATATATATATATATATATATATATATATATATATATATATATATATATATATATATATATATATATATATATATATATATATATATATATATATATATATATATATATATATATATATATATATATATATATATATATATATATATATATATATATATATATATATATATATATATATATATATATATATATATATATATATATATATATATATATATATATATATATATATATATATATATATATATATATATATATATATATATATATATATATATATATATATATATATAGAATTGATCAATAAGATGATTATAAAGTAAATAATTATAAAAGCCACTTACATCGTGACGAAGGATTCCCTTGATCGGATTCGGGAATGCTTTAGGTGTTAACGAGAATGATGAATGCCTCTCACTTGCGGAAAGAGGAGTAGGTTTAAGTTGAAAAATGGGCCCAACTTAAACCTACTCCTCTTTCCGCAAGTGAGAGGCATTCATCATTCTCGTTAACACCTAAAGCATTCCCGAATCCGATCAAGGGAATCCTTCGTCACGATGTAAGTGGCTTTTATAATTATTTACTTTATAATCATCTTATTGATCAATTCTAAACAGAATATATACACAAAACTATCATATATATATATATATATATATATATATATATATATATATATATATATATATATATATATATATATATATATATATATATATATATATATATATATATATATATATATATATATATATATATATATATATATATATATATATATATATATATATATATATATATATATATATATATATACGAAAAGACCGTCTACACTAGAATATATGGTTTCCTTGAAAAATATAATATTTTTTCGGAAAATCAAAATGGATTTAGAAAGAACAAGTCAACTACAATAGCTGTCTTTCAATATACTAATGAAATTCTAAATTTACTAAATAATAAACATGTCACCCTGGGGTTATTGCTAGATTTATCTAAGGCATATGATTGTGTACTACACGAGAAACTCTTAGAGAAATGCTACAACGTCGGAATCCGAGGCAAAGCCTATGATTGGTTAAAATCTTACCTTACTGAACGGGAGCAGTGCGTTGAAATTACATACTTTAATAGCAATAAAAAGATGGTAGAACCTGTACGATCAAAATGGCTTCGATCACAGCATGGCATTCCGCAGGGAAGCGTCCTCGGTTGCCTGCTGTTTATAATATATGTAAACGAACTTCCTTTAGCGACACAACAGAAAATAATCCTATTCGCCGACGACACTTCTATTTTAATTGGGGGCCATACTAAAGCTGATGTGGAAAGCAGCGCAAACACAAGCTTTATAGAAGTAACTGAATGGTTAGGGTCAAATAATTTAAGTGTAAATGCGGAAAAAACAAAATTCAATTTCATTCCTATCAAGCACAAAAATACAAATTCGAAATTAAACATAACGCTCAGGTTATAGATATGGTGCAAAAATTCAAATTACTAGGGATAACAATCGACTGTAATTTGAACTGGAAAGCCCATGTCGAAGATGTAAAAATAAAAATTTCGAAATTTTGCTCCGCTCTAAGGATTTTAAAACGAACTACATATAAAAAACAGCCTTTATGGCATATTATGCATATATTTACGCCTGCATAAAATATGGAATTACGCTTTGGGGCAATTCGGTAAATGCAGAGGAAATATTCATAGTACAAAAACGATGCTTACGAATAATATGTGGAATTCCAAAGACTGACAGCTGCAAACCACTATTTAAAAAGGAGTTTGTGCTAACGTTTATATCGATATACATCTTGGAAACCTGCAAATTTATAAGGGACCACGATCAGTATTTCAAAACAAACAATGTTGAACACGGCTATAACACACGAAATAAACATGAGCTACAAGCACCCAAGCCAAATTTAACTCTATTTAAAAAAGGAATGTTATACAATGCAATAAAAATCTATAACCACCTACCTGCAAATATCAGAGAAATAAAAGGAAAAGGATTTACCGCAGCGTTGAAAAAATGGCTTATCGATAAAAGCTTTTACACATTAAACGAATATTTCTCATAATATTATATTGTAGGCATGCATTTTCATTTTGTTTTTACAATAATTCAATTAGGAAGATTACAAATTTTCAATTATATACGTTTCGTATTTATAGGCGGATTTTTGATTATTCCTTGATTTTGATTTTTTTTCATAATTTTTTATATTATTGGTGAATTATTTTTTATTAATTGTTTTCTACTGTTACATTTTAAATTATATACATTTCGTATTTATAGGCGGAATTTTGATTATTCCTTGATTTTGAGTTTTTCTTTATTTTTTATATTATTGGTGAATTATTTTTTCTAATTGTCTTCTACTGTTAGTTCTATTTATCCGGTCTGTTTAGATTTTTTCATGTTAAACCAGTAAAATAATTACATTTTTAATAAGATATTATAATTAGCAGATAAGTCAATTTAGCAGATAAGTAAATTTGTCAATCTGTTTTAATAACAGGTAATTGTGAGATACATAGTTTTACGCATTATCACCATAAATGTACCACCACAATTTCGGACAATAAAAATATTTCTATTTCTATTTCTATTTCTATATATATATATATATATATATATATATATATATATATATATATATATATATATATATATATATATATATATATATATATATATATATATATATAATATATATATATATATATATATATATATATATATATATATATATATATATATATAGGTATATATATATATATATATATATATATATATATATATATATATATATATATATATATATATATATATATATATATATATATATATATATATATATATATATATATATATATATATATATATATATATATACATATATATATATAGATATATATATATATATATATATATATATATATATATATATATATATATATATATATATATATATATATATATATATATATATATATATATATATATATATATATATATATATATATATATATAAAATATATATATACCACAAATTTGAATTAATTAAATTTTTGCTTACTTGCTCGTACTGATTCACCCCCCTTCAAAGATATTGGTTAATTAAAGCTCACCCTGTATAAGTGTATACATACAATAGTATACGATAGTTTGTAGTTATCCCACTCTCCAAAATATTATTGACTATGTACCTCTCCGTAGTTACATAGTTTTCAGGTGTTGTGATAATGGTGATAATGTAACAAACTGGCTGCCTATTACCGCAACCTCTTAAGGAAACGTGTATGCACTAAATTCTCTCCCTGAAGCAACATCTAGGTGGGCAAATGGCTGTGTTCTCGTTCGATAAATACTTAATTTATCCTACGCTCGTCGTAATTACTCGGAGGGGAATTATCTTTTAAGCGTTAAAAGTCGCCCGCGAGCACAATTTGCTGTAGCTTTCAGGCCTTTTAGCCATTGCCGCTTTTAACTTCCCTCTGCAATTAGTCGTTGGCTGGATATACGTGATCGCGCAGCAACTCTGCATCTGAATGGACGATGTTTCACAGATTTTATGCTAAGCAGTTGCATACTGTGTGTAACTACGTCCATATAAATACATCTACCACGTGGTAAATAAACGGAACAGAGACAAAGCTTCTTGAAAGTGTTGTCTTTGCACGGGCTGCCATTACGGTCCCAGTCAACAAATGCTCTGTGTATATCTTTTTTTTTTTTTTTTTTATTTAATAACCATTTTTTACAATACAGCTTAGTATAAAATCCAGCCAAGCCTAAGGCTTACCTGCTGGAGATTATGATAGGGTGACTTTCAGTGCAACTTTAGTGGCCATTTTGACCATTTAATAATATATCTGCTGCATTATCTGCTATATTGATAAGGATTACTCGGCACAGAAAGCCACCCCCTTGATAATATTTACATAAAAAAATAACGTACTTAATGCTAATAAAATAAAAACATGAATATTATTCGTATCATTCACACTTGTGTTTCACTTTCACTTATTTTAAAGCTAACTATTTTTAATTCTTTTTTTTGTTTTTTTGTACATTTTTAATTTTTTTTTAAATTTAAAGGAATTTTGTTAAATAAATGAGGGATTAGCCAATTCAATCTTCTTTTGCCATAAAGGTTACGAAAAGGAGGGACGAGTAGCCGTTCATTTTGTATCTGTCTAGTGCTGTGTTTATGTTGGACATAATTTCGGAACTCGTCAGTCTCGAAATATTGAACTGTCAGTCTATAAATAAATAATGCATTAGCTGGTAATATGTCACAATACTTGAAAAGTCCTATCTGGTCGTTTCTAAATTTGTTTCGAATCTTGTTTGGAACTATTATTTTTAAAATACGATGTTGTAGAGATGTGATGCGGGATATATAAGTTTTAAATGTGTTGCCGTAGGTTGTGATTCCATAAGCAATAATAGATTCGACCAGGGCAAAATACAGACTTCTCAGCTGATTGTATCTGAGAATGTATTTTAAGTGGTAGATTTTTATAATTATTTGTCTAAGTTTTTTGCAAATGTTATTAATGTGCACTTCCCAGTTGAATTTTTTATCAATCGTTAGTCCAAGGTACCTTTCAGCATCGACTTTTTTTATATGCTCACACCGACAGTCCGGTTGTGGATTATGTAGACAGTTATACGTGTGAAATTTTATTGCAAAGCTACTTCCTCGTTCTCTTGCCTGCGATGACCTGATATGCATAACTTTAGTTTTTTCGGCATTGATTATCAGCCCATTGTTATGGGCCCATTCCTGTATCTTATTGAAATCGTGTTGCAATTTTTGAGAAGCCGTATTAATGTCCGTGTCACACGCAAATAAAGAGGTGTCATCGGCGTAGGTATACATTTGGCAGTCGGAGGTACATTCGCTGATCCCGTTTGTGTACATGATGTACAGTATTGGGCCCCAAATGCTTCCCTGAGCAGTGCCTGATCGTACTATCTCCTCGCTACTAAATTTGTTATTAATTTTAACTACCATGTGTCTGTTGCTTAGGTAGTTTGTTAGCAGTCTCGATACATTTCCCCTTATTCCGGTTTCTTCATAGACTTTCGGAAACTGACTGTGTTTTAAGGTATCAAATGCACGAGAAAAGTCTATTAAAAGCATGATCACATGTTTCTTATCATTTAGAGCTGTGTTTACACTATTTGCAAATTTAGATAGCAGCCCAGTAGTGCTTCTGCCTTTTAGAAAGCCGTGTTGATTTTCCGCGATGATGTCGTGATTTTGGAAGTATTTTTGTATTTTATCTCCGATGTACGCTTCGATAACTTTGTCTATAGCGGATAAAATGGATATAGGCCTGTAATTACTACAATGTAGATGGTTTCCCTTCTTGTATATGGGTCTTATTATAGAGGTCTTTAAGGCATCTGGAAATTGTCCCGTGTTTATACAGAGATTAATTAAACGACTTAGTACTGGACTGATTTCTGTGGTGACGTTTTTTATATCCCTAATCCTGATGTTGTCTTTCCCGGGCGCTTTGTTGCTACTAAAAGATCGCAATATTCGCTCGATGTCCTCTGGTTTACTAGGCGGAATATACAGAGATACGTCGCACGCTTTAGCCATATAATTTTGGACTGGCGTTTGTGTTGCCGCTGCCACCTCGTCCGGAGCCATACCCACTATCGAGGCAGGTTCGCAGTACGGTGCATTTGCTTCCGATTGCGTCCGAGATGATACGACTGTAGGCGAACTGTCGCTCTTCGCGAGCCCCGTAACCATCATATCCAACCCAGTTGGTAATCCGCTACCACTGTTCAGTACTGATCGATTAAAATTGCCGATTTGTAAGATCGTGTTACACGGCGATATGTTATTTACTTCGGAGAAGTGTTTTACGAAGTCATTCGCTATTTCATTTTCCATTTTACTTCGTCCCATATACCGCATTATTGTGTCGTCTATATTTTTAGGTATTTTTCCCAAAAGTGTATTAATAATGCGCCAAATTTTTTTTGGGTCATTTTCAGCCTCCGTTATTTTTTGCCTGAAATATTCATTTTTAGCAAATCTGATTTTAGCGGTGATATTATTGCGGAGGTATTTGTATTGGTTTTTCAGGCATACATTTTTTGGTGAGTTTTTGCATTTCCTGAAGAGTGTATCGCGCTCCCCTATGAGCCTTACAATCTCAAGATTTATCCATGGTTTTTGTGTTCGTTTTGATTTAGGTTTATTCTTATGTATTTTACTCTTATCATATATTTGTGTAAATGTACATCTAATAGCATCATAAAGAGCTGCAGAAGTGGTACAGTGGTTTGCTAGTGAATTCCAGTTTGTCTCTTGCAGTAGTTTTGAGACCATTTGCTCGTCTAATGATATATTTTGCGCAGAGTGTATGTTTTTATTAAAATGAATATCCTGCAGAATCTCTAGGCACGTAATATAGTGGTCTGATATTTTAGTTGTTATTATAGCTGATCTTAGTTCAGATTTAGTTATTCTTACGAAAATATGATCTATACAGGAACAAGATATCTTGTCCATAACTATTGCCTCGCGCGTAGTACCAGCTATACATTGAGTCAATCCGTGAGATGATAACATATTGAGGTAATTTTGGGTCAGCTGTTCATTATTGCTGAGATCAATATTAATGTCCCCCATCCAAAGTATGTTTTCTGTGTGTCTATGTGTTTTTAGCATGTTGTTAGATTCGATTATAAAATTTGACCTATTTTTATCGTTCGGCGGTCTGTATATACAGTATATTATCAGTTCATATCTATTACTGAGTGTTATTTTTCCCGTCATTCCCTCAAATGTTTTCTCCCCGTCATTATAATATTTTAAGTGTGTATAGCTATGTTTTTCGTTTACGTATAATAAAACACCGCCTCCTCTGCGGTTCTTACGAGTATTGTAGTACATTTGAAAATGCGGTAGACTGTAGAAGTGAATTTCCTCCTCTTTTATATTAATTTCTGTTAGACATATTAAATCGATTTTATTGTAAGTGTTATGTACTAGAGCTTCAAGTTCATTAAAATGTGCTCTAAGTGAGGCAATATTTAGACAGATACTCAATAAATCACTCGAACCCCCTCTCGTTGATTTCATCCACTCATTGATTCCACTATGATTATATTCTATACATTCTTCTAATATTCCTAAGTCCATTAAATTATCCCTAATTTTATAAATAAATTGTAGTAAAAGAAAATATCAATCTCAGCATCACACAGCTTTCGTTGCCTATTCCTTTGCTGTATATGCCGCAAGAGTATGGAATAACTTTCCTTTCAATATACGCGATTCCGTTAGTTCGAGTGCGTTTCGCTCCCGGCTAAAGTTATATCTGCTCTCAAGATAATATAACCTGATACTAAGTATATTTTATATTATGTATACGGAGTGTTAATACTACACGGGCATTTTTTTCTTTGGGTGAATCAGTACAAAGTGGTAAGCAACTTGATATATATTTTTAAAACAAGATAGATTTTTTAATTTTTTTTTTATTTTTTTTAATTATTAAAATTTGAAGAAGTTGATTGTTAAATAAAGGTTTGAGAAGCACGTAACAGTGAGCTGCGCCGTCTAGCGGTAGGTAATAAGTCGTAAATAAACAATATCAGAGACATTTTACCAACCGCTAGATAGAAAAAAAAAACAAAATATTTTTTTCAATTTCATTGTCAATAATGCTATTGTATTTTAATGTGTGTAGGTGTGAGATAGGTACAGAGAACAAAATTATTTTAATATAACTCAAAACTATGCTATTTAACGATAATTACAATATTTGCAGCGGCTTTTTCTCCCTCTCCTTTTCCGATAAAGCTATACGACTCTGGAATGCTTTAACAAATAATGCCAGAACAGCTCCAGCATCACCACGTTCAAGTTCAAACTCAAAGAGCGCATAAACCTAAACCATAACATAACCAACCCTCCATCTCCCCCTCCTTCTCATATCCCTTACATTTCTCCCTCTTTTTCCTTCTTCTGCGTCTTTATTTAATTTTTAAAAATTGTTTTTTTTATTATACTTTTTCTAAATTGTCCTTTTATTTTATCTTTTCTATTTTCATTTTGTGTAGCTAATGCAAAATTTGTAATATAAACATGTCATAGGTTAGCTGATAGGTATAACCGTAAGGCAATAAGCTCGCCTTTTTATTGAAATTAAAGATTTTTATTATTATTAATAATAATAATATTATATATTATAAAAACCTGAGACCAAATTTTATTTTGAATTAAATCTAATTAAAAGTTTGATGTTCAATACTAAAGGCTCAAAGCCTTTTAGTAGTATTGCGGAGCTGCATTCCAATAAATAAAAAAATAAAAAATGCTTTATTCTTAAGAAAAAGCGAGCTTATTTTAGAAGTAACCTATATTTTAGAGCTATATATAACCATTCCACTGATAAAATACAATGCGCTACGTACGGATATTTGTAATGGTTGCAGTGCGTATTGTGTAATACATATAAGTTTCTTTTATTCGAAATTTCAAATTTTACCAAAATTTTTATTTTTAAATTTTTGAAATTATTTTTAATTTATATTCAAATTTAATATTTTTTTAATCAAAATTTCAAATTTTATCCAAAAATTGACTGCCGTCAAATTTTGGTTTCCGCTACACTATGTAGTTAAGTTTCACATTTTTTACTGCTTCTAAGTTGTATAACGTATTGTGCAAAAAAACAATGAATGAACTGACTTTTATAGTCTCGCCAAATTTTAAATCCCTCTGCTCGATGTATTTAAGTTTTATAGTTTTTACTAACAAGACACTCTTCATTAGTTTGCCGTTTTTTTCTCAGAACTTTAGAAGCGTATTTTCTTTGTAAACGAAGTTTTAAGTTAATGCGAAGTTAAAGCTCCATTAGGCCCTAGAGATTCTCCTCTTAAAACCAAGTGACAGGCTGATCCTCCAAAGAAACTTTGTATTTCTAATGAGATTGCTGCTTCCGCTGAAATCGACAGGGATCGTTTTACCTCAAGGGATATTTTTGTACACCTTTCCTCTACCTACCTACAAATTGAGGTAACTCAATATTTAGGTTATATTTTTATAGTAAGGGAGATGTAAAATTACAATGCAGAAGCGATCTGTATACAGAGTCGTCACTGTAAATACCAAAACAAAAAAAAAGCTTTTTTATATATTATTTTATAGTATTCAGTTAATTTCGAAATGCTTTTCTCAACGCCAAAATTGTAAATAGGGGATTATTTTTGCATTCTATTTATTTTAAAATTATGTCGTAACCGTAGAGTTGATAGTAAAGTATTTAAATTATTTGGGTAAAATCTTAAAACCATTATTTATTGATCAATTAAATGAGTGTACGTAATTATTTTTAAGTCTAACTATACCATGGAATCGACTATTGAATTATCGCGTCCCGCCCTACTATAGTATCGGCCTTGTTGTCACTTTACAGAAGACACAAAAAAAACTTTCAAAAGTCTGATCAAATAGCGTCACCCGAGAGAGTTATAAAGACCTCGTGTTATTCTGACTCACATAAAATGAGCGTAAAAGACTTTAGCGAAAATACATTTTTAAGAACAAGCTTTTATTACAATGCTCTGTCCCGAGCCAACCCTGCACGCAGGGCATGTCAGAGTGGAACTTAGAACGGGCTATCATAATTGAATGCCATACAGAAGTTGGTGTACGTGGTGTTGACTGTTGATGAGTCCCCTCGTTGGAAGCCAACCCTGGGTGCAGCAAGCCTTGTTGCGGTGAAACTTAGAACGAGTTCAAGTCATAATTGAATGCGTATACAAAATTTCCCTTCTCTGCTATTGATCGATGACAAATCCCGTCGTCTCCCGACGTGCCAACCCTGACTGCAGCAGCCATGCTATGGTGACATTTAGAACTGAATGCGTATACAAACTTGTGTGGTTGTGCTGTTTGACCGTGGAAGAGTAGCCTAGTCGGGAGCCGATTATGTGTGTAGGTGTGGTGGGGGGGAGGGGGGGGGGTGAGGGGGGTTGGGTGTGTGGTCAGGGGGTCGAAGGAGGGAGGAGGGGTTTAAAGGTTTTTTTTTGTTTGGCGCGCAAGTGGGTTGTCTGCTTGCCGAGAAAGTTTTGGCGTGACAAGCGATTTTTTTCATTGGTGGTCGTTTTTTAATTTAATTGAAAAACCTTTGAATATAGTAGGCCCTCTGTTTAGTTCATCGCGAACACAGCTTTAATATGCTTCCAATTCGCAACATTGTTTTTTATTTCTGGTAACCCTAGTCGTGCATAATTTGATTTCTGCTGAATTTCAGAGGGGTAATTTCAGCGGGCATTCAGCACAGAGGCCATTAATTACACCATGGGCAAATGCGGGCCACTTAGATGGTAGGGAATAAGCTGAGATAGCGTTTGTCGAACCTAGACCACGTAGACACGACCGCTATAAATTAGAATTAGCGCTCGGCATCTCAACGAAGACAATGTCGACGCATTTGTCATCCATTGCTACCTACTTATCATCTCTGACGCGAAATTTTGATCACCGAAAGGAGTGGATAATTAATTACTTTAACACCTACAAGGGCAGTAATAGATATAAATAAAAGAGATAATCGTAAAGACTGACAAGGAGGAATGTGGTACTTAGTTGATCAGACAAAGCTAAACTAGATGAGAGCAGACATTCTTATACAAATTTATTATTTATTTATTACACGACTGCCCAAAAGGATTGTTATGTGTTAAGGATTCATCTATGTATGTTTTCCGTTTATTTATTCCACCATAACTTCTAAACACTTGAACCGATTTATAAATGTGTGCATTGTTTGAATCGTTTTGTCCTGTCGAGTGTCATAGGGTACGCGCCGCGAACTCTTGCATTCATACAAGGAGAAAGCAGCATCTGTAATATAAATCGCCGTGTTACGGTGTGTGTTGACATTCATCATTTGACAGTTTAGTTTTTTCGTTCTTCCTCGGCCGTCAGGAGTAGATCCGGTAGGCCTAGTAACCAAGACAAATATTTGAAATATTAATTAAGAAAAATAAATTATACAAAGTATTACCACAACATATTAGCGATTTTTAAATAACCTTGGTTTTGGTTTTTAGGAATTTATTCAAATCCAAAATTTTGGAAAATTATAACACTACGCAAATGTACTCGGAAAAAGTCCGGTATGTAACATATTAATGATAACACCCTATTTTTTAATTTACTATAACTTCTAAACGCTTGAACTGACTTAGACATGTGTGATATTGTTAGAATCATTATGCCATCCCGAGTGTCACAGTGTACCTAAACTGTCCAAATATAAAAAAAAATACTTGTCTAATGTCGAAATGTCAATAAAATAACATAAATATGGTATATCGTGTATAGTGTCAAATGTAAGGTCTGATTGAGTAAATTGTAGAAATATACCTCTATATCTATGGATAAATACATAGAACACAAATATTTCATAAAAAATACCGTATAAAAAATAAATATAATAACAATAGTTCACTTTCTCTATCGGCAGTCGTGTTTTTTATTCTTTTTTTTATATCTATATGGATACATACATCAACCATACATATTTCACAAACAACCGTAATAAAAATAATTATAAACACAGTAGTCCACTTTTTGTATCAACAGTCGTGTTTTTTATTCCTCTTAATATATTTACTTGTTTGTTGTTGTTTTAGCTTAAAGCGGAAAACATTTCTTTTGTCGTTTTGTTTAAGTTGTACTGTTGACTTTCGAGTTTTTATACATAGTTACTAGTTGCGACTAGTTAACGTTTTTGAAATAAAACGAGCTAAACCAACAATTAAAACCCCCGTGGGCCCCAAGCACTGTAAGTTCTGGTGCACTTCACCACCTTGTACCTTAGCAGCTACGTCACTTAAACTCTACGCTACATATCTCTAAAACTATACCCAGATATAGTTTTAGAGATATTTCTCTATACCACCTAAAAAGTTACAATAAACGGCTAATTTTATTTCTATTTAGCAGCCGTCATAATAAATCAATTTATTTTAAAAAGGATTCTTATTTTATTGCTAAAGTAACTAACACTGCCTACCAAATTTTTTTTAAGCCATTATTTTAGCTTAAAAATAAAAGTATATTCTGTTGGCGACTTATTATAGATATTTTTGTGGCCAACGTTTTTGTCATATATTGTTTTCACATATATCAAACCGTTTCGTCAGTGCACGCTGATAAAGCAACTCACCAGCTCATTTCACTCCTTGATTTACAAATATCGTGATTTCGTATTGAAAACCAATATTTATCACAATAAAATAGAGCCTATAGTACTCGTCGATATTGGAGCATTCCATTAGTGAAATAATTTTTGAAATCGGATGAGAGAGATACATAATAATATTAATATAATAATAAAAGCCTTTATTCGCTGACCGTATTATACAATTTTTCCTTATGTGGTAAAACAATATATTTTATTAGTTTTTTAATCTAATTTTTAATAAGGTATCATATTATTCTTCATCAGCCAGGTTTTTGGTCAGGTTGTCCTTCGACATAGGCCTCCCCCATTTTTTTCCATTCAGCTCTGTCCCAAGCCAACCTTCTTCATCCTTTCGGTAAGTCATCTTCCCATCTTTTAATTTGACGTCCTTTTTGTCTTTTCCCATTTCTAGGATACCATTCCATTACGTCCTTCGTCCATTTTTCTTTGTTAGTTCTCACGATGTGACCAGTCCAGTTCCATTTTAGTTTTCTAATTTTGTTTAAAACATCGTTCACCTTTGTTATTTTCCTTATTTTTGAAGGTCGTCCACCTGTCCTGTAGCCTTATGTTTAGCATGCTTCGCTCCATGTTTCGTTGGCATAGTATAAGTTTATGGTTGTTTTTGTTCGTGGCAGGCCAAGTTTGACACCCGTAAGTAAGACATGAGAGAATGCATGTATTATAAAGTTTACTTTTTATTGACATTGGTATCGTTTCATTTTTAACTATCTCTTTTAGTGACCGTTTCCAAGTGTTGCTTATTCTTCTATCGATTTCTTTTGAGTATTGGTCTTTTATTGATATTATCTGTCCTATATATATATATATATATATATATATATATATATATATATATATATATATATATATATATATATATATATATATATATATATATATATATATATATATATATATATATATATATATATATATATATATATATATATATATATATATATATATATATATATATATATATATATATATATATATATATATATATATATATATTCATCTACATATTCAATAGTTTCTTGTCCTATTTCTATGTCTTCCTTAAATGCATTCGTTATTACTTTGGTCTTCGTTGGATTCATGGATAGACCTGCTTTTCTGCTTTCGTAATCTAGTTGTTGTAACATAGTTTGTAATATGTCTGGTCTCTCAGCGAATATCACAATGTCGTCGGCGAATCTTAGGTGATTTATGTTTAATCCGGTAATGTTTATTCCAAAATCTTCCCAGTTTGTATTTCTGAATATGTTTTCTAACACAGCCGTAAAAAGTTTTGGAGAAAGTGGATCACCTTGCCTGACGCCTTTCTGTATACTAAACTCTTCTCCTTGTTGTTCCAGTTGGACCGTTGCTGTGGTATTTTTATAGATTTCTTTTATTATTCTTATGTATTTACTTTCTACGCATAACTTTTTCAGCGTTTTCCAGATATAGTTATGATTCAAAGAATCAAAAGCTTTATTGTAATCGACGAATGCCATGTAGTAGCGTTGCCCGTAATCGTTAAGTTTTTCGATGACTTGTTTCACAACATGTATATGATCGATTGTAGAATAATCGGCGCGAAATCCCGCTTGTTCTCTTAGTTGATTTTGTTCTAGGTGTTTCATTATTCGGCCTAGTATTATTTTAGAAAACGCTTTATATAGATTGGGCATTAGACATATGGGTCTGTAATTGTTTATTTCATTTTTGTCTCCTTTTTCATGTCTCAGGACAATAGTGGACTTCGTCCATTGGGTTGGTAATTGTTCAGTAGCCATACCTACCTTTGGAGATACATACAAACTTAAAAAACATTGCTTCTTTATAATATTTAGAAAGTAGCATTTTAGAAAATATCCTTCTCAACAATCTCCGTATGCTCATGTCGCTATTTTTAACTCCGAGTGTCCCAATTGATACAAAATAAATTGATATGATAGGTACTCGTTCTAACCAGTTATCTGATAGATAATTACAAAGTACCAACCTCTGTTGATTATTGATTATTAAGTACTCTGCCGAGTCTGGAACGATCCTTAATAATATGTGGTTACGTGTAATTTTAACCTGTATCTGCCTCTTGCAAAATCGTAACTCTCAACTCTTAGCTTAACTTTAATGATCAATGAGTATAGGTAATGGGCATTTACAACATCAAAGAAGAGTCGTTACAACAAGATGCATATTTAATAATTGAGCTGTCTTGAGAATTAACGAGTTTTAATAACGGGGACAAGTAATTTCGAGTTTGTTAGTCGAATCATCGCCTAAAGGTTTTTAGGTCAATAACCAAGTTAACTTAAAAAATACATGTTTCTTTATTGTTTTTTTTTTTGCAAACGTTTCGAGTGTAATATGTTATTATGCATAGGTGTTCCCAAAGAATCACACGTAGGTAACACCATTGATTATATAGCATATTAGCTAGATCAATGACTAACTACAATTTGTATACTAGGATTTTATTATGAAATGCAACGTGTAGATGGCACTCATGGTTGAAAAATCGGTTGTCACCCCAAGACTTTCCCGGCAAGCAGACAACCCTCCCCCTTCCACAACCCCTTAATCTTCCAACCCCCAACCCCTAAACCTTAACCCCCTCCCTCCCGTCAACCACACGTCCCCCCACCCCTATACTATAGTGATTGTTGTCAAGTTATTATGATCGCAAATGTAGTATATCTTTAGTATTTTTGTATTATATGCGTGGTGATAAAATAGTTATTATCCAAAATTATGTAGTATTTTCTAGAAAATGGCGGGATTTAAAAATGATTTGTGACACTTGTATAAGAGATATTATATTATAAGTAATATTTCCCAACGTGGTTTCGGCACAACGACGCATCTGTGTACCGAAGTCTGAAGTCAAATATTTAGAGATTGAATTATGAATAGCGTGCCCTCTGGTTTACCGATTTCAACCACCATCTTTTCAACACTTAAGTCTTGCCATGAACAAATAATACCTGCATGCCGAGTTTCAGCCGTATGGGGGCGTCCATTAATGACGTGAGGTGTGTAGGGGGGGGGGGGAGGGGAGGGGTTGAGCCGAATCTCATCCAATCTCACGTGGGGAAGAGGTGGGGTCTCGGTATATCAGGTTTTTTTTTCTGCAAGAAACAGTGTAAAATTGCGAGAAAACTGGGTAAAATTAAGTAAATGTTTACATGTTTCTTGTATAAAATATGGCTAAATCCTACACAATAATATATATCGCGGTTTTACAAATTTAATAGTTTCTATTCAAGTATTTTGTTGTTCGATTTTCTCACTGTGACTACGTTTTTAGTAGTTCTAAATATTAAATAGTCTTAAATAAAAATAATTCAGCAAATTATGTTTTATTTAATAAATCCAACGCAATCAATCACAGATATAGGTATTTACACTAAAAATACGCATTTTAAATATCTCACGTGATATAAGGGGGGGAGGGGGGGTTGAGCCAAATCTCACGAAATCTTACAAAGGGGGAGGGGCGGTCATAAAATCGCCAAAATCAACTCACGTAATTAATGGACGCCCCCTATGAGGCGTTCGTGCGCTATCGTGGAGAAATACACACACACACACACACACACGCACTCACATACATACTTCAATCTATAAATGGTCTTGATCGTCCTAAGGGGGGGGGGGGGGGTTAAAATGGTTATTTACTTGGGCCGGAAAAGTAAAAATGGGTTGAATGGCACTAATAATGGAATGTTATTATTTGTTATCGTTGGTTTACATTACATTACATTAAAGCTACGTTATGCATTTTAAACTAAAAGTACAGTTACAGGACCATATAAAATAATCAGACAATAAGGCTCTACTTTTTAAGTAATTTAAATGGGCACAATATTTGAAAAATCATGGACCTCAAATTCGGCCAGATTATAGAAAGGGTGGCCTATCAGCATCTCCTTGATGTTTTTTTTTTAATTTTTTGTCCTCCAGCTGTTTAAATTTTGTAGGGATTATAGAATGTAATGCTAATGTACAAGTAACTTTTCTGTACTTTTGCCAGTCGTATTCGGGATACGCATAAAAGCGAGCTACCGCGGGTATGATGCGAGTGAATGTCTGCATTAATTGCAGTTTCTGCGAGGTGCTTTCTACGAATTGCAGTTTCTGTGAGATAAATTTTTGGGTTTTTATAATCACTCGAACCTTTATAAAAAACCATTCATTAACAATGTTATTACATTACATTACATTTTCGTCGCTATCGTAGGTTAAATTATTACGTTTTTATAATCAGTAAAAACCCATTATTAAAAAAAACTTTATAAAAAATCATTCATTAACAATCTTACTATAGGTGGCCAAATAAATTGCTATTAGTTTGGCCGTCAATGCCAATCGGCGATTGACGATTTTTTTTCAATGTTCAGATGATGTATTTCACAGTAATGCACAACCTTGCATTAGGCGGAAAACACCTGATAACAGTCGTTTTCTAGTTTTGGTGTGCGGCGGAATGGTTTCCAAGGAAACGTACAAACCTTCGTACGTTTAGGTAAGTCCATCCAGAAAGTAAGGTTTCAACATTTATGTAGGATGAAAAAATGATTTTAAATAATTGATATTCACAGGATAATTCACAAATATATTAAACTAATTTTCAACGTAATCGCCGCCGAGATTGAGACATTTCGGTAGTATATGTAAACTGTATAGACGACACAAAAAATAGATTTTTTAGAGGACGGAGAGTATTATATGGATAATAGAATATACACAAGGAAATAAGAAGGAAATGAAAGCCCGCGGATTATAGGATAAAATAAAATTTCAAACGGATTTCTCTGGCGCAAACGTTCGAATTAAAAACTTATACCCCTGTTTTAAGTTCAAAGCGTCTGGTTTAAGTTTAACGAGGTTATAATAGCACAGATAAAGACAAGGGAACCTACTAAAAATATCAGCAAAGGAAACGAGTGATAAAGTTCTCGAAATAAAGCTGACGGCGTGGAAAAAACGAGCTGCCAGTTGCCTGTCTAATAAAATTAATTACTCGAATCTGACACAGATCCTTTTGTCTAAATAACATTATTATCTTTTCAGGCTGACAGAAAAGGCTCTTTTATAATAGTGCAAATATGATTATGAGCTGATTATTGTTTTAAAAATCCGTTGTGTCACCCTAAGACTTTTCCGGCAAGCAGACAGACAACCCCCTCTTACCCCGCGCACCAAACTCATCAACCCCCCCATTATCCCCCCAAACCCTTCCCTCAAACCCCCCCCTCCCCTTACCCTTCGACCACCTCCCTCCCCACCCGATAATGATTGTGTCAAGTAACTGATACCAAAAGTAGTATTTTAAATATTATGTGTATGACTTAATTTTTACAGATTTTTTCTTCCACCCTAAAATTATATTTAAAATTGAAATATTTTCTTATTCGATTGGGGTTTTGAAAGGAGCGGACGCAATGTTTCAGAACACTAAAATACAAGTCTACATAAGTTATATAACCTCTCAGAATTGCAGAGTTTATAATGGTAACTGATAAACTACATATTCGGCACTGCATTTTAAACGAATTCAAACAAGGAAAAAATACTTCTAAAGCAAGGGAATCAAGTTGTAGTGTTCTTGGCGCCGACGCGGCGTTATGTCCTATGGAACGTGTAATAATTGGTTCAAAAGTTTTAGAATTGGTGATTTGATCTTAGTGACCAGCCGCGCCCCAGACAGCCTCGAAAGTTTGATGATGCGGAATTGCAAGCTCTACTGGATGAAGACTCGACGCAAACGCAAGAAGGGCTTGCAGCTCAGTTAGGAGTCGCCCAAACAGCTATTTCTAAGTGTTTGCACCAAAAAGAAAAAAAAACAAAAGCTTGGACGTTGACCGACCACAATCTAGGTCAACGTTGAGTTGAGTTGAGTTCTTTATTGTGGGAATTATTAAAAAACATACAATGTTTAATTAACAAACTGCCCAGAGAGCATACAACATTTTGTTTCAGAAGAACCTTCATAAAGAAGAAGCTATATAAGGCGCAATCAGTAAAACTAAAACTATTAACAATTAAAATATTCAATATCAGAAATGATCAAACACAAGCAATAATCATCAATAATCACATAATCAATTAAACTAATTTTTATAATGTTTTGTCCAAGAAGAATCTAAATACATTGTAATTACATTTAAATATAAGATACCATATAACTAAAACAATCAATAAAATTATTAATTCAAGTTAAAACAATCAACAAATTAAATAATCAGTATACGCATTACATTAAAATAAAGTTAAAATTACATCAAAGTATGAACAATGCATTTCGCTGCTTGCCCGGCAACACAAATATACTTCTTGTGGCAATTTAGGACGGGTGATGAAACGTATCTTTCTTACGAGAATACCAAACTTAAAAATTCTGGGGTAGATCCCGTGCAACCTAGTACATCGATGCCAGTGGAGGAGAGACGTGGAGGGTGTACCTTATTAAGGACCCCTAAAACTGGTCAGACGGTGACTATGGAACGCTACAGCTCACAATTGAACAGACTGAGAGAAGAACCTTATCAGAAAAGGTTACTGAGCAATAATGTATGCACGTCATACTGCTGCACGACAATGCTCGACCTCACCTTGCTAGCGTGATTCAGAAGACCCTCTTCAACTTGGTATGGCAAGTTCCCCCACACGCGGCAAATTCACCAGACTTGACCCCGTCCGACTACCATTTGTTCCGGTCAATACAGAGTGCCTTAGTAGATAAACAGTCCGAAACTCTGGACGATGTGCTTAAATTCGTTGATGACTTTATTGCCTCGAAGCCTGAAAGTTTCTTTCGCGACGAAATTCGTATGTTACCTGAGAGATGGCGCATAGTCCTAGAACACGATGGACATAATTTCAGCCGTCGTTGTCCAGGGTTGCAGCCGCCGTTGTCCAGGGTAGACTGACAACTACCCTGGACAAGTACCCAGCTGACAACTATACACTATAACAATAAAATAAAAAGGAACGACGCTGTGACTGTTCTGGGCCAAAAATACAATTTTAATGTGATTATGGTAAAAAAACAAGATTTAAAGCCTGCGGTCATATTTCTCCAAGGAACGCCAACGATAACTACAAGCTCACACTAATTCATTGTAATCTCCACCGGGTACTGTCAGGGATCGCAATTGAATATGCGAAAGTGCAAAGTGTAGACGTAAGTGCACGCGTCTTGAGGCATTCAATAAAGCACGCGCAAGACGCAAGATGAAATCAAAGGTGACCCCCCCCCCCCACCTTAAGCTAAGTTCTGGATCCGCGCCTGGGCAAAAGGATATTCCTGATTTAAGCGCATAAGGAAGAAATTAATCACAAGGAAGTTGGCTTTTTAGTCGAATCAATCTCCAGTCGGTTAAGAAAATAGCCCGTCTGTATGAGTCTTGCAAACAAAACATTCAACGTTTGTTTGCTGAACTCATTATTTATACATATGTGTAACATTAAAAATAAACGGGTGAAAGTGAATATTCCTGATCTACTGCTTTCGATGCCTCAATTCTGTTTGAAGTATCTTCATCGACACTGAATTCGCTTTCATTTGAATATGATAAAGAAAGCGATGCGGGAGTTTTTCCTGTCAATCACGTATAGATTTCATTCAAATCTGTATATCGCTTGGATTTTACTGTTATCCTTTCCTCCGCACACCTGCTGACTGTGAATATGAAGGCTTGATACTGTCACCTCCGTAAGCCTTCCCAATACAACAATAGATTTCATACACCGAGTAAATACAAGTATGTATATTCAAGCCAGGGAACGACTTTTTTCGATAGGGCTATTTTGCCTTTGGAAACATATATTCCTTTAGAGATAAGAACTTACGAAATAACTAAAATATGACAATTTTTCAATAACCCAAATAAATAAATATAACATATATTTTTATTTCTTTAAGGTCCTAACAGACCTTAAGGGATATAATCTAGTAAACTTGAAATACTAAGAAAAATATGAGAGCCCATGCTTTCTTTATGCCATTGATAATTTCTCAACCCATAGTACAATTTGGCAACCATTCTACGGCGGCGAAATCCAGGTGGCGCTGATAGCATTGACGGCGAATCAAATAGAAATTTATTTGGCATATTAAATAGCAATTACGTCAGTACTAGGCAATTACTTGTTGGGAAAATCTTTGGCATCAACCACGGTCAAAAAATCAATCAATTCGTATAACAAAAAAAAACAGTTTTTGTTTTCATTAAATTTATAACAGGCTTCAGGAAAATAGGAGTATTTATATTCATATTTATTTTACTTGCGTAATGGTATACAAGTCGTAGTCAAAGTAGGCAAAGGTTTTTTAAATCGTAAATATACCAACAAAAAAAACGTAAGGAATATTAGAAAAACAAAAAGGAATAAAATAAGAATAAAGAAAACTCAAGAAAATACAAAGAGGAAATAAAAGAAAATATAAAAAGAAAATTAAAAGCGTTACAAAGAAAAACATCAATATTATTGATTTTTGTTATCACGCGAGTAATATTCCTGCAGTGAGTAAAACGTCTTATCTATAAAATTGCGATTGTCAAATATGATCGCTGAGTTTAATGTAAAGCGCTGAGTCGACGACATATGCTAGCTTCTCCGACTGGGATAATGCATGACTCACCGAACGTAGCTTGTTTCGGGATCTTGTTGAATGGGGGTTGATGCTCACCATACACTTCAAATTGGGCGAGATTTCTACTAACGCACAGCGCCATTTCCATGATATAGATGAGCAGAAGCTTTGGAGGCGTATCAAGCGGTGCTCGCGCTATTGTGCGGACGGCATTCTTCTGCAAAATGAGGGCTCTCTGACTGTCGGCTGCACGCCCCCATAATTCCGCGCCGTACGTTAGCAGCGATAGATCATATGCAAAGAAACTAGAAATGCAACATAAGTCGAGAAATGCAGTTATACGAGAGGTGCCATCGCAACTCGATTATGAATCCCAAAGAACTTAATTGAAGATACCTGAGTTAGTTATTCGTTTTTCAAGGTCACATGTATTTTGGTTTTATTAGGTCTAAGGCATTAGTTTTATTAATAGCATAAGTTTTAACATTAGGCATTATCAATAGCATAGCATTAGCATTAGCAAAGGCATTAGCAATAGCATAAATATTAAACATAGCATTAGTTTTGTTAATGTTGATGTCCTCCTCATCGTGATCCGACGACGGCGACCTATTGGTTGATAGGACTTCTTCGAAGATGCGCGCGGAAGTGACTCTTGAATCCCAGTTTGTTTTTAAAGGTCCGATTACAATGACTACAGTAGAGTTCACCGCAGTTGTTGTAAGTGTATGTGTAAGTGGACTTCGGACGAGTTTTGCGCTGTTGGCGGTTCGAGTCGAGATTTTGAAGCCGGGCTTCCTCAAACTCTTTAATTTTTGTGGTCACCGTGGAGCGCCACTCGCTGCGTTTGTGAGCAGCCCTCTCCCAGCTCTTAGGTGGAATACCACTGGTGGTTAGGTGCCTTTTTAAGACAGCTTTAAAGCGTAGGTGCTGTCCGCCGTCTTTGCGTGCGCCTTTTGAGAGTTGGGCATAAAACACGGCTTTCGGGAGGCGGTCGTCTTTCATACGCACTACATGCCCACACCACCTCAGCTGAGCATTCATGAGCATAGCTTCCATGCCCTGCATTTTCGTCCGTCGTAACACTTCTGTGTTTGACACACGGTGTTCCCATGTTATCCCCAGGATGTTTCGGAGGCACCTTATGTGGAAGACGTCTAATTTCTTAATCTCTTTCCTGTAGAGGCACCACGTTTCGGAAGCATATAACAATATGGGTAGGACAATCGCTTTGTAGACGGCCAGCTTTGTTGACAACAGCAAAGCTGTTAATGTTAAATATTAGGAAATTAGCATTAAACCAAAAACCTAGTAACTCTAAAATAGCAAGAACCTCACTAAAGTCCACGCTATCTTTATACGAAGGAAAATTACAGAGCATTACCGACAGAGGTATTGTAGGCATAAATTACCCGCTGATCCTGCGAACCCTAAAAATAATTTTTCTTCCTCCCTCTGATCCTGTCATGAACAGGTAGGTTTATAATTAATTACTCTTTCTAGCGATTTCATTGTGATTTTGTTTTTACTGGTTTGGGTCGCTCTCCATTAAGTTTCAGCAATAAATCTTGGCTTTCAGCCGAATTGCAGGCAAGAAGTTTAGGTACCACCTCATCAGTTGGAGATAGACCATATGAAATGAGCACATTAATCAAATAATGTCTGCTTAATAGTGGGGAGAATGCAACTGAAATCACGGGTACCTACATAACAAAAGAGCAGTCATTTAAAAAAAAAAAGAGGAGGCTATCAAGCAGCAGACTTCAAAAAAAGGAGGAGGTTATCAATTCGGTTTTATTTTATTAAATATTTGTTACCGAACTCAGATCTCCGTCATTTATGAACCGATTTAAAAAATTCTTTTTTTATTTGAAAGGATAGTTCAAGTTCAAGTTGTTTATTTTCAAAAATCTTTACAGATTGTAGAAACATACTAAAATAACAGGTAATAATAATTGAAAGTATGAGAAATAACTTAAGTTAAAAGAATAAGACATAAAATTTGTGTAATTTAAACGATTAAAATTTAAATTAAAATATCATTTAAAAATGTCAAATCACAATAATAATATTTAGTCGCATTCACTTAAAACAAATAAAATTTAAAAAATGTAAAATTTAGAAAAGGAATTACAATTTATAATCATTTCATTTAAAATCGTTACATTGTATGTTTCAAGTTTCAAGTTTAGTTTATCGTCTTCAAAACTTATAAATAGGTTTTTATACATATTTAATTTTCGATTTTACACAATACTTTCGTTAGCAGTTCTTGGTGAATTGTACGTATTCTTCAAAGGTGTAAAAAATATTTTCTAAAAGAAACTTTTTTAAGGACTTTTTAAATATATTGTTATTTTTAATATCTTTAATATATGGAGGTAACATATTAAAAAACTAGGGACCGGAGTATTCCTTGACTTGTCTCGCTATTTTTAAATTTGCTTTAGGTAACATGTATTTTGATTTGTTTCTGGTGTTTATATCATGAATATCGGAAAATTTTTTTTGAATGTCTTTTTTCTTGTGGAAATCCGTTAGTACATTTAAAGGTACAATGAAATGAACGTTAGAATTTTCAGTCGTTTAAAATGACTTCTGCAGGATTCGTCCCATTTCAAATTTGCTATAATGCGTATTGCTCTTTTTTGCAGTTTGAATAGAGGTTCTCTGTGGCACGCATAACTATTACCCCAAGTACTAATAGCGTAACTTAAAATACATTCAAAGTAGCTAAAATACACATTTCTAGTCTGGACTTCATTTAGCGTTTTCCTTATGATTCGTAATGCATAACATGCCCGACTTAATCTGTCCTCGAGGTTCTCACAGTGCAAATTCCATTTTAGATTTTCATCGATATTCACACCTAAGAATCTAACACTTGCTGTTTGAGGGACTGTATAATTATTAATTGATAAATGTATTGGTTTGTCATGATTTCTGTTTTTGGAATTTGAAAAATAAATAAAGTTGCTTTTCGAAGCATTTAAAGCGAGGTTATTGCTGTTGAACCATCTATAAAGCTTGGATAAAATATCGTTTGACTTTGATTGCAATTCGAGTGTATCCTTACCCACAACTACTAGGCTTGTGTCGTCTGCAAACATTTCGATATACTACCATATTGGTCCCATTTTTATAAAAATCCTGTTCTGATGATGCAATCTATGAGGAATTGATGGAACCCTCAAATATTATCAAATGAAGTTGAAAATGTACATGTTGGTTCAGTTCCGATGACGATGCAATTTTATGGTAAGCATGACCTGATTCTACACCCAGGATTGGTTACCGATGAGAAGACTCCTCAACAGTCAATAGCACAGACACTAAATTTTGTATGCGCATTCAGTTATGATAGCCCGTTCTAAGTTTCACCACGATATGGGGACTTTTCAACGGTCAACAGACACGAAATTTTGTATATGAATTTAATTACGACAGCCCGTTCCAAGTTTCACGAAGACAGGACTGCGGCACCCAGGATTGGTTTCCAAGGGAACTCCTCAACGGTCAGCAGAACACACACGAAATTTTGTAAATGTATTCAATTATGATAGCTTGTTCTAAATTTCACAATGACATGGCTGTTGCACTTATTTTAAAAAATGCGGTCGGTTTTTTTTGTTAAAATTTTGATATTATTAAGTTCAAAAGTGACCAAGTCATCTTAAATTTACAATTAATTATGAGTATCGATTTAGTAATCGTTATAAATATTACCGAAATAAAATGTAGATAGCTATTTAAAACCTATGCTAAATAAATTCCGATTTTGATTTTATTTTCAAGGCCAACTAATAGTTACGGGCTTCTAAGACGATCAAGCATGCTTGTCAAGCATGGCATCGCGAGCTGGGAAGGGATCATAAACCGCAGGAAAAATACAAATATTTTTTTTTATATTTACCAAAAATAGAATAGAATAGAATAGAATAACTTTATTGTGCTATAAAAACATAACTTAATGAATATTACGCTGGTTTTATAAAAAAGACAATTTATGCACAAATGGCGGACTTATCGCTATAGCGATATCTTACAGTCAACCATTAAAATGCCTAATTTTGTAGTTTATACCAGGGAGTCACGTTAATTAGACGTAATTGATTGATGAATGACGTGACACCCTGGTATAAAACTACAAAATTAGGCATTTTTGGTAAATATTTAAAAAATATGTTTGTATGTTTCCTGCGGTTTACGATCCCCTCCCAGCCTCCGACGCGATACTGGACAAGCATGCTTGATCGTTTAGGGAGCCCCTTAGAAAAAGTATTGTGAACGCGCATTTTATTGAGATGAAGACTGAAATATTTATCCTTCTACCCCCCCCCCCCCTCCCCCTGGAGACGATTAACCCTTTAGGCCCCGATTGGCCGATATCGGCTACAACACGATTCAGTGTAACGGCCCCGTTTAAATTTAATTTAATTTTAATTTGTTTTATTTTATTATGTCAATATGTTTTATTTTAATTATGGGTACAGTGGTTTGGCAGTAATTAATGTTTTGGTGAGACAGTGTCATAATTCAATTTTTTTACAAATTTTTACTAAAATTTTTTGGGACATCAACTTGTCAAGGGACATCTAAGTGTCTGTGTGTGTGTGTGTGTATTCCTCTACGATAGCGCCCGCATGCTTTATCCGATTTGGCAAGCAGGCATCATTTGATCACAGCAAGAGTTCAAAAGATCATGGCACGAATTGTGGTTGAAATCAGTCCACCAAGGGGCGCTCTAGTCATACTTCAATCTCGAAATATTGGACCTAGAGACTCGAAATTCGGTAGACATATATATTCCTTTTTGGGCCGAAATCACATATTGAAATATTGGTTAGAATATCTCAGATACAAGAGACACAAATAATATTTAAAGTGCGCCAAGCAAATGTACGGCGGAATCAAATATTTAAATTTGCGGCGTCGCGTGTTTGGTATCGCGCGACGTTCGTTCGATATTTAAATCTTCACTGTATTGAGTCGCTCGTACGAAATTCAGCGAATTATACGGTGACCCGCGCTTGCAATTAGATTTTTATATTGAATGAGATGACGTCGTTGGCTAATTGCCGAAAAGTCTTGGAGTGACACATTAGATTTTTTGAAATATTCCGTCTTTATTTTGGTGTGTTAGCCACCTGGATGTGGCGAGATGAGACAATAATAATTCTACACCTTCTACAGTTTCAACGCCTGAGGGTTTCGCTTTTCCGACGACGGGAATACCAGTACAAATGTTATAATTTTCCACAATTCCCGGTGAATTTGAGTTTCCGCCGGGTCGCTTAACTGCATATTAAATTAACACGAGCCTTTAATAAATCACGTTGGAGGTTGAATAGCCGTGAGGTCGCGGTGAAGCAGCAGCAGTTATTAGGTATGACAAGATGGTAGAGGAATATTTCAAAAATAGTCGGCCCCTTTGGTGTAATTTGAAATTCTCCAGTAATTAATTTTAATGTATCATTTCTACTCACTTTCACCAAGGCACCATATTTGGTATCGAATATAAAACTATCCATTGTTCTTTCTGAAAACAAATTTGTTGCTATTGTTACTTTAGCAATATTTACCAATTTTACCTTAAGTGCGATGGACAAACGGAAGCAAGTGGACGCCATCTACACCGACTTTGCGAAGGCGTTCGACCGTGTTAACCATCCTATTCTCTTAAATAAGCTAAAGAGACTAGGAGTCCACGGAGATCTATACAGGTGGATATCATCGTACGTAGCTAACCGTCACCAAGCTGTGGCTGTTGGAGGATTCAGGTCGAACTTTGCATCAATTCCGTCTGGAGTACCGCAGGGTTCACACTTGGGTCCTCTGCTCTTGAACGCCTATCTTTACGATATTAGTTCTTGTTTCATAGATGGTCGTCACATTTTATACGCGGATGACCTGAAAATCTATGCTGAGGTGACTGACGTGGCAGACTGCCTCCGGTTACAGGAGGATATCGACCGCCTGTCACACTACTGTGTACTTAATAAACTCTCTCTAAATGCTACTAAATGTAACAGTATAAGCTTCAGCCGTAAGAGAGACTTGGTGAAGTTTAGTTATCACATTAATGGTGAAGTGATCGGAGTACAAATTGATCATAAGTTACTTTTCGATCAGCATATAGAAAGTATGGTTAGCCGGGCTTTGAGAACACTAGGATTTGTGACCCGTATCTCAAGACCTTTCTCCAATATAAATATCCTGAAGATTTCGCTTACGCTCACAGTACCGTGGAATTTGCGTCCCCAATTTGGAATCCGCAATATTCGGTCTACAGAAGCAAGATAGAATGTATCCAAAGGCGTTTTTTAAAACACATCAATTATCCTGGACGCTTCGGTCTTCCTACGTACGAGAGCAGACTGGACCACTTCGGTATTCAAGCTCTAGAAGACCGACGCACTGTGGATGTTATGGTACTGTTACACAAAGTTATCCACAATACCATAGATAGTCCATACCTTGTTGAAAACTTACGTTTTTTCGTTCCTCCGCGATTAATTCGCAATTCACGCACTTTTGAGGTCTCTCGTGCCAATACCAACTACGGGAAAAATTCCATCGCTTATAGGCTGATGTGCATGTACGACTCTCGTTTCTCCACCATCGACATTTTCAACCTCAACCAACCGATGTTCGTAAAAGAATTATTCAAATCAATTGCACCTAACGAGCTTGTTAATACCTATCGTTCTTAGTTATATAATTTTCGTATATTTTTTTAATCTGTTTTGTATAATTTAATACTAATATTTTTGAATATATGTGTACCTATATCTATGTATATACTCAAATTTCATGTTATTACCTACTGTTAAATTTATAGGTACAACTTCTTAAATTTAATATAGTACATTTATTTATTACATGCTATGTAGGTATATAAAGAAAAAATCTCATAAGTTACAAAGACAACTCTGCATTTTTTTACATTAGCCTACCTTAGTACGACCTTAGCAAATTTTATTTTGATTTAAAATTTTCTAAAATATGGATAGGTACTATGCTTATTTATTTGTTATCTACTAATTTTTTGCTAGGCATGGTGGGCTATAATTTCATTAAATTGCGCAGAGAAATGTTCAATATGGCCTACGTTTTTTAACTGATTGTTTTTTGGGCAGAGTCGATAATTCTAGCATGCTAGTAAAAGTTTATATTTTTGTTCCGGGTAATTAAAATCGAGCTCGGCCACAAACGTGAAGAAATAAAATTTTCAGCGATATACATGTTTGATCTTTTTTAGGCGCTGGAGTTGCTTCGGGGTCGGCTGGCGAATATAAAACATATTGCGCATTTAATAGCAACACGCTCACTGCCGTACCTCACTTAATCATCGCTTATTACATCTTCTTGTCATTGCGTAAGGAAACTGTTGGGTCGTTGTAACATACCATACCGTCGCTCAACTGTTACTAATTTATATGTATTTGAAGACATCATGAACATCTTTACCAGTTATATCAGTTTACTTTGTTCGGGTTATCACCAAATAGAATCGCCTACTTCGACTTTTTTCTTATTTATTTAACCATTTTAAAAAAAACAACTTTTGAATAAAATCCAGCCAAGCATATTTACCATATTATATTACATGAACAGCAGTTGCATTCGTTAATATTAGTCGGCAAATAAATTCACTCTTTGATAATGTTAGCAAAAAAATATACTTAGGTGATGCTAATATAATAATTGTGTATTATACTTATTCATAACTTTTGCATGCATATTTAACTTTCACCTATTTTAAAGTTTTTTATTTCTTTTTCATTTGCGATATGATAATATTTACTTTTAACTTAGAAGTATTTCACTGAATAAATGAGGAATTAGCAACTTCAATCTTCTTTTTACAAGTTCTTTTTTAACTTACAATGTTTGTATGTAAGTTGTCCGTTTCAAAATTTTCAAACCATTTTTCAACCACTTGCTGGTATCCGATTGAGCTGAAAATTGGCATACTTATGTCAGTTCAGTAAAATTGCAATATAATAGTACCATCGAGCTGATTTGATGATGGAACCGGGATTGTATGGACTGGAACTAACTGATGGCAAGCGGTAGGACAGTCGAAGTTAGGCCAGTACCTATGTATTGTTATCATGAGTACTTTCCATTACATTATGATCACGAGACCTGACGATGGAGCCGGAAAATTACCACTGGAACCCTCTGATCGAAAGTATTAAGATAGGACTGAGTGATAAGTTTGAGCTCCTTTGTTTTGTTGTTTTGAGTAGGTACTTTCCATTACACATGATGACGAGGTTATGAAAATGGAGCCGGAAGATTGCCACTCGAACTCCATGATGGAAAGTTAAGTTAGTAAGGCAGTGAGGTTTGGGGTCGTGTGTTTTTCTTGTCTTGAGCACTTTCGATTACACATGATAAGGATAAGGATCTGAAGATGGAGCCGGAAGATTGCCACTGGAACTCCCTGGCGGAAAGTGCTAAGATAGTCGAGTTTCGACTCGTTTGTGTTGTTTTCTTGAGTACTTTCCATTAAACATGATGACGAGGGACTAAAGATGGAGCCGGGAGATTTCCACTAAAATTTCCCGATAGAAAGTAAAGCTTGTATGTAATATTTTTTTTAACTTTGAATTATTAATTTAAGTTATTAATAATTCGATGTAGAGCCGTCATTTCGTTGCCGCCAAATGTCTTTGTTCATTATTGGAGAGTGTAAAAAATGTCTGCATATGGTGATAAATTACATCAAATTTATCAAAATCTGCCAAGTCATTGCGAATTATTCATAATCATCGGAGATTATTCATAATTATTCCTAATTAAGCATAACCGTTTTATTGTCTAATTATTATTATTATAACACAAGGTAAACGAATATTACCGGCCTCACGGCCGGTAATATTCGAAAGCACGGGAGGGAAAATTTCCTACTATATATGGACCAAAAAAATTGGAAAACGGTTATTTGAAAAGTAACTACAACGCTTTGATTAAGATCTTTCTGTAAAGAGAAATGTACTGAAATTATAAAAAAATTGGACAAAGAAAATGGTTTTATGCTTTTCGACGACAATTATTTGTGCTTGAATTCAAAAAGTTTTAGATAATTTCCAATTCAATTTATATGCACAATTTAAAAAAACTCAAAGTAGATATTTTTTAATTTATGTATATAGTATAGAGTATACAAAAAGTATACAATATATGTCTACCATTGTATGCCACGCATATGCCGTGCTGGAGTATGAAATTTAGAATGTTGATTTTCATTTCAACCTATCTTCTTTAATATATTAAAGTACCTAACTAACGGTATAAACGGTATACGTTTCGTTAGTTCGATTTAAATGTTCGTCACTTTTATGAGCATCCATAGTAATATTTGATAAAATTTTGATTGACTTACCTCCTTGACTGTAGTACCATACCAACATTTAGACCCAAATACTGAATAAATTAAGCAGTATAGTTATAACACGTGGTGAACTTTCAAACATTAACGGTCGTGAGGAGGGTTATTTTCTATTACATATGAACTTTCGATTTTCTAAATTTGATAGAAAATCGCGACAATTTTTTTAAAATTAGTTTTGATGATGATTTTTTTTAAAAAGTAGCCTAACCTACAGCCATATAGGTTTTAAACATTGAAGAAGAAGAAGAAAAAGAAGCAAAATAAGAAGTAGTAGAAGAAAGAGAAGAAGAAGGAGAAGAAGAAGGAGAAGAAGAAGGAGAAGAAGAAGTAAAAGAAGTACGAGAAGAAGAAGGAGAAGAAGAGGAGAAGAAGGGGAGAAGAAGGACTAGAAGAAAGAGGAGAAAAAGGAGGAGAAGAAGAAGAAGAAGAAGAAGAAGGAGGAGAAGAAGAAGAAGAAGGATTTGTCCCGACTTACTTTACTGATTCCGCACCCCCCCCCCCCTCTCCCCGACTGCAAATCTAGTGTTTTTGTAGTATTTCCGTGGTATTAAAACGGATATTTTTCCATATGGTTCGTTCCTACTTATGTATACCTATTTAAGGGTTTGTTTCTCGGCTAGCCTTAGGCGGCTCGATGTTAACTGTATAGTTGATTAAAATGTATGTTGTTTTTTTGTGTCGCTTGTATAAGTGATATTAAAACCAAAATTTAACAATGTGTCTTCGACCCTACGACGCATCTGTGTACCGATTTTCAATTCTCTAAGTCCAATATTTCGAGATTTTAGTACGACTAGCGTGTCCCCTGGTGGACGTTTGGGCGCTATCGTGGAGGAATAGGACAGACAGACAGACAGACACACAGACACACAGAAGTGCGTCCACAATACTTCCCTTGCCAAGAATGTAATCAGTTTCTACTCAAATTTGAGCTTTGCTCTAGCATTGATTATATAGGTTATTAAATTGCTCAATGTAGTACTATGTTTTGGCAGCTAGGATTTTACTGTGAAACGCAGCATGTAGATAGCACTTATAAATCTAAACTTCTATTAAATTCAGTCCAATATTCAAATTCAGTAGCAACTACGTCCAATATTTCGAGGTTGATATATGACTAGTGCGCCTTCTGGTTAACCAAATTCAACCACAATAAACAATCGGTTGTGTAAGCCCAAGTTATTCCCGGCAAGTAGACAAGGACTAATTTGATTTCACAAATAAAATCAATGAGCGCCCTCTCTCGGCCAGCGGATGAATCCGTTTAGGTTCTGCTACACAACTGCCTAAAGCGACGCGGTTGGTATTCTCGGCTGGCTTCGCGCGGCTCGGCGTTAATATTTTTCACGACGTGATTCGGCCCAAGCAGGCATATGTGTACGAAATTTAAAGTCTCTAAGTCTAATATTTCGAGATTGATATATGACTAGTTCGTTCCTTAGCGGAACGTTTTTAACCATAGTCTTTTTAACTCTTGCCATGACTAAATTTTTAATTTTTATATGTTTTATTTGACTATCTGATTATCTAGTAATTTAATAATTTTGAATATCTATTAAGTCATATATCCATTTATATTATAAATGTATACTATTTAATTTCTTTTAATATAATTATTTCTACAGCTGCTATTATAAAATGTAAGTATGTATCTAACTTTTTAGTTTAATTTAGTAACTGTATAACTTTTATTATTTAAAAAGTGTTAGTATTACCATTGATTTTATAGTGTAATTATAAAATCAATGGTATTACGTTGTTAGAAAACCGCTTGCTGCGAACCCCTGAAGTTTTTAATCACTAATCAATCAGTTCAGTTGCGTTCAATACGAAACTATCTGCCTACCTGCATTATGGATAGCAATATTTACAGTGGAACGAGCTGAACTCATATGAATACGATGCGACAATCACCTCTATATTGCAAAAGAGGGGATTCGCGCTTGTAGATTTTATTCGCGGTTTAGACAATTGTTTAAAATAAAAAAATAACAAAATAATTAAATAATATTAATAATAATAATGATTATAAATTAAAATAAAAATAAGTAAAAAAATATATTTTAGATCTTTCCTTGACACAACCGTGGTACTCTAGTGTGACTCCCGAAGTGAGCTCGCCTTAACACAGGGGTGCCTAGCAAGGCGGGCTCGGCTGCTCTTTGCTTAGCATAATAGAAAGATTATTATTTGCGTTTAATGTATGCGCTATGTAACCTGGGCTCAGACAGATGTATCATGTATATATATATATATATATATATATATATATATATATATATATATATATATATATATATATATATATATATATATATATATATATATATATATATATATATATATATATATATATATATATATATATATATATATATATATATATATATATATATATATATATATATATATATATATATATATATATATATGGGTAAGGCCACGAAAAATTGTACCATACACAAATTTTGCATGTCCCTTTTTTAAAGTCGATTTTTTTAAGGTTAATTGATATCTTTTACCATATACTTAGTATATACTGCCTAGAAGTGCTCATAAACTATGGGTTTATAATAATGAGAACAACGAAAATAGAGGAATTATGAAAATATATCTATTTTCAAAACAGTGCGGTTTAGGGCTCCATACAAAAAATAAGTGTCTCCTTACTGCCGACCCACGAGAATATATATTTTTTAATTTATATAAATTTATTATCGCGATTGTCTTTATTTTGAGTATTATCATGATAAAAAAGCTTTCATTTTTACCCTGCAAAATTGAAATTACTTGATTTTTTAATAACATAATACTAGGTTAAATGTGTGTCTCCAAATTTGTTCTCGTGTGTTACAAAGAGTGTTTCTTATGATATCTTTTTATTCTGTGGGGACGGAAACACTCAAATTTATTCTCAGACTGGCAACCCTATCTATTTCCAGACGAAACTAAAATATTGCCCGTCGCCATTTTGTATGTCATGTTAGCTGATGGTTTCTGTGCCGCAAGAAATTGGTCCCGAAAATATTGAATATTATCGACACTATTATCGTCTGTACTTCGTGTAATTTTATTATCAAAGCATTTTATTCCATCAGTTAATAGTTAGATTAGGTAAACAAATAATTAAACTGGCCAAAATAACCTTTATTAAAAGCATTATTTCGTTTTGAAGTTAGAATTTCATACTGTGTTACTTCCAGTGTGTTACGTGTGTTACAGTTTTTGTTAGGTGACACATGAAAAAATAGGTTAAGGCAAGTGCACATAAGATTATTACACGACTGTTTTTATATTCAATAAAAAATATGTTTTTATTGGATTATAAAATATCCCTATAATTTTATTTATTTTTTGAATTATAGATGCCTCAAACTGCGGCTGAAAAGCAAAAATAATATCGACAAAAATTAAAACAAGAAAAACTTATTATTAAAAACTTTTTTCTTTCATTGCCGTTTTATTTTTATTATTAATAAAAAATACTACGGATTCCATCAGTACCTATTCAAAAAGTTGTATTTGGGCTGGTGTTGTGTAGGCTATGAGTATACATGTACATCATAATAGGTACCTGGTTTCTTTGATAGTGTAGGTAAACTAAGCACATGTTATTTTAAATACACTATAGAGAAAACTACCTGTCATGATGATGATAATTCTGCATGTAGAATTATGAACTGTGTGAACTAATCCTAACTATTTCCAGTGTGTTATGTGTGTTACCTTTGAATTAAGTGTGTTACGTTTTCCAATGTGTTATGGTACAATTTTTCGTGGCCTTACCCATATATATATATATATATATATATATATATATATATATATATATATATATATATATATATATATATATATATATATATATATATATATATATATATATATATATATATATATATATATATATATATATATATATATATATATATATATATATATATATATATATATATATATATATATATATATATATATATATATATATATATATATATATATATATATATATATATATATATATATATATATATATATATATATATATATATATATATATATATATATATATATATATATATATATATATATATATATATATATATATATATATATATATATATATATATATATATATATATATATATATATATATATATATATATATATATATATATATATATATATATATATATATATATATATATATATATATATATATATATATATATATATATATATATATATATATATATATATATATATATATATATATATATATATATATATATATAATTTTAAAAGTATACGACGGCATTGTCTATATTGTCATTTCATTTTCTGTTGTGCTCATGAATTTAAATGTATATGTACCTATATGTAAATATGTAAAATAAATAAATATGTAAATATGTAAATGATGCCTGCATGCCAAATTTCAGCTCAATCGGATGAAGCGTTTGGGGGCTATCGTGGTGGAATACATACAGACAGACACGCATAGTGCGATCACAATAATGTCCCACCTCATCGGGTGGTCGGCTAGAAAGTAAAATAAAATATTTCTTACTTTATCTTACAGAAGTAGGGTTTGGATATAATGAAATCAGCCACCAAAACCCAGCTTCGTCCGGACTGTTAGTAATTTATTATAACGGTTGCCAAACCTCTAGCTCATAATAACAGTCAAAACAAATTTATTACAACATCGTGTTTGAAATCTCTATTTAATGTTACCGTTCAGCCCACCAAAAAAATCCTCTACCATTAATAACGATTTGAAATGGTCGAGATTTATAATTAGATGAGGAAGATAAAAAGCATCGATCTTTCTTATAGGTGCGGAGGTTACAACTATGAGATACAGGTTATGTAATCATAATTAATAGCAACTTTGCATACACTTACACACACTAACCAGACATGTGTAGAGTGTGTGGAGGGTATTAGCCTTGATTATTTAGCGAATTAGATTGATCAATGTCGTTAGGGAGCTAAGGGGCCCTTGCTGAGTGTGCCACGAAGACCCATTCTGTTCAGGGTTTGTCACACTCACGGGTCAACACCCATCCGACGACCTCCACGCATGAAGTGCGAGCCTGGGTAGGACTCTGACGTTAGGGTTAGTTTCCCCTAGGAATCAACCTTCTGGCGCTCCTGGACGGTCTGCGCACCGTGCGTCGTAAGCCAGTCGATTGCGCACTCTGACTAACAGTCGTGGGAGTCTGGAAGCAGTACTGTTCCCTATAGAGCGGGGGTGGTTGCGGACCTTACGGCGACTACTCTTGAAACGACAATCGGCTACCAGATCCTTGGTGAACAGCCGGGCAAAGGATGCCGTGGTCCGCGATAGATTCGGTATACACCGTTTCACCGCTTCGTAAAGGAGAGGACCGCGCAAGCGACCTCGAACTCGTAACCAATCGAGAGACTGGAGTAATTTGGTCGCAATTGGAAGTGAGGGCGTGAGTGAAAGCCCGATATGTAACATATCTGGTTATCTCGCGGATAAGGCGTTGGCCTCTTACGGGTATGTGGCGAAGCTTGACGGTGGACTGTTTTGTCCAAGTTTTTTGCGTTCACTTCACGGGAGATGGAACGACTAATCGATAAAACTTCCAGATGTGACGGGTTCGAAACACGAATATTTGTATATTAAGTGTATTTTTGTATTTTGAAAATTCGTATGATTGTAAAATAACTGCTAAACAATAGACAATTTGTAGCAATTTCACAGAAATCGGTGTAGCAATTTCACAGAAACTCTCCGCGAGCGCCATCGCCCGACGATTCGCATGCACAAATTTATCCTGCGAAAGCCAGCAAGCGGGCATATCGAAAGTAAACCAACTCATGGGAGTCCACTTGAAGCGTATTGGTCAGGTCGATATTCGCTCGTATTTTGTTTGGCTTGCTCCCCAGGCGATCGTAAAGCTGCCGATAGCAAACAGTCATTGTATTTGCTGGCTTCGGAAAATCCCTTTGTCTTATTCTTCGGATCGTATGCGGTAATGCAATAGTAATTTAATATACTTAACTATAGAGAGGGCGCGCCGTGAGCATTTTTCCGACTTAATCACAAATATTGTTATTTAATATTTTCTATTAAGACTTTCGACTATTCACCACATTCGAGGTGTCATCTAGAACGGGCGAACCCATCCTCACAACTAGAGCTGTCAACTACAACGGGCGAACCCGTCACCTCAAGAAGTTTTAACGATATTATATCGTTCTGTCTCCCGTGAGGTGAGCGTATGAGACTTGGGACGAAAGTCCGCTGTCTAGTTATCAGTACCTACGCCACTCGCCCATCAGAGGCCAAATTGAAAGTATATCTCCGTCTGGAATTAACCTCCTGACTGGTTACAGGATCGAAGTCGCTTGCGCGGTCCTCTCCCTTACGTAGCGGTAATACGGTGTTTACCGAATCTATCGCGGATCACGGCATCCTTTGCCCGGCTGTTCACCTGGGATCGGGTGAACGAATGGTCGTTTCAAGAGTAGTTGCCTTAAGGTTAACAACTATCACTGCTCTATTGGAAACATAACTGTTTCCAGACGCCCCCGGCTGTTAGCCGGAATGCAAAATCGATTGGCTGACGCCGCACGGTGAGCAAACCGTTCAGAAGAGCCCGAAGGTTGACTCCTAGGGCAGACTGGACCGCAGGCCAAAGTCCTACCCGAACTCGCACTTCTGCGTGGAGTTCGTGCGTTTGACCGACCCTATACAACTGGGTCTTAGTGGCCAAACTGCCATAGGGCCCCTTAACTCCCACCCCCTAGAAAGTTATAACGATACACGATACACATTTTGACCTGGAATGGGCTTAGAGACATAGGGACAACACAGTCACCTAATCTAGCTACGCCACACGCCCGAAAGAAGCCAACTATTTCGCGAGGCGCTGGGAAGCACACAGCAGTCAGCTTCACTCCTGACTACCTGATTTGGTCGGCTTTCTCAGTCCCACAATCTGGTTGCGGACTCGAGGTCGCTTGCGCCAACTCTACCTAACGTAAGCGGTTATTCAGTTTGAATATATTGCGGACCGCGACGCCCTTTAGCCGCCATTGCCACTCGGGATTGGATGGCCGACGGATCGAATTAAAGATCCCTCTGGTTATTCGCCAGCTGGGGGGGAAATATCGTCATATTTCCCGCAAGTTCAGTTAGTGTTTTAACCGCCCAGTTCCGCCCGAGGTATTCCCCCGAATCTACGATCTTCTGATGACAACCGCCTCCGACTGCAGGATTACTACCGTGGCAGAAGCTCGAAAAGCGGTAAGCCCCTATTCGATGACAGGGTAAGCCCCTATTCGATGAGGCTACGAGAGAGAAGTTGAAACGTGAGTTGGTCAGGCCAGATGACAGAAAATTTTGGTCAACAGCACCCAAGCTGTACGGAATCATTAAGAACTAAAATTATTCAACAGTCAAAATCAAGCCTTTAACTACCTATCTATTCCCTTCCTCATTTACTGTATCAGTTTGTGCTCGATTAATATGCGAACGACCGGGAGAGGAATTATTGTTACTATCGGAAATTCGTTCGTTCGTTAGTGTCTGGGCCAGGTTAGGATACGTCTCTCCATGAGCATTCGGCTTGGATAGCCTTATTGTTCGCCTCTTGTGGGTCCTGGTGTGTGATAGGGGTTGACAGCTGGGGGCAGAGTATGAGTTGGCCTTCATGTTGCAGCGTTACACGGTTGCATATTGGGTTCTTCCTTGTAGTCTCAGCAAACGAGATGGTATATTGTCACAGCCAACCTCAATATGTTTTGACTATTGGAGGCGTCGCGAAGCGATAATTTGCTCACTGCACGATAAAATAAGTTTCTGTTTTATATTATTCTCTTCTTTTTTCAAGAACATGTTGAAATAAAATTGTTTTACTCTTGTCAACATCGCATATACTGCAGAATATGAAACACATATTTATTTGTATGTTTTCGTTTTTGTTGATTTCATGTCGGATACTACAATATTCATTCAACGAGTATTCTTAAAACTATTTTTTTAAAAACAAGCTTTTATTAAAATGCTCTGTCCCGAGCCAGCCCTGGTTGCAGCAGCTATGTCACAGCTGAACTTAGAACGGGCTATCATAATTGACTGCGTATACAAAATTTCGTTTCTGTGTTGTTGACGGTTGAGGAGTCCCCTCGTTGGAAGCCAACCCTGGGTGCAGCAACCCTGTCGTGGTGAAACTTAGAACCAGCTATCATTATTAAATGTGTACAAAAAAAATCGTTTCTGTGTTGTTGACCGTTGAGAAGTTTCTCGTCGGGAGCCAACCCTGGGTGCAGCAGCCATGTCATAGTAAAATTTGTAACGGGCTATCATAATTTAATGCGTATACAAAATTGTGTGTCTGTGCTGTTGACCGTGGAATCGTAGCATCGTCGGGAGCTGATCCTGGGTGTAGAAGCAGGTCATACCCACCGTAAAAATGCATTTTTATCGGAACTGAATTAATATGTAAAATTTCAACTTCATAGGATAAAAGAAAATGGTGCTAATTCAGCTTCCAAATTCGACCTAAACAAACTTATATACATACTAACAAATATTGAGAATACGTCTACAATGTTCGCCAGGAGATAATTTTGTATCAGTCGTTTTTATCGCCAGGTGATCATTTTTTATCGTTTGTATCGCCAGGAATCATTTTGTATCGCCAGCAGATCATTTGGTTTGAGAACGAAATTCGACAGAGATATTGTAGTTTGGAGACGGCTGGTTTTCGTGTGATTCTCTGCTGGATACCTGGTCACACGGGGATAAGAGGTAACGAGAGGGCGGACGAGCTTGCGAACACTGCCAGAACTTTCGGTGGTGCTGCCGAGTGCCGCCTACCACTCTCGGACCTCTTCCCTGTTATAGATAAAAAGCTCACTAACAAATGGGCTCGTAGGTGGCAAGAGTCCTCATTGGTCAAAGGTAAGAGATACTCTCAAATCCAAACGGAAATAAGGACCAAACCCTGGTTCCACCACCTACCTTTCACCCGTAAGGAAATCTCCACCCTCTGCAGGATGCGCATCGGTCAGTGCTGCACTCCCGCTCACCTCAACCGAATACATGTCCTCCCTTCTCCTCAGTGCGACTGCGGTCATGCGTTTTGCACTCTGGACCATCTCTTCTTTAATTGTCCCATTGTTAATAACTATCCTAACTTCATTTCGGACCTCTTAAATCTCAAAATTCAGCTCCCTATTAGTATAGACTTTTTATTATCTCTCAACACCCCCAATGTCTACAAAATCATCTGTAAATTTATTAAATTCAACAGTATGTCCCTTTAATAATAATTAATGAATGTTCCTCCATAGAGTGTTTGTGTGTTAAACGTATATATGTATTTCACTATATCTATTATTATTCGATTTTGTGTTCCCTACGGAGTGATGTCTTAATTGTTTCAGTGACGTCCACTAACACAAAAAAGTTTCCTGCTATTTCAACGGCACACTTGGCAGAAATCACCCTCTTTGGGTGGAGCCATCAAACAAAACAGAAGAAGAAGAAGATCATTTGGTATCGGGAAGGAACGACAGTAGGAAATAAATCAAATAAAAAATGTTGTTGATATAAAATATTGAAAAGTTTTTGACGCAGAAGCGATTTCAATATCTACTTGTACTAAGATTATACCATACATTTGCGTAGACTGACTCAAATGACAGCACTGACTTAAAAATATTATTGCGTGAAAAATTCCAGGTGCGGCGGAATGATCACAAATATTTATTTTCGATTTAAATTGCTCCGTGATCAAGAGCAAATGTATAGACGAATTGACGTCAAAAAAACAATGAATTGCCAACGGACTCATTAAAACGATGACTACTGAAATTAACGACCTTACAATTTCGTTTGATGCCCTAAGTCGCCTCCCCGAATGTGAGATAATCTTGCAAAGACTTAGTAATTTCCCGGGGGACCGTTGGGAAACCACACTGACACTACCGGATGCGGCTGCGTAGCAGGGACTACCGCAAATTCGTGTTTTTCGCCGGGTGGGACGTTGTAATTCAAGAAAGGACACGTCTAAATTAACCCATGTTAGGAGAGGGCGCACCTTAGAATTCACTTACTTAGCCGGGTATATTCATTAAATCAAAGCCGCCTAACAACTGTCTGGCGCCTAACAAAGTCTATAACTGTACTAATTCAAGCGTATCAAGTAAGCAATGGCTTGTTCATAAGTGAAAATATATCATTTTCAAATAATTACATTAACAGCAAAGTAATTGTAATAAACTAGGTTAGTAATAATATTGAGATTCGGATTCAGATTCATTACATTTATATAATGGTATACAATTCATACATAGAGGAAACACTAGAAGGACCAAGATTTTCTGCCCCCTTTAAGCACTAAGCGGGGTCAATAATAAATGACCTATCTTATGTTTTTAGGCTTCTTAGAGCCTATTTGTTGGCATATTGACGTTTAAATATGTTAAAGGTCCTTCTACCTTTTCATGATCGTTATAACATCACAGTGTTGAACGTTTGAACATTATTAGTCCTGTACAATGCAAAAAAAGATGAAAATTCAAGAATATCAATATTTTTTTTATTTCCTTTGAAGAGAAGCAAAAACAATTTGAAATGGTAAAATTATAAAACTTTATTACCATTATTATGAATGAGTATACATCAAAATCTTTAAAAAATAATTTGATTACAGAGTACACAGTTAAACACATAAGTAAGCGTCCGTAGCCCCGTTGTCACCGGTTCTCCTCGTTGTTACCGAAGTTAAGCAGCGGCGGGTGCGGTCAATAATGGGATGGGTGACCGCCTGAGTGTTTGACTGCGTGATGCTACAAATGCCCACCTAGAAGATGGTGCCAATAGGCAACAAGGCGGGTTCCACAAAACAGCATATGCCTTGTAGGTAAAAAAACAATAAAATACAAATCAAAACCTAAAAATTGTATAGGATGTATTTTCAGTATGAAACACCTTTCTGACACCACGAGGGTAAAAAAAGTGTTGAATTAAAATTAGTTTTTTGCAGTTAGTAATATTTTATGACATTTTGTAATGTTAGGTAGGTACATAAAATTAATTCACTGTAAGTCACACATTAATTCGTGACCCATCGCATATTTCAATTTCAATTTCAATTTCAATTTATTTCTGCTCCAGTAGGTAGGCTTTCCTACACTTGGATGCGTCTTTGTCTCTAAAATTTTAAATAATGTAATTAATTAAAGAATATTAACTATCATTATATAGTTGTGGCAATATAAATTAATTTTAGTAAATTATAATTGGTTTGAAAACCATTGATAAATAGAAAATAATCTAATAATCAGAATTGCTGATCAAAAAAAGAGCTCAATGTCTGTAGTCATAATTATCAAGGCAATAATATGATGGTCAAGAAAATAGATGAGGGTATATTAAAAATATCTAAATTTAAGTTAATTGTCAAATCTAGCAATACAGCCGTCGTCGATAAAAATAAAAATAAAAATTACGTTCTTTGGCAAAGTTGATTATCATGAATTATCCGTTATTTTACATTAGGATGCTCTGGAATAAGAATTCAGCATTATCCAAATCTCTTAAGTCATATACAGGATTCTTGACTAGGCCATTAAATAAGACTTTTTTAAATTGGTTCTCTCCAAGACTTCTGATATGTGTTGGGACCTTGTTATAATAACACAGGCTTTGATGAAGGAAACTGTTGCGCACTTTACTAAGCATGTGCCGATTTAGATGTAGATCAAATTTATTTCTTGTATTGTGTTGATGGAAATCGCTATTCGCCGGGACATCCGATATGTGCTTACGAGCGAACATAATATTTTGTTGGATATAGCACGAGTACATCGTCATGATTCCCGACTTGATGAAAAACGGCTTACACGAAGTTCTTGGAGAAGCTCTGTAAAGACTGCGTAAAGCCCTTTTCTGAAGGATAAGAATCCTCTTCGAATTTGCTGCCATTCCCCAAAACATTAGACCATATGTCATCAAAGAATGAAAATAAGCAAAATATACAGATTTAGCAGCCTCAAAGCCGCATAAATTTCTAATCTTTTTTATTGCGTAAACAGCCCTACACAGCTTTTTACTAAGCTCTTCTAAGTGATCGGACCATTGCAATTTTTGGTCGATCTGCAAACCTAGAAATTTAGTAGAAGAGACATTTTCCAATTCGTCTGTTCCAAAGAATAAGGCTATATTATTAGAGTCGGACGGCCGTAAAGAAAAACACACTGTTTTAGATTTTGAAACATTCAACGAGAGTTTATTAACTTGGAACCAGACAGCAAGTCTATTTATCGTTTCATTAATCCTTATTTCAAGCTCGTCTCTATTTTTATCGCTAAAAAGAAGGGATGTGTCATCGGCGAATAGGATAATCTCATCATCCACTGACCTAATGCAATCAGGGATGTCGTTTATATAAACAAGAAAAAGAAAGGGGCCAAGTATAGAGCCTTGAGGGACACCTTTGGAGATACTTTGTGGGGTACTTTTGCTACTTCCCACTTGCGTAATCTGGGTACGACCTTGTAAGTAGGACTGTATGAGCGCTAGTTCCCTATTCCTAATCCCGTAGTGTTCTAGTTTCTCTAGTAGAACTGAATGTTCTACACAATCAAAAGCCTTAGAGAGATCACAGAAAATGCCAACTGTTTTTTTGCTATTGTCAAGGCTTAGTAGTGTTTTCTTTATGAGATTAGCAATGGCATCTTGGGTTGAAAGATTTTTTTTGAAACCAAATTGCTTAATGCTGAGAATATTATTTTCTGAAAAGAAATTGGTCAATCTCGTGAGAATAATTTTTTCAAGAATCTTGCTAAAAACTGGCAAAAGCGATATAGGGCGATAATTAGTCATGTTATCACAACATCCCTTTTTGTAAATGGGTATCACTTTTGCCAGTTTCAATTCCGTGGGAAAGAATCCATATTCCAAACAATGATTAAAAATAACCGACAATTCGTCTGCGATGCTAGTGACAGAACTCTTAAGGATTTTTGTGGAGATATTCCACAGATCAGTTGAATTTTTACATTTTATATCTTTGGCAACTTTGACTATTTCCTCGGAAGTGGTAGGAGAAAACCCTAATGATATTGGGTTTCTATTGCAGTAGCTATAAAGTAAGCTTGAAGCTGTGCAGTGTGCTGTATTTAAATTACTTAAATTTCTAGGTACATTAACAAAATAATCATTAAAGTGTTCTGCGACTGTTCCCGCATCGTCTATATGCTCACCATCTACTGTGAGATGCAATCCGTTATTTACTGGCATACTGCGGCCACATTCTTTCTTGATGATATTCCAGGCTGCCCTAATTTTGTTATTAGAATTATCAATACTATTTTTTAAGTATTTTTGCTTGGCAACCCAAACAATTTTTTTGTATGTTTTTTTATAGAATTTAACATACAGTGACAAACTAAGCGTTTGGTTAACACTTTTTGCACATGATCTTGTCACTTTGGCACGAACCGCAGACATAGTTCTTACAACTGCAGCATTTAATCTTTGTTTTATTGCCCTAGAAGATTATCACCTGGACCGAAAATTTTGAGTCAATAAAGATAATAATGTGTACTTACATGGAATTGGAGGACGTTGAAGAAACTACGATACTTTCGACTAAAGTTGTCGTTATATTAGTCATCTCAAGTCATCGTTTACGTATGTAAAAACAGTACCACATTTCACACATTCTTTAATGCTAGTAGAGCTTGAACAATAACTTTTTGTGTAATAACAATAACGTGTTTTAACAATAACAATAACGCTGAAGCTACACATATCAAAATTTCTATTTAGGCTACACATTCAAATAACAACAATCATACAAATAATAAATAATGACATTCACAGTTTTTCGAAAATGCACAATTCTTATTATAGTCAGTCGATCGATCGCTCGGTAAGTCATGTAGTTAGTCCCAGGGTGTTTAAGAACCCATTTAAAAATTCCACACTAAAGCTAGGTTATAACTTTGCCCCAACTGTTTCGTCAATCTGAGAGAAAAACGTGTCAAACGAAAATACATTATTTAAAAGATTGAACTATCTACCTATAAATAGGCAAATAAATATTAATCTTTTTAAACTAACAACTTGATTCGACGAACCGCGGGCGACCGCTAGTCTATAATATACTAAGAGCGAGAGAGCAATGAGTTTCATGTAATATAGGGTTACAAAACCGTAAAAAACTTTAACTCCTTCAGCTTGCTCCATAACTCTTTAGTACGTAGCAAACTGGAGTTTGGTTTCATAATTTGGGATCTATAATATAAGGTTCATTCGGAAGCCATAAACTCTGTGCAGATGAGGTATACATGGATGCTAACCAATAAAACCTGCCTAACACTCTCTACTCTTATGAAGAGCGTTTAGTGGAGAGTACTTTAAGATTTTTATTCTTAAAAAGAGGAAAGAGAGCGGAAGCCTAATGGTTTAGCAAAAACTCTTTAATGGCGGGATATATTGAGGGCGTTTTATTGAGGCCAGTGTTATTGAGGGCTATAAATGTCAACCTATCGTCCGAACGACTGAGGCAGCTCTTAACATTTCACATTCCCATTTGGCAGACAAATCTATCCTTGTACAATCCTATCTCACGAGCATGATGATTCAACACCATAACCAATATTGATGATAATATTTATTTGGGGCCCCTAAAAATTAAATCCATTTTAGAGATACGTAGAGTGATAATTTAAAGGAGGTTTTTATTATTTTTTAAGGCCATAATAAATACCACCATATTTATTTTTATACTTTTAATAACAATAATAATAATAAAACTTGTTGGAGACTCCGTCCAACATACCCACAACAAAAAAGTAATTTCTATAGAATCGAAACCGCAAATACGCTCAAATATACACGAGGCAACTGCAATTGAATTCCAATTAAATTCGGCATTTTATGCACAGTCAACCTATGCCATTTCTTCTGATCGATACGAATTGCTTATTCATTCATAGCTTATTCATTCGGGTAGCACCGTTTCACACTCGCCGCAGATTTTACGTCCTGAAGTTTTTACTGAAAACCACATAAAACTTAGTTTCTTGCGACGCAAATCGTGATCAAACTGGATAAGCAGTGTAGAGCGATCGCTTGTCCAAAACAACTTACAGATAAACTCAAGGAACTGTGAGTAATCGTGCAATTAATTTTGGAGATCTAGTTTGACGTTTCACTGTTCATTCAATTTACACGGAGGGTAAACCAATCACAGACGCCGCCGGCGCCTACGTCATTTTCGTCAGACCGTTCGCTTCATTTCGCTGGCTGTCACCACTGTAGAGTTCGACACAACTCAACATCAAGTCGACTTCAAGTCGACTACACAACAACTCAAGTGCAAGTCGATTCGACATTATAGGGAGGCACATTTTATAAAGAATAATCATATCGTACTTCGTTTGCGGAGTCTTCATATCGTACCACCACAGAATCTACAACCAAAATATGACAGAAAAAACACCGACTGTATTCGACTGTAAGAAATGTAAAAAATCTGTCACAGATCCAGATGAAATGATCACTTGCGCCGAATGCAAAACAATTACACATAATGGCTGTGGATCATTACGTAAAATAAATAAAGTTGCGGGAAAATCATGGAAATGCACAATTTGTAGCATGAAACCGACTAAAAAACTACAGTCCCCAGCTATTACGATCAGCGGTACCAACCAGTGTCGGAGCGATCCAAACATCTCTGACTGCGGAAATCGATCACCCACCGTCTCTGCAACCTTATCGCAAGATATACTGGGTAAAAAGATCGATCAAATAAAAATTTGTGTCGCTGGCGTTGTGGAAGATAAATTCTTAGAGCAAAATAAGAAATCCGAGGAACAAAATAAAGCCATCCTCGATGCGATCAATGCAATGTCCGACAAACATGATGAGATGCTTGAAAGAATGAAAGGACTAGAAGAGTTATGCTTCACCCTCAGGAAGGAAAAAAACGAAATTAAAGAAAGAAACAAGATCCTGACACAGAGAGTGTCCTTCCTGGAGGAAAAAATAGACCAAATCGAATATAATGATATCATAACGGAAGTCGAGATTCGCGGGTTGGCAGAGCAGCCAAAGGAAGATCTACCACGACGATTTCAGAAGATAAAAGAAGTTATTAAAAGTCCTATCGACGAGAAGGAAATTGTATCAATATGCAGGAAATCAGCAAACCATCATCATAAAAACGAAAAACCCATAATAATTAAATTCTCCTCCCAGTATCATCGTGACATATTCATAAACTCCGCAAAATCATTTAACTTGAAATGTAAAGATGTGAAGGACAGATTGAGCACATCCCTCCTTAACATCCAGGGAAGGTCGAAGCCTGTATTTATCTCTGAGCACTTGACACAGCGAACTAAATACCTATTAATGCAAACAAAAAAATTCGCGAGGGAACAGGATTTTGCCTTTTGTTGGTGTAAAGGAGGAAGGGTCTATCTCAAAAAAGGAGAAAATTCGAAAACATTTCGAATTCAGAGTGAGGATACCCTGTCTCAAATTATCTAGAGAGCATTCCACCTGTATCTTAGCTACATATTCAAGCAAACTTCTACGAGTAATTTACAATTTTGCACGTTATCCTATATTATATCTATACTTTATCTATTACTTATTATACTTTACATCAATTTTTCTAAATAAAATACATATTATACATGCCATATATCATACTCACCCCGAAAAACTCATATTGTTAGTATATTCATATAAAACGATTCCTCAATATAATTGCATAACTCCAGATTTTTCCCATCCAAAATGTTCCCTATTAACTACCATAAAAACTAAATCTCCGGCAATTGATGACTTCTTTCCTGGAATTAAAATCTACCTACCGCAATTGGTAGGAATATTCCAAAGGAATGGGTATAAATCTTGCAATGGCTGAACTGAGTGAAGACCTGGATAGTTTTAGTCTTACAACCTGCAAACAGTTTGACTGCGCAAATACTCTTAAAAAATATGTGTTTTCCGCTGATAATATCAATATTATGTCAATGAATATCAGTTCTATAAAAAGAAATTTCGATGATTTCCTTGTAACATTATATGCATTCGATAATATATTCGATATAATAATACTAACCGAATGTTGGCTAAAAAAAACTCAAGCTCCTCAAACTCTGCCAGGATATCGAGTCTTCTTCACCAACTCATTGCAATTACAAAATGACGGTGTAGTTGTGTACATTCGTTCTAACCTGAACCCAGTAGTAACAGAAAAACAGGTAAATGATGCCAACTGCTTACACATCATCTTAGAACACAGGATAAACATTATTGCAATATACAGATCACCCAGTCAAAGAAATATAAATAACTTCCTGCAATCGTTAGACGATATTCTACAAGTTATTCATTCTGACCACGACACTATTCTAATAGGCGACACAAATATTAATATTATTAATAATAAACACAATCAGGCAGATGATTATCTTAACTTACTGGCGCACCATGGCATTCATGCTGCCATAGACGTCCCGACAAGAATCGACGGCCAACATGAGACTTGTATTGATCACATTATGATCAAAACTAAACTAAAATGTAAACCGTATACCTACCACACGACAATTACCGACCATAGCATGATTGGAATTGCAATGACAACTAATAAAAGAACAAAAAATCTGGAAACGAAAACTAAATCGTCAATTGACCGTGTCCTCCTTCTAAACGAATTGAGTAAACAAAATTGGGATAGAATATTAGGTGAAAACGACGTCGAAAAAATTGCCCAACTAGTTTTAGAGACTCTATCTAGCTGTATCAAAAGTTCGACTAAAGTAAACACAATAAAAATTCCTAGATCAAAGAAAAAACTAACTCCCTGGGTAACAAATGGATTGTTAGCATGCCTTCGGAAAAGAGACAAAATCCACAAAGACACGAGAAAATTCCCAAATAATAATCAACTTCTCAAGTACTATAAATCTTACAGAAACATTTGCAAAAGGCTAATTCAAAAAAGCAAAGTTAATTACTACAGTCAGGAAATTAAAGAAGCAAGCGGGGACAGTAAAAAAACCTGGAGGTTAGTTAAAAATATCGCATTCGGTAATAAGCAACTGATGGAAGTAAAGGAGATCAAAATAAATAATGAAGTGAAATCATTAGAAGATAATTTCGAAGAAATCCTGGAACATTTTAATAAATATTTTGTAAATGTAGGAAAAACTTATGCCAACAATATTTTGAACAATCTAAATACTTCTGAAAAGATTCTAGGTGCATCAATAAATACGCAGCCCAAGACGAAAACAAACCTTAAACTCTACCAAACATCTAAAGATGAAGTCGTCAAAACTATTACATCGCTAAAAAACTATTCTGCGCCAGGAAACGACGGCATCACAGCAGAAATACTGAAAATGTCAATTGATTACATTGCAGAACCTATTTGCCATCTTATTAATACTAGCTTTGAAAACGGAGTTTTCCCTCAATGGCTGAAGTTTGCAAAGGTTAGACCACTACACAAGGGTGGAGACGAAAATGACATTGGTAATTACCGTCCCATATCGCTCCTTAACATCTTGTCAAAAGTAGTAGAAAAAATTGCCAAAAAGCGTTTAATCTCGCACCTAGAGAATGAGAGTCTTCTATCCAGCAACCAATTTGGGTTTAGAAGCGGTTTAGGAACTAATGAAGCATTACTTACTTTCACACAATACGTTGTTGAAAACCTCGACAAGGGTAGTAAAGTTTTAGCGACATTTTTAGATTTATCGAAGGCTTTCGACACGGTGTCACATATAATATTAATAAAAAAACTGGAACATTATGGAATAAATGACACAGCATTGCAGTGGTTCCAAAGCTACCTTGAGGGAAGGACGCAAACAACGTCGATACATGATCGACAAAGCGCGCCACTTAATGTATCTTTCGGTGTTCCCCAAGGTAGCGTCTTGGGACCCGTATTGTTCCTAATATATATAAATGATTTATGTGATCTACCAATAAAAGGAAAAATAGTGGCGTTCGCGGATGACACAGTGTTACTTACGTCTGCTAACAATTGGGAAGATGCATACCGCAAAGCTCAATCGAACCTAAATCTGACGAAGCAGTGGCTCGACAACCATATTCTCACTTTAAATATTTCTAAGACTAAAGTTATACAATTTCACATCAAGGCAACAATAAATAATTCAGAAACCGAAAACCAACTAACAATGCACTCAACTTTTTGCTCTAGATCTGACGTCTGCAATTGTCAAACCATTGAAAGGACTAGGGAATATAAGTATCTGGGTGTCACTATGGATGCAACATTGACATGGAAGCAACATGTAAGCAACCTAGCCACAAGAACAAGAAACTCGCCTACGTGTTTAGAGAGCTTCGAAATATTCTACCAAAGCCCCTTCTCAAAACTGTGTATATGGCGTTGTGCCAAAGCCTGTGGTCCTATGGCACAATTGCATGGGGTGGTTGCACCACACAAGTACTCCTTCCTTTGATCAATGCGCAGAAGCTGATTCTAAAGGTCATCAATAAAAAAACCCCTAGATACCCCTCAGCGAAACTCTTTACAGAATATGGAGTACTTGATGTGAGGCAATTATTCATAAAACAATTACTAATTGAGTTTCACAGAATCAAGGATCAGCAGACAAGAAGCCAACAAACTAAAAACACAAGGCAAGCTACTGGGTCGAATTATAATATTCCGATTGTAAAGTCCTCATTTGCCCAAAGGCACTTTTACTTCCTTGCGCCGAGATTTTATAATAATTTAAATGAGAGTTATAAGAATGCAAACAACTTAAATTCATTCAAAATACTTATAAAGAAGTACCTGCTTGAAAGGGGTCCAATGTATGCGGAGTCTCAATTGCTCTCGCTAATAATTTAAGTTGTTTTATTAAATTATATATTACTAACTAATATCAAATCTCGTGTATTATTTGCTATGTATATATATGTGTAGGTATGTATATATATATATTTATGTATGTGTGTATGTATGCGTATGTATATATGTATATATTCTTATGTATTATGCAATGCAACTTAAGTTCATAATATCAAAAGAGTCAGCTCGTCGATACAATTAAACAAAAATCAGCATCCCTAGATACGGGTCTCTGACCTAGTTAGGAATGCGGATAAACATTTTAACCATAGGATGTGCTCAATTTCTCCCAACTCAACCATATTATGTAAATGGTGTTTATATGACATATTATATGAAGTTATTGTAAATTATAAAAAAAAAAAAAAAAAAACAAAAAAAAAAAAAAAAAATGACACAGCTATTTTCCCCCACCGGTGGATATTGCATCATTACATACCATATAAAAAGCAGAATATTCGACACATATTTTATCATTCCCCTGTTGGGCAGTTACCGCGACTACACATCATCATCATCCTCTGGCCAGTCACCCACACGTGAACATCAACTCTCAGCGGCCGTCGCCCGCTCTAAGTACGCGCTCATACATCGATCAGTCGTATATTATCCGCGATCTTCAAACTTCACACTTCGGCTACACAACCACGAGATCACCTCGAGCCCACACTACCTACACACCGGCGAAATATCAATCAAGGCGTTACAAACTGGCAACCGATCACAGACCTTCTGAATAAATACTTCAGCTTCAACATCCACGACTTTCAATACGGAGAAAACTACTTGATGAGAACCACCCTTCGCTCACGAATAATTGGAGTCTAGTGAAGGGTGGCCACTGTCACAAACTCTTTATTCTTAAGAAATAGGGAGCTTATTGCCTGCAGGAATTATTTTAGAGCTAACCTATACTATTGCATGAACATTATTTGCGAGTAAACTACATAACTTAACCTGTATAAAGAGTATGACTAATACAATAAAAGAGGATAGAAAGAAATATATACTAACTCTTTGTGGGCACATTTTTGCTACATCAAAATAATTTAACACCCATAGGGACGCTAAAGTTTAAAAAGGAGGGAAATGGGAGGAGAAAGGGAATTTACCTGGAAGATTTCAAATGCTCTCTGACTCGTTGTTGTTATGCTTGACGCGGTTCTCACATTTTTCGGCAAAGCATTCCAAAGACGGGTTCCATGCACGGTGAAAGAGAATGAGAAGATTTCACTGTAAGACAGCGCAGTAAATCTGACGGTAAGATTGGAAGCGACGCCATCCAAGATCTTGCAAAGCATACAGAGTGTTGACATGTCTCTTTTCTCACGGGTAAACAACCAGTGAAGCTTCTCTCTGTACTCCGTGATGTGGTCAAATTTTCTGAAGCCATGGACATACCGAAATAATTTATCATGAATTTATTTCAAAAGTTTTAATTTTTAAAAATGTTAAGGACCTCGTTTTTTCCTTTTTTCGGTAATTTGATGGCCTACTGAATAGTTATTTGTAAAATACTTTTTTATAATTTTAATTGATCTCAATAATATTATTATTAATAATATTAATCTTAATATTATTATAAAATTATTACAATATTTTAATACTATTTTAATAAAAACAATTTTAATAAATCGTCAGATCAATTATCAGTAAAACAATAATTAATATAGCATGCTGATTACACATCGTGAGTACACATGGTGACTCATATGGTGAGTACACATGGTGAGTACACATTATGATGGAATAACAAATTATATGGAAATAGCAGTAATGATTAATGTATTTGTTAGAGTATTGTTATTTTACCTATTATTCTGAATAAATAAATAACTAAAAATAGTTGACAGATTTAAGAATGAATATATCTTAAAGCGTTTGAGCATGAACAATAAAAAATCGGTTGTGTCACTCCATAACTTTCCCGGCAAGTAGCCAACGACTAGTTTCATCTGAGTATACATTTCATAAATAAAATTGTTGAGCACCTTCTCTCGGCCGTCGGACGAACCCGGTTATATTCCGTTACACAACAGCCTAGGGTGAATACGTTCGTTTGTCGGCCAACCTCGGGCGGCTCGTTGATAATATTTGATTAAAAAGTATTAATATTGTATTATAAAAAGTATTGATTAATATTGGATTAAAACATATGAGATATTCCAACCGAAATTTCACAATGTGATTTCGGCCAAACAACGAATCTTTAACAAAATATTAAACTTGAAGACTTCAAATTTCGCCAAATTTCAAGTCTCTAAGTCCAATATTTCGTTATTGAAATATGACTACGGCGCCCTCTGGTGGAACGATTTCTACCAAAACCTTTTCAAGTCTTACCATCACCAAATGATGCTTGCATGACAAACTTCAGCTCAATCGGATAAAACATTTGGGCACTATCGTGGAGGAATACACATAGACAGACAGACACACAGCCAGATGTCTTAAAGATATCTTAAAGCGTTTGAGCACGAATATTAAAAAATCGGTTGTGTCACCCCAAGACTTTCCCGGCAAGTAGCCAAAGACTAGTTTCATCTATACTAATATTATAAAGAGGAAAAGTTTGTGCCGTTGTAGGAAGTAATCTCTAAATCTACAGAACCGATTTTGAAAATTCTTTTACCAATAGAAAGCCACGTTATTTGTGAGTACCATAGGCTATATAATAATCCGAAAAATGAAAAGACTTTTTCGTGGTAGTCGGATTTGCAAAGTAAGTCGGGGAATAAGCGGCCGAACGAAAACGTTTCTAACTAACTCTGCCTTAACGATGAGAGATATATGATTGAGTTCTAGAGAAAAGTTGTAGAGCTTGAAAATGCCTACAATAAAGTCAGCGACAGCATATGTCTAACTTTTATATTTAAGGCACAAAAAGTAGTATTTTATATTAAAAAAATAATTTAAATCGTTAGGTCATGTTTATTGGTCATATTATCAACAGATATGAATTCATATCAAAATAAGTAAATTTATCGTCTCAAGTGTTTAAAACAAAAGACTTTACCCTTTTACTGCATATAATTTCACTTTTACTGCATAAATGGTTAAAGAGATAAAACACTCTCAAATAAGACACTCACAAATAACGGTAATATAGTCAAATTGGCATGCAAATACCTACATACATATGCACTAAAAATATAACTCTTCTTTTGGCAGTCAAGAATTAAATCATAGAACTCAGTACTAACCAAACCACACTCATAATTTCATCACAAGTAAAAAGTTTTACCGCCCAACGAAGTGGGCACGGGTCAGCTAGTTTGAGTATAAATTTCATAAATAAAATCGTTATGCACCCTCTCTCAGCCGGCGGATGAGCCCGTTTATGTTCCGTTACACAACAGCTTCGGGGAACAATGTTCGTTTGTTGGACAGCCTCGGGCGGCTCGTCGTTAATATTTGTCGATTAAAATGTATATCGGAATTCAAATATTATTTGTGTAACTTGTATATGAGATATTCCAACCAATTTAAGAATGTGATCTCGGCCAAAGAAGGCATCTGTATAACAACTTTTAAGTTTCCGAGTCTCATGTTTCGATATTGAAGTATGACTAGTACGTCCCCTTGCTGAACTATTTCTACCACAACCTTTTCAACTCTTACCATCACCAAATGCTGCTTGCATGACAAACTTCAGTTCAATCGGATAAAGCATTTGGGCACTATCGTAGAGGAATACACAAAGACAGACAGACACACAGCCAGACAGACAAACAAAGATACTTCCATCTGGAATGGTCCTAATCGTCTCAGGGGAGCTCAAAATCGATATTTCCGTCTTCACATCGAAAATAATGTTCACCGCGTTCACAATACTTTTTACACGACTGCCCAACAAAAAAGAGCTCTGAATACATTACACTGTATTCCGGGCTCATCTATGTATATTTTCCGTTTCTTTTTTCCACCATGACTTTTAAGCGCTTAGACAAATTTAGAAGTATGTTGTATTGTTAAAACCGTTATGTCCTCCCAGATGTCGTAGGGTACCTTAACTGTACAAATATCAAGTAAGTAGTTATCTAAATGTCGAAATATCCAAATGTCAATAAATTAACTTTAATATATCGTGTTTAGTGTCAAATGAAAGGTGTCATTGAGTACATTCCGAAAACATACATCTATATATATGGATACATACATAAACCATAAATATTTCATTAAAGAAACCATAATGAATATAACTATAAATACAATACTCGTGACAACGACAGTCGTGTTTTTTAAAATAACTATAAATACAATAATTCAATTTCTGTAACGACAGTCGTGTTTTTTATTCATTTTAATAAATTTACCTGTTCTTCTGATCGGTTGGAGGGCCGCGGAAGTTCGAATACATCTTGACTTCGTATTCTATGGGACTGCTTCCAGGAATCTACCGCAATCTCGTTTTGAGTGGCGGCCAATAAACCTATAATAGCCAATAAGGCGGACAATGAAGTTGGTATAGCTATAAAAATAAGTAGAAGAATAATTAGAATTTTGACAAGAAATCAGTTTATTATATCACAATAAATAAATTACTCTCTAACCCTTTTAACCGGTCGGAAGCCAGCCTTCACGCGCAAAAAGATGCGCCGTAACTTTTTGGGTAATTTTGTGAATAAATGCTGACAATATCGTTTATTCATGAATTCCCTGATGCAACCTGATATAATTTAATCTTTTTAGTCATGTACGAGTATATTATATATTTATATAATTTATATGGGGGCCTGTCAAAAGCGCTACGCGCGGGTCTGTCAAACAACGCAAAATGCCTATAGGCATTGTTGGCGTCCGACCGGTTATGGACCATGGGACATTTCATATATGTCCCATAAATGACCACCCTAGAACGGGCTAGTCCCAGTTGGGTGACAGACACAAATAAGCAAAAGGTTAAGGTTTTGCCATTCGGTTCCTGTTATTTTTGTAAGCTAATCAATGTTTTATAGTAATTAATTCTTAAATTAATAAATAAATAAATAAAATTCAAGATCATTTTATAAATTATCAAATACGAATAATTTCTAAATTATATTTTCTACGTGTTATTGAGACATAAAATGTTTTATATAAGCAAAAAATAAATGTTTTAAAACATACAGTATTTGTTTTTAAATATCGCAAAGAGCCATCGAACTCTGGTGAATTTGAATAACTAAATAAAATATTTATTGCTACTTTGTTAATTAGTTTTTTTTTTCTTTTTGTACGTTTATTAGTACGTAATATTTCTGTGTTAAATAATAAAATAATTGAAAGTTGAAATTGAAAAAAGTTGTATTTTAGCTTCTTTATGGACCACAAGGACACTTATGTCACTTCAATTTACACAAAATCTATTGAGCCAATTATCACAAAACTTAACATATATGTTATTTACATCGGTCTTTAACCCGGCGTGAGTGAGGTGAGAAATTATTACAACAACTCTGAGGTGACTTCCTACAAATGATTATTTTGTAATTTATTAACAGAAACAATGTAATAAAATCCCGCTTCGGCGACAGTCACAGTTGATAAAATACTGGTAGTCATGAATTTTAGTCCAATTTGCCTTTTTCACGCTGCGATACAAAACCGCGCTTCGATGGCAAGTTTTTCAGCATTTCAGCAGCCCTCGTCGTTTCATCGGGCGGTCGGGGATGACAAAAAGTTTTCGCAATTCAATTACAGCCGTTTGAAACTCGCAAACAACATTTGTTTTTTAATAACGAATAAACCGCTGCACTGCGAACCCATATTATTTTTATCTGAAAGAGTTTGTTTTACATTATTTAAAAAAACGGTTATGTAACCCCAAGACTTTCTCAGCAAGAAGCCAAGGCCGATTTTATTTATGAATATTAATTTCATAAATAAAATCGATGTGCGTCCTCTTGGCCGGTGGACGAACCCGGCCAGGTTCCATTGTGACCGCCTCGAGTATTGCGGTTCGTTTTTCGGCTAAGGGCAAGGTTGGGCCAAGCGCCAACAGATATATAAAACTATTAGTGTAGCTTGTATATGAGATATACCAACTAAAATTCCACAACGTAGCTTCGGCCAAACAAGACATCTATATACAAATTGTCAATTATCTAATTTCAATATTTAGAGATTTAAATATGACTAGTACGCCACCTGGTTGACCGATTTCAACTACAATCTTTCCAACTCTTGCCATTACCAAACGATGCCTGTATACCGAATTTATATACAATCACAATCGGGTTAAGCGTTTGGACGAAATCGTGGAGATATACACGGACAGACAGACATACAGACAGACAGACACACATACAGACGGAGAGACAGACAGTTGGGCGGTGTCGACTACAAAGGGCGAACCCGTCACCCCAGGCGATCACATATAACGATATGTGATCGTTCTTTGAGCCGTGGAATGAGCGTAGAAGACTTAAAAAAGGGACAATCCACTATCTAGCTCCGCTAACTAGCCCGCGAGGGACCAACCCTTACCGTCCGGCACCGGGTAGTTAACCCAGCGGGCAGACCAAGCGCCCTCGCTACCAGGCCTCCCGACTGGTAATAGGTTCTAAGTCGCTTGCGCGATTATCTCCCTAGTGTCTATCGCGGACCACGGCATCCTTTGCCTGGCCTTCGCCTGGTATCGGGTAGCCGAATGGTCGTTTTAAGAGCGGCTGCTACTAGGTAAACAACCGCCCCCGCTCTATAGGAAACAAGGCCGTTTCAAGACTTCCCCGGCTATCAGTTAGAATGCACAATCGAATGGCTGACGCCGCACGGTACGCAAACTGTCCAGGAGCGCCCGAAGGGCGATTTATTTCTAGTGGAAACTAGCCCACAGGCCAGAGTCCTACCCGGGCTCGCACTCCTGCGTGGAGGCTATGGGTGTTGACCCGTGCGTTTGGCCTACCCTACACACATGGGTCTTAGTGGTCTAACTGCAACAGGGCCCATTTGCCCCCAAAGAGAGATATAGAGAGAGAGACAGACATACATACACTCAGACATACTTCATCTGGAAATTATCTTCTTCCTCTCCAAAAAAAAATAGCGCGTTCACAATACTTTTCCTCCTCGCCGGTTGGTGGGTAGGGAAAGTAATAAGTACAACGTAGATGATGCACTTAGTACTAATTTAAGCTCATTGTGGCTTACCCCATTAAATATATATTGCCCCCCCCCCCCCCCCGTCTTTACTATAAGTCCTACAAATAACTCCCTGGGAAACCACTCCCTAAATCCAAGATGGACGTAAGCCGCACACATCAGCCAATGCGGACTAAAATACGCCCATTATTTTCTTCTTTTCTTACAGTTAAATATTACATATTACATACTTAGCACTCATTTTATTTTTCGCATCCCTGCAAACGAGGTCGGCCACTATCCAAAATGTGGCAGGCCTACAAGCAGGCCTACTGTCATCCTCGAGTTATCCCTAGAGATTCTAAGACAGTAAATTTGGTATAGGTTCACCTAAAAGTCATTTTCACAAGCTTTTATTTACCTTGCAATTTTTTTAATAAGTATGTTAGTATATACATTATAAAGATATGTTAGTATGTATGTTCGTTTGCTTAGGCAAAGTCAAATCTTGCAAGCTGAATTAGAACCACTGCCGTTTATCCTATGAATTTGAAGTTGTGCTTGTTAGATCAGTTCAGATGACAATGCATTTTTATGGTGACCATGACCTGATTCTACACCCAAAATTGGCCCCCGACGAAGGGATTGCTCAACGGTCAACAGCACAGACACGAAATTTTGTATGTGCATTCAATTATGATAGACCGTTATAAGTTTGATCGTTACATGGCTGCTGAGCCCAGGGTTGACTCCCGACGAGGGGACTCCTCGACGGTCAATACAATAGAAACGAAATTTTGTGTTTGCATTCATTTATGATAGCCCGTTTAAAGTTTCACCGCGACAGGGCTGCTGCACTCAGGGTTGGGTTCCAATGAGGGGACTCCTCAACCGGACAACAGCACAAACATGAAATTCTGTATATCATTCAATTGTGATAGCCCTTTCTAACTTCCACTATGACACAGGGTTGGCTCGGGACAGATCATTTTAATAAAAGTATATTTTTAAAATGTGTTTTTACTATACTTATTAATTTTTGACATGACCAAATTATGCCTGCATGCCAAATTTCAGCTAAATCGGTCAAAGCTTTTGGTCTTATCGTATAGGAATAGACGGATTTCCGTCCAAAAATGGTCCTAATCGTCTAAGGGAGGCTCAAAATGAATATAATTCATCTCGAAAAAACAAAATTGAGCGTTCAAAATAGTTTCCTTCTTCGTTTGTTGGTGGACCGGGTAGTAAAATCGAAACATCTTGTATCCAACGTGGGACTTCGTATGCAACCGGAGCCCACATTTCCTCTGTACTCTTGTCCCTGTATTGAAGTCTCGTAAAAAAAATGTACTGATTTTTTAACTAACGGAATCGAGTGAAGTACATCTAGGAAAGTCAGAAAAAGTTGGGTAGACATCACCATATTCTAGATCGGATGTCTTAAACAAACTAACATACATACTAGGCTCGATTGCGTTTCTTCGTGAACTAAAATCGGAAATTATATCGTGTGAACGAGACAGGGCAATGCGCTAGAAAGGAATGTGAAATGAACGGTTGTCAGTTTTTCGCATTAAAACTACCCACCAAAGGTAAAGCATCTGAATCTAAGATCGCACGAAATGTGTTCAAATTTATTTGGACGAATATAAGTTCGACAGGTAGTTTTTATCGACGAACTAATTTTAGTTAAAACTAAAATTAGTTCGCTTGAACTAATTTTAGGTTTAGCTAATAAAGAAATGCAATCGGGCTCACTAACAAACATTGCAAGGTAAATAAAAGCTTGTAAATAGCCTATTTACTAGAATTTATATTTAATACAATTTTGTAGAAGTTTAGAATCATCGTTCTTTTTTTATACAATTAATAATAATTACATAACTATCATATATGTTGCTTCAATTATACAAAATAAAGATACCACCCATTTTAATTTTCATATTAATAATACGAAACATTTAAAATTAATGATTATGCGTCAATTTTACGATTCAATATCTACATCTCATTGTGATTATTATTCTAGGGTTAACAGTTTCTATTTCTATCTGAAGGATTTCTGACGTCCGTGTGTCTGAATAGAAAACATACGTATAAAACTAAAGCATAAAAAGCAAATGTTAAAAGGACGTTCTCATTGTGAGGCAAGCTCATTTCATTACATCGTAAATTAATTATTTGTATCAAGAAAGCGTCGTAATATCACTTAGCATGAACATTACTTCCAATTACTAGTAGACACACGCTGGCAGCATACCTAGTTTGTAATTAGGATTTAGTAACTCTCTTAATGCACTAGGTAATGCTGATTAGTTTCATTGCAGCTTTAGACCCAGGACGAGTACTGATGGTACAGGGTAGTGCTCAGGCAAAAACAGAAAAAAATGCACCTATGTATCAAATATCAACTAGTAGTGATACGAGGCATACAAGTGCTTTTCAAAACAATCAGATCGGTTTGTATATAGCACCTACCGCTTCGGTGTCTTAAAGTGCCGAAGATGGAGCTGTAGCTTAAATCAGTACATCAGTAAATCATACGGCGGATAAAACTTACTGGCGAAATAATTTCTCTAATCGGGTAATTCGTTCAAATGTTACGGCCTCTTAACCGGTTTTTTTCAACTCTTACCATAACCAAATGATGCGTGCAAAATGAATATCAGCTCAATCGGATTAAGCGTTTGCTCGCTATAGTGAAGACATACATACACACAGACACACAGACAGACTTCAATCAGGAAATGGTCTTAATCGTATCCTCCACTATAGCGAATTCGATGGACCTAAAATTTTCTATGCAGGCATCATTTCGTTATGGCAAGGGTTCAAAAGATTGTGGTTGAAATCGGTCGACCAGAGGGCAACCTAGTCATATATCATCCCCGAAATATTGGACTTAGAAACTTGAAATTTTGTGCACACATCCGTTTTTGGGTCGAAATCACATAGTGAATATCTCATATACAAGTTACACTAATAATATTTATATTCCGCCATACATTTTAATTAAATATTAAATCCGTTGGTTATTGGCTCGAAACCCACCCTTAGCTGAGAAACGAACCGCGCCGCACAAGGCGGTTTCGCGTGAGCCCATCGGGGTTTGTCCGCCGTCGAAGGGCGCTCATCGATTTTATTTATGAAATTAATATTCAGTTGAAATCGGTCCTTGGCTACTTGCCGGAAATGTCTTGACACGAGAAAGGTGACACAACCTATTTCTTTTCTTTGGGTGAATACAAGAAGCTTGGAGCATCCATTGGTTTGCAGCTGGGCGACGCTACCGAAACAGCAGCATCATAGATATTATAATTAAATATCGTAAGATAGGTATTGAAATAAACCGTTCGATTTACTTCGGCAACAGCTCAATCTTAATGAAAGTGTTTTACTTATAGGGGAAACTTTAAGACTTCAAGTTACGAAATTGTTTCTTTGAAGTGCCAACTGAAGCCCTTCTAGAAGTTTCTTCAAAATTCAAGACATAAAGCTATTTTGTGGGCAGACCGCAGGAGAAAATTACTAAGTATTTAAAGGACTGATTTAAAAGATATCTAGGCCTGAAAATTTATATATTTGTATTTATTTATTTATTTAGGAATTAATTACTATAAAACTTTGATTTTTCTTACAAAAATAACAGAAACCGAATGACAAAACCGTAACCATTTGCTTATTTGATTCTGTCACCCAACTGAGACTAACCCGTTCTAGAGTGGACAGGACTCTAATATTACATTAAATTATGTAAAAGTTTCAGTAAAATGCTAAAAACAATTGCGCTAAAAGTGGTCCTCATTTTTTATGTATTAAAAGATAATATAATAAATAAATGCAATTCCATTATATAATCGGCATTAAATGAAATAAAACATTAGATTAAATAGAGAATGAAAAACAGAATAGTCTTAAAATGATAATGATAATGAAGTGTTCTCTGTGTTCTAACAAATAAACTATGATTTGCAACTTAACCCCTCAAGCCCCGATTGGCCGATATCGGCCAAAACACGATGCAGCGTGACGACCCCGTTTAAGTTTTATTTTAATTTAATTTATTTTATTTTATTATGTTTTAGTATGTTAATATGTTTTATTTTAATTATGGATACAGTGGTTTGGCATTAATTAATGTTTTGGTGAGACAGTGTCATAATTCATTTTTTTACTAATTTTTACTAAAATTTTTTGGGACATCAACTTGTCAATCGGCTGAGGGGCCGAGGCCTGAAGGGTAAAACTTCCATTGTTTTCAGTGACATTCGTTCTCAGTTATAATTGAAGAGGTGGGGTAACACAGTGCCAAGCGCCATTTCTGCAAAAATCGAGCTGGTGGAGAATTCTGGTGGGGAAAAGTTAGCTATTCTGTAGATTCGATTTCATGATTCCACCGCTAGACCGCGCGGGAGAGCCATCGCATTGTGTTGCCCTTAGTTAATGTTTAGGAATCGCTCGAGGCAAGATAGTGTCAAGCGACAATGCGGTGAAATAATCCTGGCAGATCCTGTGTCCGGCGGTTATCATTTACTGAAGAAGAAGATGAACATGTCTTCAACGATGACTACCAGCCCTCATCTGACGACTACACATGCATTTCGGACACCGAAACTTTAATAAATGTAAGTGGCGCTCTTATTCTTCTCACTGTCTTGACATTGTCTTCCACCTAACCTTAATTCCCAGTTTTGTCGCTTAGCATCTCAGCACTGTTCTTCATTCCTTTATTGGTATAAGTTTGATCTTATAATATTGTTTATTCTTAAATTTAGAGTAAGAGAATAACATTCTAATCTTTATTATTCATTGATAATTCCACTCTAGAATGCGATATACCTTAAAATTTTAATAACTTTTTGGTGCAACATAGTGCTAAGCGCCTGGACAAAAAAAAACAACTCAAAAAAATACGAAAAGTAGGCCTAATGTAAACAAAAATGGGGTGATATGCTCATGAAGATGTACAATTGCTTTCGAAACTCATCTAGCCTCCTAATCGAATTCCCAGATTTGAGGAATTGATCAAACTTTCAAATGCTTTTTTCTCGAAACTTGAAAAATGGCGCTTGGCACTATGTTACCCCCCCCCCCCCCCCGCCTCTTTAATTGATTTTGGTAGTTTTTTTTAAATTAAAACTTTTTATTACATACACAGCTTTAAACCTACTAAAGTTAAAAATAGTTATTTTCTATAATTTTAAAGTCGATTATTGAAGTATTGCATTGATATATGTTTGTAATCGTTATTTATAACATTTAGGCAGTGAATAATTCATAACAGTGAATAAGAAGATATACATACTTCTATAATTTTAGGTCTCCGCCAGTCCGGATTACGAATCCACATTGCTTAATTGTTTTTCTACGGATTTTTCTATTATTGAATTGCATGCCAGTCAGGATTAATTCTCTTCTAAGTTAGTTTTCTTCGCTTAGTCACCTATAAATCCTACAAGGTCTGTTAATTGTTTCATTGGACAATTTCGTTATATCAATTGATTTAATTAATAATATTTTATTATCAAAACATGAAGTATTCACCTATACATGAAACACTAACTTTGACGCACATATGAACATAACTAGAACACACAACGATTTAAATTATTTTTTTGATATAAAAAACTACTTTTTGTGACTTAAATATAAAATTTTGACATATGCTGTAGCTGACTTTTTTGTAGGCATTATCAAGCTCTACAACTTTTCTCTAGAACTTAATTATATATCTGTCATCGTTAAGGCAGCGTTAGTTAGAAACGTTTTCGTTCGACTCTTTTTTCCGACTTTGGAAATCTGACTACCACGAAAAAGTCTTTTCATTTTTCGTATTAATATATAGCATATGATACTCACAAATAACGTGGCTTTCTATTGGTAAAAGAATTTTCAAAATCGGTTCAGTAGATCCAGAGATTATTTCCTACAACATCACAAACTTTACCTCTTTATAATATAATATTATGATTTTATTTTTGAAAACTCAAAAATAATACTGTTGTCACTTCGAATTTAGATTTTTTATCGAATTTATAATTTATAATTTAATCACCCTATTGTACACCACAATGCGCAACATATAACACACAATCATCACACAATAAACATAAATTAGGAATTTATTTTTTTTTTTATTTCAAATATATTTTTTATACGTTATATATTTAACCTTTCAGAAGCCAGCCTTCGATTAATTTTTGTCGATTTTGTATATACTAATAATATTTTTTTTTAATGAAATATCTCCAGTTACATAATAATTAACCTTGTCAGTCATGTATATCATATACTAATATACTATATATGGAGGCCGGCTGAAATGGCTACGCGCGGATCTGATAATTACCGCAACCACCGATTGGCGTTTTTGGCCTCCCAGGAGTTAAAAGTTAAATATTTTTATTATAAAATTTATTTATTTCAACGTTTTTTAAACGTTTTAATTGCTTTTAAAACTATTCCTCGTTTTTTTCCTTCACATTTATCCGAACAACAGCAGCGATCATCGAAATATTCGTCAGGCGCGTAATAAATACATATATTACAGACCGTATGCATGCCAAAAACCTATTATTTTCCCCTATCGCACAAGCGGCATTTTTGCCAAACGCAAATGCTTGTTTTCAAGAGGATTAGCGGGGAGCGTGTGTAAACAAACGCCAGATTTTCACTCGTGTGATGCCTCTTCCTATGGATCCCTCTGTGAAAGATTACGTGGTATTGTATCAGGCAGTCAGTGTGTGGGCCGGTTGCCTTTTGTGGTGCTTCTGTTTGTTCGCTTCCGTCTCGTCTGGAACTTTTGCGGCTTCGGTTTTTCGGTGTTTTATTTCTGTCAAGCGTTCAGTTCAGCCGCGAAAATGCTCGCTTCGTTCCGGAAAAAGAGACAGAAATTGGACGCTAACGGCCTTGTTTAAACGAGGTTCCACACGCAAAAGCGCTGGAACATATCGTATAACCAAAATAAAAGCTATTATTATACATTCATACGAATAATTAGAAAAAGGTTTTTGGAGTTTACTCCTTAAGAATCGATTTCATTTAAAGCTCTTAGTATGAGAATTTAATGTATAGTAAAATCCCACATTAACTAGAAACGTTACGTTTAAAGTCAGTAAAGTTCGAAAATGGAAAAGAGTGCAAAATTACCCAACAGGAGACAAAACCGATGAAATTTGCCAGCTTCTGAGCCAATCCATACTGATCATATATAAATCAATTAATTGATGTTAATTGATGTTGATTGATTGACGATGCTTTATTGATGATGATTGATTGATTATGATTGATTGATTGATATATGATGATTGATTGATTGATTGATTGATTGATTAATTGATCGATCGATCGATCAATTAATTATTCAATGATTGATTGACGATGACTGATTGATGATGATTGATTGATAATGATTGATTGATGATGATTGATTGATAATGATTGATTCGCGATGATGATTGATTGATTGGTGGTTGATGATTGGTTTATTGATTGATTGAGTGATTAATTGATTGATCGATCGATCAATTAATCAATCAATCAATCAATTTACCCCCTTTTCCAATCATATTGAATGAAAATCGCACTTAAAGACTAAATTCCAGTCGCGTGTCGGAGCTGACACGCACATTTTTTTAAAATTATTCAACACATTTACAAAGCATATTTGCTTTAATATATTCATTAATAATTTTACAAATAAATTTATTTATTAAAAAAAAGTGAATCATTAGCACAGGGTGCAGTGCTGCCTCAAGATCCAACGCAGCAAGATCTTTGGTTTTTTACAAGCTTTTATTTAACTTGCAATGTTTGTCAGTGTGTTAGTTGGTTTAGGTCAAATTTTGCAAGCAGAATTAGAACCACTTCATTTTATACTATGAAGTTAAAATTTTACATGTTGGCGCAGTCCCGATTACAATGTTCTTTTATGGTAAGCATGACCTGATTTTGAACCCAAAATTGCCTTCCGACGAAGGGATTGGTCAACAGCACAAGCACGGAATTTTGTATACGCATTCAATTATGATAGCCCGTTCTAAGTTCCACTATGATATGGCTGCTGTACCCAGGGTTGACTCAAGACAGACCATTTTAATAAAAGCTTGTTTTTATAAATGTGTTTCCACTATTCACTTATTTATGTACGTATGGAGACTATTTAAAAAAAAAACAAATAAAGTACAATAACCATTAATAATAAGTTATGACTAATAATAACTAACTGATAAAGAAGAAAATAATTAAAAATAGGATACGGAAAATATATATGTAATCGCGTGAAATTAAATGAAATGTTTAATAATCAAGTTAATAATAATAAAATGTTAAAAATCTAATGAGAGTAGTCAAGAAAGTGTGGAATAGTGGAAGAATAGTCAGGATTGTTTCTACAATTCATTGTGAAATTTCACAATGGGCTGGTTTATTATCTATTCCTACCAACCCTACAACGAAGTGTATATCCGTATGTACGAGCATGTAACATGTGTCCCGGTCTCGTATACGTGCATGTAACATGTGTTCAAGTGCCTGTATTGTTATTGCATTTGATCGACATAATGAAGAATGCAATTCCGTTAATTTTATTCCCACGGAAAATGGTGGCCCAGCCGGGAATCGAACTCGAAACCTTACAACGTAAGATTTGGAAGACATGAGAAGGAGGTGACATCGCCGCCATTCCCCACTAAACACCTTCTCAGTTTTAACCTGAAAATTAAATCTTGTCTTTTATTTGTTTCTTCTAGGATTATTATTATCTTTATTAATTATTGACTAGCAACCTGACTATTTTAAATACTACTCTTTTCCTGGCTTCTTATTTTGTAAATTATTACCTTTAGTCTATTTTTCTGCATTTACTGACTATCATTGCAATTTATTTTAATAATATTTTTTCTGGTTTCTGGAATCTACTAAAAGTATTTCAGTGTAAAGTCTTATTACAAAACAAATTAAAGGCTTATTATTTAAGATACTTAATAATTCTAATAGCTACCTACTATAAAACATTTAACACAAAAACTAAAACTTAAAATTAAAATTACTTAAAATTACTGATTACCACCATGTAATTCTCATACAATTTAGGAGTTTATCATTATAATTTGATAGATTGTAATTTAGACCGTATACGTTTAACAGCTTTATAAGTCTCAATATTTCAGGTAATTGTGATCTGAGATTACAGTTTATCGGTTTTATTTGGTCCCGACCAATGCAAAAAATGCTTTAAACCGACGCTTAAATCTTACTAACAATGCTAAGTGACGGTTTTTGATGTATTAGTTTTTATTACGGTAATAGTCAATAGACAATAAATAGTCTTTTATTATTCCAAAATTGCAAATACAGTTGGATATGTCATAATCATAATTGTTTAAAACACAATAATTCCATTTTTTTTCAAATCATTTAAAATAATACTAAAAATAACCAAGTCATACAAAACTCAATAATGTCATACGTAAAACGACAATAATCAAAATGAATAATCAAATATTATCAACCTTTTACTACTAGGTTTACCTCGTATGTTTACCATAAAAATAATAGAGGTATCTTAGAGATATATTATTATTTTATAATAAATATGTACCTAAATTAAACGTATTGTAATATTTCCTCGAGGTCGTCTATCTTATAAATAGCCTGTTTGATGAGCCAGTGTTTAACTCTATATTTGGTTCTAAATCTCTAAAATTTGGAATGTTTTTGGTTCTAAATCTCTAAAATTTGGAATGTTTTTGGTTCTAAATCTCGTTATCTCATTAGCAGGTTATTAAATAGTTTAAAGGCCAAATACACAAATAACTTTTGGATTATAGTTAAACGGACTTTGGGGAAGGCTATGTTGGCTTTGCTACGAGTGTCATCATCATGTGTGTGCTCGTGTATATTGTTTTAGCATACACAACTGACAAGTAGCATACACAAGTAATTTTAATTATACATATTTATGTGTTCATGATTGATCTAATCCTGAACACATTACACTATTATTTTGTCGTGCAGTTGTGTAATAAAATAAAAATGATAAACTACAAGTGTGATAAGAATATGCAATTATTTAGCACGCTGTGCAATTACTTAAGAAACTCACTGTAAATAGATAATAACATATAAAATATATATGCTATTTCTTTTTCTTTTTTTATTTTGCGAATAATTGTTACCAATATCGGATGGCACCCATATAAGGTAAAACAGATTAAGCGAGTAAAGTTTGTAGCGCCTGATATTTCGGCGATGTTGCAACTGCCGTTGTCCAGTGTAAACTAGACGATCTACTCCGGGAAAATTCAAATCCGTTTCATCTTGTTTATAATGTCAAACAATCTTCAAAAAATGTTAAACAATCCAATCTTCAGACCTCAAGAAAGAATAATAGTGGAAAGAGAAAGGATATCGAAAATTACAATGCTGACGGAGGTCGTCACTCGGAATATTAGCGAAAGATCGTAGGGAGATGCAGGAGCCAGGTTAGTACACGTGTATTTGACTCTCAAAACCAGGGGCGGACCGTGCGTTTGCGGGGCCCTGGGCTAATATTACTTGGGGGCCTGCCTAATTAATCAACTAATTGCCATTTTGCCAAAAAACTGTTTTCGATAATGATGTCTAGGTCACTAGGTACACAACATATAAAAAAAGAGGACAACACAATATTTTATTTGTTTAATATGACAGACACAAAACACAACTAACACACACAAACATTTAACTTTTCACTAAAATAGACAAAACAACATTAATACTAATTGTAATAATATCTTAATTAGTAGCTTAATTAAGCAAGTAGTAATATTATTTGTAAAACTAGTTAGTAAAATTTAAACAACCATTCATTACTAGTTACCTATTGACGAGGCACTCGCCACGGTAGAAACTCAACTGCTATACATAGATGTTATTTCTATGAATGAAGATTTAAAAAAAAAGGTATTGCAAAAGAAATTGTCGCTAGCGGTCCACCACATTCCACCTAGAAATTGATACATGAAGCGTGTTCGCTGCGAATGCCTGCGTTTGCGAGAAAATACACTGAAAACAAGCGGCGGGGAGTCCCACGGAATAGATGCAAGGATTTGATCTCAGGGTTGCCAACCTTATGATAGGATTTTTGAAAATTAAGGTTTTTTTTTTAATTCACAATATTGTCCATTATTTTCAATGGAGGCTGGGGCCCCTTTATATCCACGGGGCCCCGGACTGCAGCCCATAAAGCCCTTATATAGATCCGCCCCGGCTCGAAACTAGCACTAATTCGTAAAACGAAGGACCAATAAAATACAACTGGACGAATAGTAACGATAACATTTTAAAGCAATATCGTCTTTCTAACCAAATTCTGATTAATAAAACCTGGTACAGGTCTGATTAATAAATACCGCTAAAAACTGTTACTTCTCATTCGCAAATAGGCATCTATCTCTGCATCCTGATAAATAACAATCTCCGTTTCTCTGGACAATTTTGAGAACGTGGGTGTTAATTTAAATTTAATTCTCGCTTATCCAGGCTCTAATGAATTGTGACGTAAATTATAATAACAGGACAACAAACGAGAAATTGGGACCGTAACGCAATTATTTTCAAATTCATATCCAATCTACATACCTCCTTTTTGTTAATTTATGGATAGCAAGTGAAAGACAGAGAGAGAGAGAGAGAGAGAGAGAGAGAGAGAGAGAGAGAGAGAGAGAGAGAGAGAGAGAGAGAGAGAGAGAGAGAGAGAGAGAGAGAGAGAGAGAGAGAGAGATAATCATTTATTTGTCTTTTTTTCATTTGTTTCGATCGTCAAAACGTGAGGCTCAACGCAAGCATTAGTTTTAAATCCACCCGGCATCGGGCTTTCACACGTATCTGATTCCGGGCCGATTGTCTCTGACCCGGGTGGAGGCCCAGAGTGTGGTCTGTGCCAGATGTGACGATGCACCAAAAACGAATTGTTGCAATGTGGCTCCTGCTGCGACGGCGGCGTCGCCGCCTCCAGAAAAAAGGCATAGGAATGTATTGGGTGCATCATACGATTCTAATATCAATCCGAGAGTTTGCACTGGAGGCTATTGCCTCCATGCCGCTAGAAGAACCTTTGTAGTTCTGAAGCGAATATGATCGGGAGTTGTCTCTTTTCTATTTTCAGCTATAGCACAAATCATACAACACTTAAATGAAATTAAAAACATATATGTTCATTATTGTTTATTTTACTAAACATAACTACTCAAACCACCGTAATGGATTGAGAGTTTAAACTTAAGCTTATTATTAAATACTTACTTACACGATTTTATGTTGTGAGTTTACAAAATAATAAGGGTAAAATAATAATTAGATTGTTTGCTATGTTTTCCCACCTTGTCGCGTGGTGGCAACAAGTATATCGTTTAGACGAGTTATACTGTGTAGCATCACATCGATCTACATAAGCATCAATCTACCTCAACCACATTTTTCTTTAGTAACAATATTCCATTCCATAATATGACATACTAGTTTCTACTGTTTCCTTCATTGTAAGTTTTGTGTCTGTTTGTTCCAGTACTGTCCCATTAACAATCAAGTTCCCAATCGAAAAATAAGTAACCACTTGACAGAAATCACCCTCATTGTGTGGATACTAGTGGATAGCCAAAGGGGAAAAGAAGAAGAAGAAGAAGACAGTGCTTGACGCTAAATTGGTCTCTGATATCATACGGATTTCGGTACATACCCGATAACGGAGCCCGATAGGGAACGGCTATAAAGAGCTGATTATAAACTGTTATTTGAATTCATGTTATTAATTGTTGTGATCGCATACAGAGTAGACAGAAAATTTGGGCGGAGGTCGCCTTTTTTATATTTAACTAGCTGACCCGACAGACGTTGCATTGTCCAAACCTCAACCACACCTCTATAATCTCCACTCCCCCCTAACTCCCCCTTCCCCCTTCCAAAATTCACCCTTCCAACCTCCCGAAACCGCACCCCCCCAACATGTGGGTAACCTGATGTTGGGTTTCGTTGTTTCCGTCGTATTTTTTTACAGTTAAATTCAAGTAGGTAAGTTATTTTGACATTTCGAAGTTATAGCAGCGTCTGGGCGAAGTTATTATTCTGGCACATTTCAATATACAGATCAATACCGAAATAAAGAAATTGAAATATAAATAAAATAACTATTTGTTGGATTTGATTCTGATGAGATTTGTTGGACAGATCGCAAAAAATCACAAAAGCAGAAAACTGTTTTTTTTTTTTAATTAAGTAGGTACCTACATTTGATTGAAATGCCTTCTTCACACGTTGGCGAATGTTGATCAATCTTGCTAAGGTGGAAGCGAGTCGGCACCACTATGACGTCAGAAAAATGTATGGGAAAGAGCGAGAGGGACATAGGTGATGCGGCCAACGCTGGCGAACGTGTGGAGCGGGCATTAAAGATGTAGGTGTTTAGATTTCCATTTATATCACAAGCCCTATGGCATCCATCACACAGAAAAAATCTTCTGTTGGACATGCACTTAGTAGGCATTCATGTTACTTCAATTATAACCGATAGGTAAAACCGCGATTGCATTCTTCACGAGTAAATTTTAATTCATGATTATAATACTACTGGTGTCTTCTATCTCTATTGCCATTTAACAATGTAAATGGTACCATTGATTTTATTACACTATAAAATCAATGATGGTACCTACTAAATAACATAAGTAAATCGAGCAAAATCGATTGCATAGGTATGCTTTCGCATGGGTACGGCTTCAAGCCGCTTATTTAACTTTCTTAGAATAAACTGTGTACAGTCTGGCCAGAAAGAGTAAATCCTACTTTTAGGGAATAAATATTTATATTGCAACACACTAATGCGAGAATAGTAAGACCAAATTATTTATTTATTTATTTAAAGATTAATTACTATAAAATATTGATTTTGCTTACAAAAATAAAAGGAACCGAATGGCAAAACCTTAACCTTTTGCTTATTTGATTCTGTTACCTAACTGGGACTAGCCTGTTCTAGGATGGACAGGACTCTAATATTACAATTATATAAATTTTTTAGTAACATCCTAATATAACTAAATTGCCCTAAAATGTGGTCGTCAAAAAAATATTACAAGAAATAAAACGCGATTCCATTATATAATCGCCAATAAATGGAACATAACATTCGAGAATGTCAAACAGAGTAGGTAGTCTTAAATAAAGAGAAAAATAAAGTTATAATGTAGGGACACGTTTCAGTACCTGCTCTTAAGAGGCGTATTGTACTCATACTAGTGTTTTTGCTCCTGATTCTACCACGTAATATCGACGTTTGAATTATTGTGATCTTGAAAAAAAAATTAAAAAACGATAGTCGTGCCTTCGTTAAATAATCATTAATTTTGACTACCATTGAGACAAGTATGTATCAACAATTTGTGGTTAAACTATACGAAATGTCAAACAAACGTAACCTCAAAATGTACCTAGAAGTACCTATATTTTGAGATACTGAAAACGATTCCTCTAGCTCGACTTTGAATAGTTTTGTTCATTTTTAACGCAAAACTAATGACAAAATGAACGTAGGTAATTCAATGAACTTAACCAAAACGACTAAAAATCATTTGACATAGGTAAGGGTAAATGATGCCACAACAAAATATGTTCCCCCCTGTCGAATTAATGTCTACTCTTAATATTCAGAATGTATTATATGTCGTTCATAATATATTGTTTCTGTCACGCAGCATGATAAATGCAGTATTACACTCCGCACAGATAAAAGCTTTCAGTTATCATTGGGATACGCTGCGAGCACTAAATACTTGATTGCAATTTTGACAAAGATTTTTTTTTATATGCACAGTGGACTGAAGCAATTGATTAAAAAAAGGCTCGATTGCATTCAGCATTTAAATATTTTCACTCGCCATCGTGGTGCTCAAAACCGACGTGTATCTTTAATACTGAATCACTTGGAAATCCTTTCTTACACACACCGCATATAAACATTAGTATTCCACGATGGATGGAATCGATGTGATTGCTCAATAGGTATTGTGTATAAAACGTTCGAGGGCACTGCTGACACTCAAATCTTACTCTGCGGTGCACTGAACTGACGTGGGCCTTTAAATTGGCAGGTCTCGAAAAAGCCACATCACACTCGTCACACTTAAAATTCTTGAGGCGGCCGTGAACTTCGCCGAGATGCCTAAGCAGCTGTGCTTGATAAGTAAACGCGTTATCGCACTGCTCGCATGCAAATTTCTTCGTCGTACGAGATGGCTCGCAGGTATCTTCCTTCGCTACCGGTTTAGACTTAGACGTACATGGAGCTTTCACCTTTTTGTCTGGTTTATTGTCGGAATTCCCGCATACGTAAAATTCAAAGACACTTTTATTCTTGCCTTTATCCTCCAAGGGAGTTTCTTCATCTTCTTCGTCCGAAGCAATGATAAGCACATCAACATCTTTCTTTTTAACTGAAATTTCACTGCAATGCGGTTGATCCATAGTTATATCGTAATATTTACACTTTATTACGATGTAAAAGCTCACACGACGCGACGCGATGAGCACATTTGACGTTTTATACCAAGAGGCAGCGGCAAAAAAGTGAAAGAGTTTTATAAAATCTGATACTGTCAGATCAGACAGTATTTTGGCCATAGAATGCTGGGGTAGTCAGCAGGCCAGACTCCGGGACACCTGGCGCTGGCGTACTAGGAAAAGTGTGATTTTAATTAGTAGCCCTAAGTGTTTTGGAAAAGCTGAAAATTAATCAGTAGACAGTGGATGCAATACATAACTCGAAAAAAAATGGTCAGACTGCTTAACAATAGAAAACGTGGCGTCAGCATTACTTATCACAAAAATAAAGTCAATTATATTTCGCGGCACATTAGATCGGTGCGTAATAGTTACCGACAAATACGTACCGGCGTATTTGCAAGGACTTAATGTTGTGACGTGTATGGATTAATGCTGACGCCACGCGTTGTATTGTTAAGCAGTCTGACCATTTATTGTTTCGAGTTTTTTATTGCAGTCACTGTCTACTAAAGAATTTTCAGCTGTTCCAAAACACTTTGAGGGTACCTACCTAATTAAATTCTAACTAATTAAAATCGTCCGCGCGCGAGCTCCGAAGAATCGGGAGCTAGCGAAGAGGGAAGATTACGCCGCCCCCGACCGTCGCTCCACACCCCGCGCTCTCCAAGTACTAGTAGGTACTCTCCTAGTACCTACTAGTACTGGGAGAGTGCGGGATATGAAGCGACGGTCGAAAGCGGCGTAATCCGGCCGCTTTCCCAGCCCCCGATTCTTCGGAGCTCGCGCGCGGACTGTAGTACGCCAGCGCCAGTCCCGGAACCTGACCTGCTGACTCTACCCCGGCATTATAGTCAAAATACTGTCTGATCTGAAAGTATCAGCTTTTACAAAACTCTTGCACTTCTTTGTCGCTGGCTCTCCAACTATTTCGGGTAAACCTACGACTGACTTGTGTCCATCGGTATGCACCCGCCGAATTTGCACACACCACAATTTGGAGGGTGTCGAAAATGCACCAACCGAAGACCCACCCTGCCGACAAAGCTTCTATCGACGGTCGAATTCTCACCATGTCAGATAACCTATAGTATGTAACCTAACCTAAAGCATCCCCGAGACGGTCAAATGCGATTGTCAATGAAGCTCCAATTGAAGGTGTATCAATCGCGCACGCCTCAGTCGATCGCTAAACTGTGTTGAGTAAATTATCGGCTCATAAATATCATGATTCCAAAAGCAGATGCGAGATTTCTTGCAATAACTCTTGCGGTTTCTACAAAATATAAATTATATATCCAATAGTAGGTAAATAAACTTTATTTTATCTCTTGTAAATAATTTAATTTAAATATAGTACATGTTTACATAATTTTTAGGTTAATTTATACTTAGAAAACTACTTTTATAGAAAAAAAATATCCGCATGATTAATTTCATATTCGATATAATAACGTCAATTATGAACCCCTGAAAATCGTCAATCTGTGAAGACTTCGGGTCGGATACGTAATTATTTGCCTATCTTCATTATGCTGGGCAATATTACAATAATAGAAAGGAATTTCGTAGGGATGCGCACGGCAGCCGTCGGAACTGCTAAATGGCGGTATCGCATTATGTTTGATATGATCTGCGGTTAAAATTATTAGGTAATATATTATATAAAATTGAATTTGTTATTTTTACTGACACAACCGTGGCACTCCAATAAGACTCAGGAAGTGAGCTCGCCTTATCATAGTTGTGCCTAGCAAGGCGGGCTCGGTTTCACTTCACTTGGTACTTTAGGAGTAATTTTATGCTTGGATTTGATTAGGTAGGTACGTTTTCGTGTGGGTGTGAGTTCATGCCGATATTTTAACCGTCTTAGAAAAAACTGTGTCCTTAGTCAATAAATCTTTAAATTAGTTACGCTGCTACGATCAATTCTCTAATGCAATTCTCAATCAACTTCCTTATATGCACAGTGTCCGTAGACATCGATGAAAGATTGTTCGCTTGCATTCAGCGCATCTACATTGTTTACTGTCCATCGCGGTGCTCGAAACCGACGTGTATCTTCAATGTCGATTCGTTTGGAAATCCTTTCTTACACATACCACATACAAACATTAGCATTCCGTGATGAACAGAATCAACGTGATTGTTCAAGATATATTGCGTACAAAATTTTCGAGGGCACTGCTGACAGGCAAATCTTACTCTGCGGTGCACCGAATTGACGTGCACCTTTAAATTGGCACGTCTCGAAAAAGCCACATCGCACTCGTCACACTTAAAATTCTTGAGGCGGCCGTGAACTTCGCCGAGATGTCTATACAGCTGTGCTTGATAAGTAAACGCGTTATCGCACTCCTCACAAGCGAATTTCTTCGTCGTACGAGATGACTCGCAAATATCTTCCTTCTCTACCGCTTTAGACTTAAATTTACATGGAACTTTCACGTTTTTATCTGGTTTATTGTCGGAATTCTCGCATACGTAAAATTCAAAGACATTTCTATCCTTGCCTTTATCCTCCGAGGGAGTTTCTTCGTCTTCTTCGTCCGAAGCAATGATAAGTACATCAACATCGCTCTTTTCAACAGAAAACACACTGCAATGCGGTTGGTCCATAGTTATATATTGTATTTTTGCTATTTTATAGCGTTTTTTTATATTTTGACCCAATGTAAACGCTCATATGAAATGACGCAACACCGCATGTTATGTTTGACATTTGACATTTACCAACTGGCGCGCGCGCCATCTTCTACTTTTGTAGGCGTTTCGCACATATTTGTAGTACAGAACACCGAGGCGTATGACAAAATTTGTTATGTTCGTTTGTTTGGCATTATAAAGTTATCTCGTTGTATTTCGAATATATACTCAAGAATGTGTTGGCAAATATTGCTACACATGTCTGTCTCGTATTGTATAAAAAGCTTATAAAGATTCATTTGTAAGTAAGCAACGCTGGCGACCTTAACCCTAGAAAGATAATCATATTGAGTTGTACGTTAAAGATAATCATACGTCAAATTGACTCCATAGGTTTAATTAGCTGTAAAATCAATAGTTTTTTATACATTTTAATAAATTAAAAAGATATGTGTTGTATCATGTATTTTTAAATAAAACATCCGATATTTACGAAATTATGTTTACTTTTTATTAAGAAAATTACAACAAAACTCAAACTTCTGAAAAGTAACAAAAAATAGGAACATTATTTTCGTCAGTATGTTTTTTTTTACCTATTACATTAATCAGCCTTTTTATCTTATAATTCAAGTAACAACAGATATTATTGTCTTTAAACTAGATAATAACTATTGAAACATCACTGAAAACATTTTTGGCACATGTCAACGTTATGCTCTCGGCAAATTATTGCTTTGCATTTTATGCACGAGGCATTCGCCTTCCTCTTTATTTTGGAAGGGCAATAATTACAATAGGCCCGTTTTCTGGCTGCTGGTACATCGGGACGCTCTTCTTCTTGATCTTGAGGGTTTTTTGGCACGAAAGACGCGTTACTGTCCCGTAAATACCTTTTCAAAGTTGGTATATCCAATCGCTTCGTCATAAAGGGCGATGTAAGAGCATTACTTAGGTTTTTCATAAATTTATTGCGATTCAGAGCCTTCTCACCTTTACTGGCAACGTTGTGGGAGTATATAATATAAGCACTTATGCAGGCAATATTTATCATCCCATAGAAAACGGCAATGTTTCTACTACAGGACATTATGGAACACATTTGGTCTAGCGTGTCCACCCCGCCTTTGGTTTGATTGTAGAACATAATCATTTCTGGTCTGCCGGTTGTTTCATTGACAGAAGCATCTTCACATCTCTCCTCATAATCGCTCTGGACTTCATCCTCACTTACGTGATCTTCGACTTCACTGTCTGTATCAGCGGATATGGCCTTCTCCTCATTATCTAAAAGTGCAGCCAGAATGCCTTCCTCGTCTAAATTTCTTCTCGCCATTTTACTGAATATACGTTCAAGCTCTCTATAAAACAAAAACAAATGTCAAAAACAGCAAAAACAAACCGATCCAACAAAAAAAACTAACTTATTCGCTATAGCAAAAATCGTAAAAGTCACGTAAAAGGTAATCATACGTCATTTTGACTCCTATGGCGGTAAAATATCGAAATGGCGGGTACTTACCAGTTTGACACGTGCGCCCTTCGCTAGTTCCCGGCGCGGACTGAGATGTCCGGAATGCACGTCACCGGATTCCCATGATTTAAAAAGTTACAGCAAAATTTCGTCGGCGCGGGAGTCATTTTGACGTAGATTATCTTTCTAGGGTTAATTAAAGTGGCATGTCAAGAAATTATTTGTACACAAGTATTATATAATAGGTATATTTTCAGGTATATGTTACAAGGTGACTTTTTAATTATTTACACCTTGTTTGTTTTTTATTATTAATATTTTACACCATGTTTTGTTTATTTCTTACGTAAAATTTGTAAATCTCTATTAAAGAAGTGTTTGGGAAAATATCGGTAATAAAGAACATTAGAAGTATTTTATCTACCGCTAGATAGATATAGTTTTTTATACTATATTTTTAAAAATAGTTTCTTTTTTGTTTTTCCCAAAAAAATATATCAAAATTTGATTAGTCTGTCGTACTGATTCACGATTCACATAGGTGTTACTCTAATATAAAACTCATCCTGTATATTCAGCTTGAGTTTTGATTTACTGGCATCCTTAAAGAGAGTTAATCAGTGAATCAGTACGAGCAAGTAAGCAACGTTTAATATGAAATTGTGGAAAAAAAAAATTTTTTTAATTTTTATTTTCTGAAAAAATTTATAAAAAGCGCTGAGCACGTTGAGCTATCTAGCGGTAGGTAAAATATCTCTAATATTGTTTATTAACGATATTCTACCTACCGATAGGTAGCGCAGCGCGCTCCAACGCTTGTCAAACTTTTATTAACAGTCAAGTTCCTCAAATTTTCAAATAAAATAAACACAAAAAAAAACAAATATTTTCTTATTTTTTAAATCAATGTTGCTTTGAAGGATGCCGAAATTGAAGGATGCCGGATAATTAAAACTCATCTTGTATATATATAAGTTCTTCAAAAGTAATATTGTTTGGCTTCGTTGAATACTATATTGACACCCCGAATATAGAGGAACCACTTTAGGAGCTCCACCTCACTTTAAGAGCTCATCTTTCACCCCTACAGAAATACAATTAGGTGCTATAAAAGATGTTTTTTTTATAATACTCAAGATCGTCAATTTATGGAGGATCACTGAGTTTATTTTTTAGGAGCATAAAAAAGGAGGATAAACCTCGGCAAAGGCAATAATATACAATAGGTACTTGTATTCAGTACAATCAGTGGCGTAACTAAGCCGGCGCAGCCGGTGCGGCTCACCGTGGCCCACGGTAGTTCGGGGCCCTAAAACAGAACTCTATACCTAGTACAGTCGCGCGGGACTTCGAAGGTACGGGGAAACCGTACCGCCACGCGTGGTGGTTCGTGAAAAGATAGATTCTGTATGAAATACGGGTTGTCCACGTTGTTGTGGATAATTTTATGTAATAATACCATGTCTGCCGTAGTACGGCGGTTCTTCAATGAAACAATGAAGCAATATTTTCCGACTAATCGGTCGGATTCGTAGTTGCGTAAGGTGGAGGCGGGAGGGTAAACATTGCCTATTAGGCTATCTCAGAAAAGTATTACTACCTATATTTAATTTTAGGAAAACGACTTTTGGCCAGCTAGATCGGTCAAATACCCCTTAGTGAAACGTTTTTTCGCCACTGCAAATGATACACTGTTTTGCAATACCGCGAATGTCATCACGTTTTTAAAAAAACCGGCGTCCTCTGTTGCACATTTATGGCAAATGTCCATATAAGTGGTGGTCTGGCCGCCGAGGCTGTTGATGATCGATGCGATGTATGTACGTCAACCACAGTGCTTATCCAAGTTGACTCGGTACCTCGACGTGATCAGAGAGTAGATAAAACACCGTATTAATATTTAAACCATTTAATTACAAGTTAATTGAGAGATGACTTACCAGTTGATGTGATTGAAGTGAAGTTATGAAGTGTTTTGATTAATTTAGTTTGCGCTCTATTTATACTCGTAAATCGTATGAAATATCCAATAGTGGGGTTAAATTACGTCACTAAAATATTGCTTCATCTGAAAAACGCGTTTGGAAGACGCGAAATTAATGTTTTTAAATTGTATTAGTCATTACTATGTTGACATAAAATCGTATGTTATACTAAGAATTATGTATTGTAATTTATTATTCATTGGTTGGTTGCTTAGTCCCAACATCCACATTTCATAGGCCACGATCTTGACCACAATATAATTGTATTACCCGTTCATAGCCTCAATAAAATTAAGAGCCATTTCAGTTGCGAATAACAAAGTCATTGGACGTGTGGGTCAAACCACGTGCTGAAATTCCACGTAATCTGGCACATTACCTTTGTAATATCGTAGGTGTTATTGCTCATCGTTGTCATAAACGCTATCGCTACCTTTTATAACTATGATATTGCCGTCGTTCGGTTTTAAGAACAGGATGCCAAGAATTTGTCCCCAAAACGTAGGGGAGAGGTGTACAAAATGACATAGGCGGGTAAAATGGCACACCTACTTTTCTCCGAAACCACAGTTATATCAGTTCTCCCAATGGCCTGTGAAGGACCGCTTAGTAACAGGTCGCAACCTGTGGCGGCGCCAGTTGCGTCCGTTGGGCCGTGTGGTGCGGACGCGTGTTTGTTTGATTTTTGCAGTCACCAGTTTTACTCAGAAAGATTTTGTTTCTCGTAAAAGTAAGTATTTTTTACTTTTATTTATTTGTATTTAGCGTTAATATATTGCAATTTTACTAAGTAACATCGAGAATGTTTTGAAATTTCAAAATTCTAGTTACATTTTTAGTTATGCTTTTCTAATGTTGCAGGTTATGAAGTGGACAAAATGGTATACACCTTGTTCGGGTAAAATAGCATACTTTGTCATTTGACCCACCTTTTTTTTCTAGATAATCGAACATCATGCCTCCCAACTATTCTATAAAAACAGACCGACAGGTTTGGGATAAAACCTCAGTGAAAAAGACTGAGAATGGCCACCCTTCACTAGACTCCAATTGCTTGTGAGCGAAGGGTGGTTCTCAGCATGAAGGTTGCTCCGTTAATGAGAGTCGTAGATGTCCGTGTAGAAGAGTTTATTCAGAAGATTGAAGAGAAGTGAGTCGAAGTTGCCAGTTCTTAACGCCTTGAGTTGTGTTCGCCGTTGTGTTGTAGTGCGGGCGCGAGGTGAAGCCGTGGTGGTGCGTGTGTAGTCGAGGAGCGAAGTGTGTAGTCGAGATATCTGTCCACTGAGGGGACGATGTGTAGAGCGCGGTAACTGTCTGCCGAAGTAATGATGTAGAGGGGCAACTGTCTGCCAAAGGAATGATGATGATCGAATGAAATGTACTGCGTTTTATAGGGTGATCGGTGATGCAATAGCTACGAGTGGGGCGACGCATGTGTCGCTTGCCTGGGCAATATTTGCCAAATTTAGCTGGAAATTAACTGCAGCTGCTCGTGTAAGTTTGAGCGAGTCTGCAGTTTTCTGTTCTGTGAAATTAACTTTTTTGTTGTGTGTGTGTGGGGCCCTAGGCTCCTACAAGACTATTAAAGCTGTGAAGAATGATGAAATGGGCTGGCTATTGTCTTCTAAAGTGTTTAAAATCCGCCCCTGTACCTGTTCCAAAGAAAAACACGAAAAAGGTTAGAAAAACTTTGGATTTTAGTTCCGACAGTGAAAATGATTTATCTTCCTTACAAGCTTACACTGAATCCGGGGATGATGATAAAGACTGTCCTTGCATTTATTGCAATGACCTCTACTCCAGGTCCAAGCCAAAAGAGATCTGGCTAAAGTGCTTGAGCTGTAAAAGATGGGCTCATGCATCATGTGCAGAAAAAGACAAAGCGTTTTACGTGTTAACTCTACATGTAATCGACTGATTTTCATTACAAATTCGGTATGCCATTTTGTCCTACCATCGTGTGTCATTTTACCCGCCTAAGGCGGACAAAACGGTTTTTGTTCAAGTTTTTAGAAATGGTAATGTTGTTGTTTTCGTATTGAGTTGATTGATCTCTATTATTCTAACTCGGTAAGGAACCAAAGAATGTATAGGTACTTCAAGTGTTCAATATTATTAATAAATAAAGATTTGATGACTGATATTATAACTAGATGTCATTTTGTACGGCTCTCCCCTACCAACGCATCCACATTTGATTGTGATTTTTAATTGGTATGTTGATTTAATAAATAAAACCAACGACATATTTAAATTCTTTTATGTTTACTTTTACATGATTCGAAGCGGTAAGTAAAAAAAAAAACTGCAAATTGTGAAAAAAATAAATCCTTTTGCACACTTGTTCATTAGACCCAAATGGTCGATTTGGCCCACCGCTCCGACATATTTGGCCATAAGGACTCAAAATGGCGGCCGTTTTCCAAGATGGCCGCTAATAAAGCAAAATTATTTTTGTCCAATATTCTGTAATAAATCAGCACGTGATTTTAATGACCTATGGGTCTTTTTCGGCTATTTTGGGGTCGTTCATTGCAATATCATACTGAAAAATAATTTCCGGCAATTTTGAACAGGATTTTAAAAATTTTTGAGCATTTTTAACGAGTATTTACATTTACCTTACCGTTATGTTATACGCGTCTTTTTCGAGTATTTGGACACTGGAAAAGACGAATCTGAATTCAAAACTGTCAAAAAAATCACACAAGAGAGTAATTTTGTGTGTGCAAATACTCGAAAAAGACGCGTATAACGTAACGGCAAGGTAAAAGTAAATACTCTTTAAAAATGTTCAAAAATGTTCAAAATCCTGTTCAATATTACCGGAATTTATGTTTCAGCATCATATTTAAAATATTAAAGGAAATTATTTTTCAGCATCATATTTGAAATGTGCGACTTTAAAATAGCCGAAAAAGACCTATCACTCATTAAAACAGCACGAGAAAAATAATTTTGGTTTATTAGCGGCTATCTTGGAAACGGCCGCCATTTTGAGTACACAGGGATACGTCGAAGTGGCGGGCCAAATCGACCATTTGGGTCTAACGAACACGTGTGCAAAAGGATTTGCGTTAATCACAATTTACTGGACTAACCGCTTCGACTATTATGGATTGGGGTCTGTAAACAAATACTTGGGGCTCCAAAGGTTATTAGAATAGAATAGAATAACTTCATTATGTTAAAAATAAATTACATAAGATACTAATTATTAAATTGTTATTAAAATTTAAATTGCACAAATGGCGGACTTATCACTATATTTCCTATATAGGCATAAGCACTGCGCATAATTTTTACGTGATCGTTAATTGACTCGTTGGGTACCCATAATGCTTACAGATGTGCAAACACAAGGCTAAGGATGTCGCAAAGCACTTTGAAATTGATACAACATTATTCTGACTATTACAACATTATTCTGACTTCATTATTGAGATCTCGAAGGAAAACAAGAGTGGAAAAGACATTGGAAAGACCGCCCTCACATACACTTGGAAAATACCGTCTTATACACGCAAAATCACGCGCGATCTCGCAAGTTTTTCGAGATCGTGCAGCTGGATACTCCATAGCACATCAGAGTGTTGTTTTTAATATTGAAAAATATAATAGTTTTCAAACACACCTTTCTCTCTCTTGACGAGGAATTAAAAATCATTTCGAAAGCCCGCCAACTTATCAATAAATAACTTAATCTCTTTGAATCAGGCTGGACAAAAGGACGATACCTGCAGTTTACCTACTAATGCCTATTATCTGTGGTACCGACAGGTGTCGAGGCTGAATGGGCATTTTCTACTGCTGGATATCTGACAAGCAGCATCCGATCCGAAGTTGATTAGTTGACAAAACTCTAGATGTGTTGTGTTTCTTGAGAAATTACTTTGAAAATAAATCCTTTTTTTTAAATAATTGATTAAATATACATTTTATTTCATTATTTCGCCCTTACGATGTAACTTTAACAATTTGCAATAGAAATAATTCTAATAATTATAAATTATAAGAAATAATATTCTCAAATCTGCGAGATCTCGCAAAATACCGAAATCTTGCGAGATTAAACCTCTTAAATCTTGCAAATATCAAGATTGAAGATTTTGCTTCAAGACTGCATTCACTAATCATGGAGCTACTATATAGGCCACTATATACTTTAGTTCTCAGAAATGTTTATATAAAGAAGAATTTTTTGAAGAAAGAAAAAAGACAAAAATAAGTAGACAAAAGACTTTTCTTCAAAAAGTGACTTTTAGTGTTACGTCGGTCTTATTTTTACAAAGTCGAAATTTTAATCGATATCGCCATTGTTCAACTTTTGTCCTCGCCACAAAGCAATGATTACATGCCTGAGTGATTGTGTTTGGGCATTGTCGTGCTGAACCTTCGGCTGATTTAATGAAAAAGAAAGCTTGTGAATGGAAACAAGGCGAATCAGCGGTAACAAATGAAAAGCGGCAGAGCGGGTGGGCGAAGGAGGGTCCGCGACGCCGCCCGCCAAAGCACGAAAAGGCGAACGAGAAAAACATTAAAATAATAGTATTCTCGCTGGAAAATCCGCAGACAATGCGAACACAAACCCAAATATTAGCATAACAATATTAAAAGGGACGTGACGTGCGTGCGACCCGCCCTCGACGCCCCGGATAAACTTATTTTCACCGAGATGTTGTTTCCGCTTGATTTTTTCGCTTAATACGGTTCCCCTTTCCTCAACTCCAGTTTTATTTCTCTGGAAGTGCCAGGTGGCGGGCGTGGGCGTGTAGAAACCTTAACCCTGCGTTATTTTCGAATATTTTAGTTGCGGGCATCTCTCAGTTGTTAGGCATCTCGCAGGTTTCAAAATTGATTTATTATGTGCCAAATACTGAAAACCTCTATATTAAACCATTTCATAGTTTCATAATATCTATCTCTATATATGAAAATGAATCGCCGTGCGTTAGTCTAGCAAGATCTCGGAAGTGACTCGACCGATTTGAATTATTTTTGTTTTGTTTTGTTTGCATTGATTCAGGGGGGGTTTACAAAAAAAAATATTTATGAAAAACTCACAGAAACAACTGAAAAAAGAAAAAATCACAATTGGTCATTTTGGGAAATAGGTCACTTTCAATAGATGGCGTTCGCAGTGATCCTATTGTTTGACAGCTGCGCCATCCATAACTGTTATTCATTCCGTGCAATTGTGTAAAATTTCAAAAAGTCAACAAAGTCAAAAAAGTCAAAAAAGTCGGAAAAGTCGAAAAAGTCGAAAAAGTCTGAAAAGTCGAAAAAGCATTTTTATTGCATTTATATTTCATCATGTACATTAAAATACATTGAATTTATTTGAATTACAAACGACTTTTAATCACCAAACGAAACTCAAACCGTACATGATTCGGCCATATTACAGATTTCAATTAATTGGATTTGGAAGGTTGATTAGGATTAATAAACGCTTATGAAGAGTTACAATCAAATCAATTTTAGGTGGTACGAAGTTCACCGGGTCATCTAGTTATGAAATAAAATATTCTTTTCTGAAGAATTAGGTGCTTAGGTAGTAAGTATCCAAATACAGCAATTACATATGGCCAGGGGCAAAGTTGATCTTCCAAGCATGCTAGTGAAGGTTTGTCTCATTGTTTCGGATAACTATAATCGAGCTCGGTCACATCTCGGAGCCGTCCTCGCGGTCGATAAAGTCTTCTTATGCGTGCCTTGCGACACATAAATGCGCTATTTTCGACAGCGTCAGACCTAGACATTTTTAAAGCGAGCCCACATCTCTTCAAAGTATGGGCATAGTGCTACCTGTTTATGCTAGAATAAAATCGAGTGCTTTTATTTGTTTCAGTATTCTGTTACTTTTACTATTTATAATGCTTCTAATTCCATATTTAATGGCCATTTAAAACATGAGTATGTACCTACTTAACCCTTTGCACTCGAGCGGCGCCGCTATGGCGCCTGGGAAGTATATTGCGTCCACTAGTATTTTCGTAGTATTTAAGTAGTATTTTTTGTACCTTTTGGTATTATTTTCCGTGGTATAATACGTGTATTTTTCAACATGATTAGAAAAAATCAGTTGGGTCATCCCCATTCTAAGGAGCTCTCTAGACGATCAAGCATGCTTGTCAAGCATCGCGTCGTGGGCTGGGAAGGGGGGGGGGGGGGGGGGGATCGTAAACCGCAGGATATATGCAAATATTAAAAAAAAATATTAACAAAAAATGCCTATTTTTTTAGTTTTATAATAATAATGATAATAATAATAAAACTCTTTATTCTTAAGAAAAGGCGAGCTTATTGCTTGCAGGCAATAATTTAGAGCTAACCTATACTATTGTAAGAACATTATTTGCCAGTAGACTACAAAACTTAACCTACTAGGGAGTCACGTCATTCATCAATCAATTACGTCTAATTAACGTGGCTCCCTGGTATAAACTACAAAATTAGGCATTTTTGGTAAATATTACAAAAAAATATTTGCATATTTCCTGCGGTTTACGATCCCCTCCCTGCCCGCGACGCGAAGCTTGTCAAGCATGCTTCATCGTCTAAGAGAGCCCCTAAGATTTTTATGGTATTTTAGTAGTATTTTTTTTGTATTTCAGTAGTATTTTCATACTATGTTTTAAGTATTTTTGTGGTATTAAAATGGTATTTTTCCAATGTGATGTATTTTCTTAGATGCGAAAAAAGGCCTGGAGTGAAAAAGGTTAAAATAATATTTTTTTAAATATTTATGTTACATTACATCTCAACTAATTGGTGTGTACTCTATAGTTGATATGTTGTTAAATAAATAAATAAATTACACAATAATCAAAATCTACACAATCTACAAAAAATGGCGATGGCACAGACCCCCCCTTAATGATCCTTACAGAGGATCCGCTGAAAGGTACTAATTTTCAGCCCTCCCTAATAAAATAAAAAATCGGTTGTATCTCCCCAAGACTATCCCGGCAAGTAACCAAGGACTGATAACATCTGAATATTATTTTTATAAATATAATCGATAAGCACCCTCTTTCGGCTGGCGGACGAATCCGGCTGGGTTCCTTTGCGACCGCCTCGCCGGCGCGGTTCGTTTTTCGTCTAAGGACGGGGTTGGTCCAAGTGCCAGAAGATGGCGTCTTTATTTAATTAGGATATTTCAGAGATATGACAGTTGCAGGCGGGCAAACTCAGACGAGTTCGAAAAGTAAATGTTGAGTGGTTTCATGTTCTTCATTATATGTATTGGAGGCCACTAGAATCAGAATGGCCCAAATGCAAAAAAAATACGGATATGGTACAAAATGGTTAAAGGGAATTCTTAGGTTAACATAGTAAAGTAAAGTAAAAGGTATTTATTTCCAATACAACCATACAATTGTGTAGGAATGACAGTAATTAATCTTAAACTAGTTACTCAATTTAGACAAGAGATGATATACAATATATAGCTTTAAACTTACCAATTTACAAAAACATAGACTATATGATAACAGTTTACAACAAAACAATTAACGGTAAATAATATGTATCAGATTAAATGGGTAGATACGATGCTATGTATTTTCAAAATATTTTAAGAAGTCGTTATGGGCATACATGTTGATTTTAAGCAGATAGACTCGGATGGAGCTCTTGAAAATATCGATGTTTTTAATTGCTTTTAATCTTTCGGGCAATTTATTGAAAAGTTTGAGGCCTAAGTATCGACTAGTCGCCTGGAACTTGGCAGTACGTGCTACGAACGGTTGGAGATACAGGGTTTTATTCCTGGTGTCATGCCGATGTACTTCCTCGTGGGATATGGCCGAGCTCTTATTGCAATAGAATTCGCAAAGAGCCGCGATACATAGCGAAATAAGTAGTAAGTATCATAGTAAAAATAAGTAACACATAGTTTTTATTTTGATGATTTCTTGAAGATATCAATTTTGGGCGTCTCTGGAGTTGTAAATAAAGTTTATTTTTAAATGGAGTTTTGCATTAGAGTTTAAATCACGAAAATGTCATTTGGGCCACACTGGTTCTGGTGGCCTCATTTAATATAATAAAGAAAATCTCATACGGTACTCGTTTCTTGCACGGATTTAAAATTAAACCTCAACGTTACTTCCAGAGGAACAGAATGAGCGCGAAGAGTTTTGATGAACCGAGTAAATACGCCAAAACATAAAAGCAAATATTCCGAGAGGTTAATTAATGGTGGGGAAAAAGACAAGCAAAACCTGCGGAAAGCATGTTTGTTATTTTAGCGTTTTGTGGGCGGGAATGTTGAATAGATTTTAGCAAAGATGTTTAGCTTGTAACGGAATTACATACTCGAAATTACATCCCTAATTTTTAAAGTTCACCAAAGGGCAGACCCGGATCTAGGGGAGGCGGGGGGGGGGGGGGCAAACCGGGTACCTGACCCGGGTGTCAATGAAAAGGGGCGCCGAATTCGTGTGGTTGAAAATAAACACGTTTAACTGAAGCGCCTAGCATTCAGGGCGCGTCGTACTATTGATTATTCATTAGATTTTGGAACGCATCCTAATTTGATTTTTGAACGCGGGGAAATCTCGTCCACGAGGGGAAATCCCGTCGCATTATAGAAATATGCCTGCCCAAACAGAAGGGGACGGGGCTCACGAGCAAAGCCGACTAAACCCTCGCGGCGGAACGTCAAGCGACGCGACGGTCGGTATTTAGGTGGCTGATTAGATGTGCGAGTAATTCGCGTTGGTTTTCTTTGTTATCAACTACTTCTTCAGACGTGTTACATTATTATTGCTTGATGTGGTAATATATTTTTTTGCGAATAGGTAATCTGGACGTGTAAAGCTGTAGCAAGATTAGATAGAAAAGTTGCTAATATGAGACCTAAGAATAGATGGTGTGTACAGTCTGGCTTTAGCGTTGTCTACACTTGTTGTATGTATTTTATATAAATGTCATACAAGGAAAAGTTATAAGCAAAGAGGCAATCAATAATAACAAATGTTGGGAGGGAGGGGGGGGGGTTAATTTCAATTATTTGCACCGGATCAAAAAAATTAAAGATCCGGGACTGTTAAAGGGTTCCTCCGCGATCAGCTGATCCTCTGGATGAATCCGGTGATGGTGATGCGATATTGGTACTCTTAACGCACTTACCGGTTATACCGGACTTGAGAGACAAATCAGAAGAAAGTAGTTCATAAATGTCCTTACGGACATTGTACTGACAACATTTACTACAGGAACCAAACAGAAGATATCTCTCAATACAGGTACATAAGGAAGAGTTGGGCATTATGGAAAAGCGACTAATCTAATTGTTTTTTTATTAAAATTACGATTGTTTAAAATAAATTCATTCTCAAAACTAGAATTTTAAATTTTATCGGAAGCAAGATAGTAATTAGGAACCACTCAAGCAGGACCAGTGACATAGCTAGGTGGTCAAAGGCCCTGGTGTGAAGAAGAAATTGTGCCCCCGGCACCATCTACTCACATCAAAACGAAACTAAATGAATTCAAATTAAAAATGTTTGATTTCTAATAGAAACGGTTGAACCAATCATTATCAGTTGATTCCATTAAAATGGAATAAAAATCGAAGCATACTATCATCACTCACTTTTCATAGTGTATTGACATTTGCGAAGCTGTGGGCCCTGATACAATGCACCACCTCGCACCTTAGTAGCTACGCCACCGGGTAGGACACACTGATCGTTCACGAGCGCAGCGAGGTGTGAATTGCACGTACAGCGGCCAACGTTCCGTGCGAACACGTATGTCACATACTGGGCTCGATTGCGTTTCTTCGTGAACTAAAATCGGAAATTAGTCCGAGTGAACGAGACAGGGCAATACGCTAGAGCAGAGTGTGAGATGAGCGGTTGTCACGTTTTCGCATTAAAACTGCCGCCAAGGTCAAATCTTACACCGCACGAAATATGCTCGAATTTATTCGGACGAGTAGGTATAAGTTCGGCAGATAGTATTTATCGACGATCGTTCGTTTCATATTCCGTTCTAACGTATTGCTCTGTCTCGTTCGCTTGGACTAATTTTAGTTTTAGTTCACAAAGAAACGCAATCGGGCCCAATAAGTATGTCGAAAAGTATATTTCAGCATAACGTAAAACCTCTCCACAATGCAACTCATATTTTCCTGCATCTACAGTGACAATAAATTGATCAATTGGTTAATTTTAAATTAATCAGCAGAAGAAAAGGGAAGATTTTTTTACAAGTTTATTTATTATTACAAAATCGGCTGTGTCACCCAAAGACTTCTTCGGCAAGCAGCAAACCCCCTTCGCTCGCTAAACCCCCTAAACCCTCCCCAAATCCCACCCCCACTTCCCACTCAAACCTCTCCACCCTCCCCCCTTACATCACTCCATCCTTCCCTACACCCCTTTTCCTCCGTCCTTCCCCCTCCCTCATCAACCCAAACCTTTCCCCGCTCACTTTCTCCCCCTCTCCCCCTCCACTTACCCTCTTCCTCCCCATTTCCCCTTCCCTTCTCCCTACCCCCCTTATCTAGAGTGCAGATACCAAAGTGCTTAGGATGCAAAAGGGGATGTTGGGGGGTGGTGTTGGAGGGGGTAGCTTTAGTGGAGGTTTCGTGGGGGTCGGGGGAGGGGTTAAGAGGAAAGGGGTTAAAGGAGGGAAGTTGGGGGGGGATAGAAAGGGAGTTGAAGAAGAAAAATAAGACGGAGTAGAAGAAGAATAACAAGAAGGAGAGGAAGAAGAATTAAAAGGAGAAAAAGAAGGAGAAGAAGAAGCAGAAGAAGAATTCTCTTCCTTTTCCTCTTACTCTTACTCTTAATATCCCGCTTTATCTAGAGTGCTTGAATAGTTACCCAAGTACTATGGAGATATAAAGTTTCGGACGAAAAGACATTCGGGGGGAGGAGGGGTGGGCAGAGTGTATTTTCAGATAAAACAGTCCGTGGTTTCTTTCCGGGAGAGTCTTGGGGTGACACAAGAAATGTCACAAGTTATGGGGTAAAATTATGGACAAAGAAGATTAGCGCAGCATATTATATTGAGAAGGATAGTTAAGAACACGATACCTAGAAAAGGTATCGTGTTCTTAACTATCCTTCTCAAATTTTCCGCGTCTTTGGAAGGTGTCACAAATAATAATGATCCACAAAAAAGAAAAATCCCCGAATGAGGTTGCATCATACAGGCCTATCAGTCTTTTACCGATACTTTCAAAATTATGTGAAAAAATCCTTTTAACGAGATTGAAACCAATTCTCGAGGCTCAAAAAATTGTACCAGACCATCAATTTGGATTCAGAAGTGAGCACTCCACTATCGAACAAGTACACAGAGTGTCTAAGGAAATAAGACAATCGCTAGAAAAAAAGCAATACTGCTCTGCAGCATTCCTAGACATTCAACAGGCATTCGATAAAGTCTGGCACAAGGGCCTACTATACAAAATTAAAAAAATGGCTTCCTCATACATTGTATAGTATCTTCGAATCATATCTAACCAACAGAATCTTCCAAGTCGTCCAACGAGAAGCAGCCTCGAACTTCTATGAGATAAAAGCTGGTGTGCCACAAGGATCGGTATTAGGACCTGTTCTCTACACAATATTCACATCTGATCTACCTCTAACTCAGGGTGTAACTACTGCCACATTTGCAGACGATACAGCCATCCTGGCTAGTAACTCCGACCCGCAAGTTGCCTCAGATATGCTCCAACAGGAATTGAATCAGGTCTATTAGTGGCTGAAACGTTGGACAATCAAGGCTAGTGCAGCCAAATCCCAATACATTACTTTTGCTCTTCGGAGAGGCGATTGTCCAACACTGAAACTAGGAGAAGACATACTACCCCACAACAACTGCGTCAAATATTTAGACATGCACTTGGATAGACGTCTCACCTGGAAAGACCACATCAAAAATAAAAGGACTCAATTGAATACTAAATTCTCAAGTATGAACTGGCTGATAGGACGTGGCTCATGCCTTTCCCTAGAAAACAAGATGCTAGTTTATAAGGTGATCCTTAAACCGATATGGACTTACGGCATCCATCTATGGGGCACAGCCATAGACTCCAACGTAGAAATCCTTCAGCGATACCAGAACAAAGTTCTGAGGTCCATAGCAAACGCCCCATGGTTCACCCGGAACAGTGAGATCCACGAACACCTCAAAATGCCGACGGTTAAGGAAGAACTGCAAAAGTACAGTGCAAGATATAAAATGACACTGGTAGGACACGTGAATGCCCTAGCCTCAAACCTAACAAACGTAGGTGAAAACATAAGAAGGTTAAAACGCTTTGATGTGGCAGACCTGAGTGACAGACACTGACACTAGAGCAGTCAATTAATATTAAGAGGAGACTCTTCGAGGGAGGAGTCATCTTACACGCCTTCAACTCAACAATACATCTGATTATGGTCTTCAATGCTGTGACCGATTGCAGATAGAAATCAATTGAAATATATATATATATATATATATATATATATATATATATATATATATATATATATATATATATATATATATATATATATATATATATATATATATATATATATATATATATATATATATATATATATATATATATATATATATATATATATATATATATATATATATATATATATATATATATATATATATATATGATTGGTTTTTTGTAAAATCTTTTTTTAAAGAATTCGTTTAAAGGATGACACTTTGATGAAAAAATAAAAATAATAAAAGCCACTTACATAGCTGGAAGGTTTTCCCGGACTGGACTGGGAAATGCTTATTGTTTAAACGAGATGTATTCTTGGATGAGTACCACTTTCGACGGTACACTTTAGGTTTAATGGGATCCCTTTATCGCTAGCGAACGATCGCCCTTCATCCACATCTCAAAAAAAAGCGTATCCTTTTGCAAACCAAAATAAAATGTCTTTATTAAAGACAAATTTAAGCAAAAACAATGAAAAAAATCACAATCAATCGTCTCTTAAATGCGGAATGACATTTCGAAAATTCGATTTGAAATTCGAATACATCCACTCTTTAAAAGGACGATATACGATTGCTGGGCTCGCTATCAGCCAGCTATTAAATGAAAATAAAAATAAAATACTTCCTTTGCTCGTTGCCATGAAATAAGATATAAATCGTAATTTCTGGTCGAGAAGTTTATACTTAAGGCTATATGATATTTACAAGAGTTCAAAACATAAGATAAAATTGTATAATATTGTTAATATTTGATTGGTTTTTTGTAAAATCTTTTTTTTTAAATTCTTTAAAAAAAGATTTTACAAAAAACCAATCAAATATTAACAATATTATACAATTTTATCTTATGTTTTGAACTCTTGTAAATATCATATAGCCTTAAGTATAAACTTCTCGACCAGAAATTACGATTTATATCTTATTTCATGGCAACGAGCAAATGAAGTATTTTATTTTTATTTTCATTTAATAGCTGGCTGATAGCGAGCCCAGCAATCGTATATCGTCCTTTTAAAGAGTGGATATATTCGAATTTCAAATCGAATTTTCGAAATGTCATTCCGCATTTAAGAGACGATTGATTGTGATTTTTTTCATTGTTTTTGCTTAAATTTGTCTTTAATAAAGACATTTTATTTTGGTTTGCAAAAGGATACGCTTTGTTTTTGAGATGTGGATGAAGGGCGATCGTTCGCTAGCGATAAAGGGATCCCATTAAACCTACAGTGTACCGTCGAAAGTGGTACTCATCCAAGAATACATCTCGTTTAAACAATAAGCATTTCCCAGTCCAGTCCGGGAAAACCTTCCAGCTATGTAAGTGGCTTTTATTATTTTTATTTTTTCATCAAAGTGTCATCCTTTAAACGAATTCTTTATATATATATATATATATATATATATATATATATATATATATATATATATATATATATATATATATATATATATATATATATATATATATATATATATATATATATATATATATATATATATATATATATATATATATATATATATATATATATATATATATATATATATATATATATATATATATATATATATATATATATATATATATATATATATATATATATATATATATATATATATATATATATATATATATATATATATATATATATATATATATATATATATATATATATATATATATATATATATATATATATATATATATATTGTAATTCCCAAAGATTTCGGTGGCAGAGGTGGCCACTGTTCCTAACCCAAGCATTATCTGTGTTATTATAGGTATATTACGTAGGATCTTATGTATTTTACGTACGCATCTTTATTAAACTCTTACCTTCGTAGGTCTTATCTCACGAAGGTATGTTATATAGGGTGTAATCGGCAAGGATGACGTAGCTACACAGCACCGGCCATGTAGGTACGAAGGCGATCTCCATGAAAATATTTTCCCTCGCAAGCGATATTAAAATTTTTCAAGCACCCATTCTGTCCAGTGGCAGTCTTCAAGTTTTCCCTTGTCTTGTCGAAAGACAAAAGCGCGGAAAGGCGACGCCCGTTCCCCTCAATTTTACAGCCTTTGCCGCAGAGTCACTTTTTGAAGGAAAGCGGGAGAATTCTGGTCAAATAAAGTGAAAAGTCTTTATGGCATACATTTTTTTTATATAATTGAACTTGACTTGTGCAATATCATACATCTAACCCTATACACATTTACTAGTTAGAGATATATTTACAATAGTAACAATGAAGTAGATGAGCGTTTCCCGAACTATCTTTGCCCTGGCTCGTCTAGCCGTAGCTAAAATATCGTTAATAAACAACATTAGAGTTATTTTACCTGCCACTAGAGAGCGCATTGTGCTCAAAGCTATTATACAATAAAAAAAATACAAATAAAAAAAACATATTTTTGGATTTGTTTTTTTCATTTTTTTTATCAAAAGTTGCCTAGTTGGTCATATGTATTCACCCACTACAAGGATGTCACTAATTAAAAACTCTTTCTGTATATTGACTAAATGTCGGATCCTTATCCACGCTTGGTTGCTGGCCATCGGAGGAAAATGTTCTTACAGATTGGTCTTTAGTCCTAGCAAATGTTCCTTGATAACAGCTAAAGTATCGTTTGGTAATGAATAACTTGCTACTGCCACGTCATTTGGTCAAGTATGAGTATGATTGGTTTAAACAACAAAGGGACAATGCTGCGACCCGGTATTTTATTTATTACAATTTGAGAAACGCTAGAGTAGATAATAAACACTATATATACATAGATCTTCTTCTTCTTTTAAAGCCAAGATTGATTCCTGGCTAATACATGACGCCCGGCAAAATATTCACAAATTAATATACCGAGACAGTTCCCATCATTAAATCCTATCCTTGACAATTCTTATTATTATTTTCGCAGACTTTTTTTTATTACTATTATTTATTCATTAATTTTGGTGACTATTGTTTGATATTATTTGACAATTTATTTTGTTTCAATAACACGTTTATTTATTTTCTGTGTTTTATTTTAAATATTTCCTATTGTGATCATTATTTAGTGATTATTAGTTATAATTTGTAATTGTGACGGTAATATATATATATTTCTTTTCCTTTTTTTTTATTTATTTTTTTTTCAAATCGCCGAATATATTTGAACTAAAAACTAGAGAGCTCGCTGCCCTGGAACAAGTCCTGGCGCTTAGTTGGGCAGCAGCAGTACATACCTGCTAATGCTCATATCGGCCGTGTTCAATTTTAATTTTAATTTTAATAATATATTTTTTTATTGATATGATTGTTAGTGAGACCTATTCATTGTAAATGAATTGTTAAATTAATTAAACAAATAAAATAAATAAATAAATAGACAAGTAAATATATTGAAAGGAATAAAAACCATGACTGCCGTTACAAAAAAGTGAACTACTGTACATATTTATAATATTTTTTTAACGTTATTTCAATTAAATATTTGTGGTTTATGTATTTACCCATATAGATACATATACATTTTGGGAAAGTACTCAATCAGACCTTTCGTTTGACATCAAACAATATATATCAATGTTAATTTATAGCCATTTGGTCATTTGAACATTTAGACAATTATTTACTAGATATTTTGTCAGTTGTGATATCACGGGATTACAAACCGCTTCGAAATATACCACATACTTTTAAATCGGTTCGAGCGTTATAGTGGAATAAAGAATCGGAAAACATACATAAATGAACCCTGAACATATTACAGTCCTTTTTTGTTGGCCAGTCGTGTAATAGACGTGACTAACAAGAAAATGGAATTAGGGTTATAAATATATTTATAGGAGTAACAAAATGTGTGCATTATTTCGCTTCTTGATCATCAGCCATTGAAATTTGTTTCTGTGCTCAATGACATGGTCAAACTTATGAAAGTTCAATATGTAACGTATGCAAACATTTAGCAGCCACAATTTTCATTGGTACAGGAACATATTACACTCCTTTTTTGTTTGTCTCATTAGCTTCATTGGCTTCATTGGTTATACAACCTACAGCCTAGAACAAAAGCAATGAGAACTCACTAAAAATATGGTTATTTTAGAATTTAGCTGAATTGTAGTAAAACAAAAACATATATCATTAATAATAATGCATTTTTATTGATATTTTAATATTTATCTGGGCCACATTTAGACCTAATTAAAGCAGCAATTCTTTTCGGCAAACTTTTTACTAGCTTGCCGCACTCTTTCTTGGAAATCTCGTATCATTCTTGTTTTAAAATATTTTATTGCGTTTCATTCGACTTCATTGAGTGATTCTGTGTCTTATTCGGCGCCGGATTAAGACTTGATGAGGCTAGAAAGCTATTTGAGATATTGCTGTGTAGTATATTTAAGTAGACATATATGACAATTGCTCACTCGGACATTTTTTTGATGGCCCCAATAAAGTGGGGGGCCTAAGCTATAGCATGCTGCACTGCTTACATTTCGAAATAGCCCATTTTAGGTTATCACGAGACTTGGCTAGCCAGTCCAGAATATTCATATAATTTTATCGAAACCACTTCATTGTCATTGCTGTATACCTGCTTCCGTTTTTTTTAATGATGGTGGTAGAGCAGTTTCCAAGACATTTAGTGCCTGGTGGAATTCATCCGACCTTCGCACACAAGCATTTCAACAACTCTATCGTCCGCCATGCCGACGGAAATCCAGACTATTTATAATACGCTCTTATTTACTTTGCAATGTTTATGTACCTATGTGTTTGTTTAGGTCAAATCTTGCAAGCCGAATTAGAACCAATTCCTCTTATCCTATAAAGTTAAAATTTTACATGTTGTTGCAGATCCGATGACAATACATTTTTATGGTGAGCATGACCTGATTCTACACCCAGGATCGGCTCCCGAGGAGACTACTCTTTTACGGTCAACATTACAGACACATGATTTTGAATACGCATTCAATTATGATAGCCTGTTCTAAATTTCACCATGATATGGCTGCAGCACCCAGGGTTGGCTCCCGACGAATGGACTCCTCAACGGTCAACAGCACAGAAACAAGTTTTTGTATACGCATTCAATTATGATAGCCCGTTCTAAGTTTAATAGCGATAGGGCTACTGCACCCAGAGATGACTTCCAACGAGGGGACACCTCAACGGTCAACAGCACAAACACGAAATTCTGTGTCGCATTCAATTATAATAGCCCAATCTATGTTCCACGTGGCTGCCGAGCCCAGAGTTGGCTCAGGACAGAGCACTTTAATAAAAACTTGTTTTTAAAAATGTGTTTTTACTTAAGTTATTATTACTGCCTTCAGCGTGTTTCATTGTGAAGGTATTCTTCATCCACTTTTCGCCTTACAGAAATGTCTACTTTAGTAATTTAAATTGTATACACAGTATACTATTCACTATACTTACATATATCTTAAATATTTTTTCAAAATTACAAAAAATCTGGAAGTCTTGAGAATAAAACTCAGATGTATTCAGAAGAAATAAAAAAAATATATTTTTTTCCTGTTAAAAACTCCAAGTTATTAATAAAAATATTATGACGTTGATTAAGGATTGATATGAATAGTATTTACGCAGATATAATTTATCAAAATTTACAAGCGCTCGGTGAGATAGTGGGCGCCAGTTTTGGGTCTCTCAAATATTCTGTTCCGATTGCTCGCTGAAACTAAGGCATTTGAAACTAAGGCACTTATTTGTTTACATTTTTGAAAAATTAACTGAAATTTAAAATTAATCACGAAAAAAACAGATAGCTTGGAAAAAAAACGCCTATTAAATTATCTCTTGACGTGCAGCTTATATAAAATCTTAATTATTTGATTTGATTTGATTTAAACCCACGAAATGAAAAAAAAAAAGAACATGAAAATAAAATCACGGAAGTTTTCATTGATTGTGATTTCATTGATTTCATTGGTGGGATGGTAGGTACTATAAAAATAATATGGTCAAATTAATGCCATTTCATATGACTTTTACCAGTCGCGTTTAACCTCTACTATGTTCTCAACGTGGGCGATAACGCCCCCTCATGGGCGTTTGAGATTTTCAGGGGGGCAGCACAGTGAGGGTGTGGGCAGGTAAAAAAAATGGTTTCAAAAAGAAAAAAAATTCGCTAATCACGTACATTATATATTAACAGCGTAGGTACAATATGTATTAACATTATGTATTACATTTGCTGTATTAACAGAAAAGTAAACAGCTGATTTTTGACGCTGAACAAACAGCTGATTTTGGCATTTTTATACGTAAAAAATACTTCTTGATATTATTAAGTAAATTCTTTCTCAAACTCAGAAATAGGATAGGAGTCATAACCTATATTACTACTGTATAATATTACACTGTAATTACACGTTTATATCGTCGCCTTACAATTATAACTCGATAACTCGAATTTAGTAGTTCTGAGATAAACGCGTTTGAATGTTTTTTAAAGTTTCAACTCGTCGACCATTTCAAATTTGTGGAAACTAATAAGTGAACCTAAATACTAACCTAAAACTAGATAAGTGGAGATATTGAGTTCTTGCGCTACAATAGCAGACAGTGTTGCGAATCTTCAGCAGTATAAGTCTACATAGCGATTTTTAGTATACATAATAGCTGGAGCTAATATTCAAGTTATCAACCACCGTTAACTTTTAAGAGCGGAGGAATTTAGTTATCTGGTTTTAAGGGAATATAGAGTTGATATTTTTAAATCTTCTGGCAAACTTATCTTAAAAATGCCAATTTTCGAGTTATTAAGTTATAATTGTAAGGCCACGATATATAGTCATGGCAATAGCTGTTTCAGATTTGCAACTGATGGTAAGTAAAAAAAATCCACCACAAAGCAACTCGCCGCCACATCTCCCATAGTACGAGTACTTTGGCTCTGCCGCAGAAGCACATTTCATTTTCGTTCACTCTGCCGCTTAACGAAAAACCCCGACCGGAAATATAACGACTGCGAAACCGGAACACGCGCTCTCTGCTCGGCACTTTCAGTTGAAAATGCACACACGTTACTTTTAGCAGATTTCGATATACTCGTACACTCGAGAGATATGATTCCGGGTCACCGACATACCTTAATATCTAAGGTAAGGTAAGAATGCTGGCTTATTCAATTAAAAAGTATTCCATAAACCAGTTGTTCCCAATTAGTTTTCCTGCGTGCCACTCTAAGAAAGACCTCGAACTCGCGTACCCCTTATAACAGGAATTATAAAATCAGGAAAGAAAAAATAAAATCAAGTTTTTTTTTACATTTAATACCATCAAAATACAGTTGATAATGGTGAAAATGTATACGTTTTGCTTGGCACAACTCTGAAACAACTTAGTCAGGAGATTGCAACGCGTACCTCTGGGGGTACCTACGCATACCACTAATTGGGATATACTGCTATAGACTATTTAATAATACCATAAATAAAATTTCTAGTTTGCTGTAAAGTAATGCCGTCAAAAAGGCTAAAACAAAATAAATTATATTTTGAAAATCGATCTACGAATTCGCTGCATTTGTTTTCGCTTTTGTTTCTTTTCTAACAAAAAAAATATTATAAGGAGCGTTACTGATATTCAATATTCATTATTAATATGGTAAATATTGAATAAGCTAATACAGCACTCTTAGTTTCCGAGATATAGGTTTATGTTAGTGACCCAGATTCATTGCTTTCTAGTGTATGCATAAATAACTATACATATTTTTCACAAATTATACCCTCAGAGAAAATACGCAAAGCGTGTAGGCATTAAGTATGCCGTTTGCTGACCAACTTTAACAACAAGTAAATATATTAAAAAGGATAAACACGACTGTCGTTACAGACAGTGAACTATTGTATTAAAAAAAAAAAATCGAAATTTAAATTCTAAGTGTCAACATATTTTAAAATTTTCACACCTCTAAATAATAATTAAATAATAAATTTAGTGAAGATAATGCAATTCTACAGTCTGGATTCACTCGCGGTTAACACGGGACGCGTCCCGAAGGATCTTATCGGTCTGAGCTGTTCACTTTAAATATTCGAACAGCGTGTCTATGGACAAAGTCGACCATCGAAAACAAGCGAGCTGTCGTTACTAGCTGGGGGCAGATCGACTTTGCTGACGACTTACTAAAGGTGGTGGTGGATTTGATTGACCAGCCGACCTGTCGAAGACTATATGCAAAGACTCTCAGAAGGAGGTTACCGCAAGGTATAACGGACGATCAGTTGTGCGCTGGCAGCTTGAAGGAGGACGAGACTCTTGTGGAGGCGATAGTGGTGGACCTCTGCAAGTGACTATAGCTGACAACCAATGCCTCTTCAACATAATCGCCGTTACCAGTATTGGAAAGAGCCCTTGCGGAAGTGCCAAGGGACCTGGCATATACACTGCCGTGAAGAGTCATGTGAAATAAATGGCGTTTTAGAAGTATGTCTACCGCCGGAAAATTGTCCAAAAACTGACGGTGATTTGCCAAAAGGGAAACTATCACAATTTTGTATAATGTCGGAACAAGATACTGTATGCTGTATTCAACACAGCCCCATGAGCAACAACACGAGATCATCAGAATACCAGGATAAATCCAATAATGCATCTTCTACATCACCGCCTACTACAACAACTACCAATAAGTCACCGGTCATCTCTACAATAGCTCCAGAAAAACCTCAAACATCACCACAAGCCATAACTACCAATTTCATAAATGACAGTGTGGAAAAACGAACTAAATCCGAAAAAAATAGCTCTACAATATTGAGTAAAAATTTAACAATGACAGTCATTGCCGTGTTGGCGATTAATTAATTTATTTTATTTTATCTGCATCCAAACTTTTCTCTGGTCGTAACGGTCTCCGTTCCATCGGGTTCAGAAGAGGGAGGAAGAGAGAGTGCACCCGTGGTCGCGCGCCCACCTGTGCACTATAATATAGCCTGCGCACTTGACTGCTTCCGAACAATAGACTCTGAGAAGACTAAAGAAGTCACTAGAATCTACAATGCAGTCGCTATGGCCGAACACGGCTAGAAGGATATATATATATATATATATATTGTATTAACAGTTATTTTTGTTACGGTTTATTATGAAATATTTGTTGTTTATGTACATATTTATCCATATAGATAGATGTATATTTCCGGGATGTACTCTGCATAACTTACTATACACATAACAACATACATATAACATCATACTAACCCGGACAAAAAAAATATTTATTTTTTCTGCCCGGGTTAGTATGCACTGGTTCTACGTACGCAACGTACGGAACGCATTGTGACATCTGGCTCATGAATTTACATGAAAGCATCCACACTTATCCCACGCAACGATGCGTGGGATAAGTGTGTCTGCTTCCTTGCAAATGCGTTGTGTACGTTGCGTACGTAGTACCAGTGTGCCGGATCCCTAATTAAATGTTCGAAATTTGATTATCACTAATCGCTTATTTTTGTAAAACCGCTCATCATAGAAAACCGTCTGCGTCACGTACACACACACACATACACACACACATACTAACATTAGTATAATGTTATACATATGTTGTTTGACAAATAATAATAGCCTGTAATAGGTCTAATAGGTGTGTAATTTTCCATATAAAAACCGATTAATAGCATGTTAATCTTAAAGAAGTTTAGCCAGTTAATCGCATTAATCAGTTTAATTTATAATCCCGATTTATAATCCCTTAATTTTTTCACACGATAAAGACCTATATTGTTATCTGTAATATTTTTCTTTACTGACCCAGTACTAAATCAATAACCATTGGCCCGATGTTAACGGGCTTTGAGCTTAGTTTGCCATATTAAAATTTAAAACAAGAGGGTTCCGAGCGAATGCATTTTCACAAACGCGCGTTTAGTGGAACGGAAGACGCAGTCGATCATACTTTAAGCCATCCATTGCGATGTCGGAAAAAACTTATTATTATCTATTTTTTTCAATGTACATCTAAATTAGAACTCGATTGTTTCATATAAGTAAAATAAAAGTATATTACAGGTGTACCTATATACATGGTAAAATATTTTTTTTCGCGTATTCTTCAAAGAACGGATAAACAATAGTCTCCGGTTGGGATCATTAGAAAAGAAAATCTAAAATGCACAAAATAATTATAAAAATTGGAATAGGTATGAAAAAACATATTTATTGGTAATTATATACTAAACTAGATTTACAAAAATCCGAAACTATTAAATAAATAAATTTAAATCTAATAATAATAATTAATAATAATATTAATATAATAATAAAAACTTTATTCACAGACCGTATTGTACAGTTTTGCCTTATGTGATACTTATTAAACAATAATATTTGGAATCTAATTTTGAATTAAGATATCATGTTCTGTAGCAGCCAGTTTGTTGATCAGGTTGTCCTTCGACATAGGCCTCCCCCATTTTCTTCCATTCATCTCTGTCCCGAGCTAACCTTCTCTATCCTTTTGATAAGTCATCTTTACAACTTTTAATTTGACGACCTTTTTGTCTTTTCCAATCATTATTTAATAAGTATAATTAGAAAGTCCTAAAAAAAACGATTTGCTTCTATTAAATAGTCATTAAGATAAAATTCACTAATTTTATCAGTTTAAATAAAATAGAATGTGCTCTCCTAAGAAAAAAAATAGTTGTGTCACCTCAAGGCTTTCCCAACAACGAGACAATCCCCCCCCCCCCCCCCCCCCTCAGCACACCAAACTCCTCGAACCCCCTCCCCCCATCCCCGAAACCCATCCCCTCCACCTCGCGAACTCCCCCCCCCCCCCCATCCGATAGTGATTGTGTCAAGTGACTATGATAGCAAAAGTAGCATACTTAAGTATTTTGTAATATTTCCGTGGTATTAAATTGGTATTTTTTACAAATTCTTAAATACGGCGGTATTTTAAAAAAAATACGTCGCTTGTATGTATATGAAATATTTCAACCAAAATTTCACAACTAGATTTAGGTCAAACAAGGCTTCTGTGTACCAAATTTCAAGGCATCTGTCTACCAAATATCAGTCTCTTCTGTATTTGCGAAATGAAATGTGGTATGCTGGAATCATATTTTGGTGATGGCAATAGTTGAAAATATTGTGGTTGAAATCCGTCCAGCGCACGGCATTTATCAAACTCGAAATATTGAACTTAGAGACTTGAAATTCGGTACACGACATATACCTTGCTGGACCAAAACCACGCTGTGAAATATATCCCGTATACAAGCGACGCAAAAATTATTTAAATTCCGCCATATTCAGGAAAATAATCATTTTCGGAAAATACCATTTTAATACCACGGAAATACTAAAAAATACGGTAAATACTACAATGATATTACGAGCTGGAGCGCGGGGGGAGATTAGGTTGGCGCGGGAAGGGGGGGGGGGGGGCGTCAAGAGGAGGGGGTTGGTTGGGCCTTGTCTACTTGCCGGTAAAGTGTTAGGCTGACACAACCGTTTTTTTTTTTCGTTTAATTGTACAGGTAGCGAATTGTTTCGTGCAGCTTGGGCCACGAGATCCATTTTGTTCTCGGATCGGCTCAAGTCACGACTCAGCTCCTATTCAGAAGCCTCCTCGTGCGGAAGGCTTACCCAGGTAAGACTCACGCGTCTCAGGCCTCAAAGCTGGTGGACCGGTTTGCGCACCGTTCGGCGACGCCAATCGGTTGTGCACTCTGACAAATTTGCTGAAGGAGTCTGAAGACTAAGGTAATATACAGTCTCCTAAGCAGAGGGGGTGCATGCTATTGTCATGCCACTATTGAAACGACTTATGGCCAGTCGATCCCGTGTCGCACTACGGGCAAAGAACGCCCAGGTCCGCGATAAATTCTATTTGCATTATTGCTGTAATACAATAGGTAGAGGCCGTGCAAGCTACTTCAAATCCGTAGCCAGTCGGGAGGATGGAGGTATCCTGAAGGCTAACTCCAGATGGAGATATCCTACCAAAACTGGTAATTAGGTAGCGAGGCTGCCCTCTGTGTACCTTTCCAGGTGCCTCGACGTAAGGCGTTGGTCTCTAACGGGTTGTTGGCTGTAGATTGCCTTGTCTCTAAGTCTTCTACGCTCATCCCACGGCTAAAAAGAACGATCACAAATCGTTTTACCAGCCTGGGGTGACGGGTTTGCCCGTCGTAGTCGACACCGCCCTACTGTTTAAATCTACAGATTTCTTGTAAGTTCTGTAGGTCGCGACGTGTCGCACCCCGAATGAATGATAAAAGTAATGTCAAAGGCCCGTCCGCTGCCAATTCATCATGTCACCCCCTTGGAACGCAGCGTCAAGAAAAAGGCGCACGGAATATTAATCAACGGCCGAATCGGAAATCGCGAAAGCGTGACCTTAATGCTAATTTGCAATTTAAAACGAGACGATTGAAATATTTCAGCGTTAAAAAGATTTAAAAGATTGACCTGCTAGATTTCACAATTGAAGATAATATTATTATTCCTTGCAAAGGGGTAACCCAGCGGTGACTTTGAAAATTTGCCTCATTTTCCTTTTGGTCCACACTAAAATTTTCGCGCTACCTTGTGTTTTCAAAACCCTTCATAAACCCTTTATAATATACATCTTCAAGGTTAATGTCAATAACTAAATTTATTTTGATATGATAAAGATAAATCTTTATCTGAAGGTTTTTACCGGTTCGGTCGAAAATAATGAAAATATTTCAAAAGTCGTGTTATTGCAAATTTTTTAAAAGTTTAAAAATTTCAAATTATTATTACGTTTATAAGTTTATATGTTTGTAATATTCATATGTCAAAAATCTCCTCCGTAAAACAACAAAGCATAAGTATGTGTACCGAATTTCAAGTCTCGAACTGCAATATTTCGAGATCAAAGTATGACTAGCGCGCCCTCTGTTGGACCGATTTCATCTACAACCTTTTCAACTACAATCTTTTCAACTCTTGCCATAACCGAATGATGACTGCATGCCAAATTTTAGCTCAATTTCATGAAACGTTTAGGTGCTATCGTGGAGGAATACACGCACACATACATACACATAGATACACAGCTCACAGACAGACCAGTTTGGAAATGGTCCTAATCGTCTCAGGGGGTGTCAACATGAATATTTTCGTTTTCATCTCGATTTTTTTAACGCTTTCCCTATTGCCGGGAAAGTAAAGAGTATTATTTTACATTTTAACATGGTAATCTTTTTGTAATTCATGGAATTAGAGAGATATAATTTCGTAATATATTTTACCTAGTCAATCTGGGATATCATATGTTTTTGGAACAATAATAATTTTAATTAGTCTGTTGCCTGGAAGACATCGCAAAAGGTAGTCGCCATTTCTCAGATTTCTTTAAAACAAACACGTTTTACGACATGAACCCTCCGCGAGGGTTATAAGAATTAACAGATAAATTGAATCGCGATTCAAATAAAACTGAGTGAACCGTGTTTTTTTTTGTCTTAACCCATTTATGTCGGTGAGTCGGTAAAGACCCACTGGGCAGATCCATTTAGTTTCTCACATTATGTAATAGTTTTGACTTGTAATAATAATAATATGATCAAATGATCTCCACGACGGGTTTGATTCGTTTCTTTTTTGTTCTAGGTCAAGGCCTCTAAAGTCCTGTGAAATTGTCTAAGACTGTTAAGACTGTTCATGAACAACGAACAGGAAGATGCCCACTGCCAACCACCAAAGAGATGAATAAAAGGCCAAGAGGGGAAAATTCGTCAGCAAGGTCGACCAGACCCCATAAACAATATCGGCGTGACCAAGTGGAAGGACCAGACTGTGGTCACAATGATCTCAAATGAATTAAGTGCGGATTCCGTTGCGAAGGCGAAACGATACTGTGGATCCAAGAAATGAAATATCGGCATCAGCCATATGTGGTGAATGCGTATAACGCCTATATGGGCGGAGTAGAAACGATGGACAAACAACATCTCAAACTACCGAATACGCATAGTGGGAAAGTGGTATATGCCCTAGTACTATGGCTATTCGATGGGACTATTAACAATGCCTGGATCTTGGCGAGGAGCTACGGGCTGTAAGCAGATAATCTAAAATTTCGCCGTGATGTATAGATAGCTTTGTGCAAACAATACTGTAACCCAGAAAAAATAGTTGATACAAAACCCAATGTTTTGCGTCCAGCTAGACATCCCAATACCTGATAATAACCGACTAACTTTGACGAAGGGGTTGTATGTGTAAAAGTAAAACTGCGAGAGCATGTCGCCAGTGGGAAGTCTCTCTCCGTGACAATTAGTGCTTTCTAATTTTACACGGCGTAGTTTGTAATTTTTGAAGAAGACTATGAAGAAAATAAAAAGGTTTTTTTTTACATAAATAAACTTTTGCAAATTTACCTATTTTTTTTAATTCACCTAAAGTGCAATAGATCTCGGAAAATTTAATTCATCTCCTCAATATGTCGTTAACCACCCAGGGCGTAAATAATCCATTTTTTTTTAAATTACAGCAGATTCTTATTTCTATGTTTTTTTGAGTATTTTATACGAACTACACTGAAAAATACAACAAAAAAGTCTGGGCATAACTGGGTTAAGTTCAACTCTTTATTGCAGTCGTTTTCGAGGTATGCGTAAATCGTACAGTTTTTTAATGTGTGCATTAGGGTGCCGTAATAAACTTTTGCGATGACGGATGCTATTTGGATCATTTAGACAAATATGACATTACGAAAAACTGTTATTTTACATATGTGTATAATTAAGATCAGATTTAATACATAATCTGCGAATATGAAATCGAAGACTATCGCGGTTGTTTGACATTATAAATAGGATAGAAAACGAATTTACCGCGTGAAATTTGTAGGACCCGACGTTTCGGTGACGTTGCAGCCGCCGTTGTCTAGGGTAAACTGTTCCAGAATAAAAATATTTTACCCTAGACAACGGCGGCAATAAATAGTTTACCCTAGACAACGGCGGCTGCAACGTCACCGAAACGTCGGGTCCTACAAATTTCACGCGGTAAATTCGTTTTCTATCCTATTTATTATAATCTGCGAACAAACATAACTGAAGGTATTACTCAATAAACTGGAACGTTTGCAAAATAAATGCATAAGATTCATCTTCGGTCTACGTCAGTATGATTACGTGTCCGAATATAGGGAACAGTTAAAGTGGTTGCCAGTTCGCCAATGGAGAAACGTTCATATACTTACTCTCCTATATAGTGTACTCTCCCAATCAACACCATCCTATCTCCACGAGCTTTTTGAACCAATAAGTTCCCATGGTCTCGTACTTCGGTCAGCCTCTAACAGTTTACTTCTACAGTTGACTAAATTCCGTGTCATAATACTGATTTTATTCCTACTCTATCTGTGTCGATTGTGCAAGATTCTGGAACGATCTCCCGGCAAATATATGAAACTTGCCTTCATTGCCATCACTTAAGACCCACCTCAAAGAATACTGCCTTTCTAAGAAGTAACCAGTTCTTCCCTTTCTTTCCTCTTTCTCTCCCAATTTCCTCTCCTCTGGCATTCTTAGTTTAAAAACCTATACTGGTCTGCATTTTATGCAGACAAACGTAATAATATTTATTTCCACAATGCGCGCATATACCACTGTCATTAGGTTAGTTGTAAGACATTGCCATGTGGCAATAAGATCGCCTTTTTGTAATATTATTAAGTGCAAATAAAGAGTAGATTATTATTATTAGTATATTATTTTATTACAGTATATTTAAATTATTATTCTGATCGGTATTTAAAGTAAGGTTGTTTCATATGACTAAAGATGTTTTTATCATTTGAGAAATATACAGATGAATATTGTTAAAAATGAGCCGAAATACCTATAATATGTTCAGACTTTAATGATTCTGATTTTTAATATAACGTTTTCTGGTGGTAATTTATCGAAGACTATCGCGGTTGTTCGACATTATAAATATGATAAAAACTAATTATAACACCCGACGTTTCGGTAATGTTACAACCGCCATTATCCAGGGTAGGCAGGAGTCTACCCTGGACAACGGTGCTATAAACTTCGGTAAATTCGTTTTTATCTTATTTATAACATCAGTTTATAAGTCAATCAGCTAATGAATCCTCTAAAGGCTGTGGAAAACTTAAAAAATTTATTAGCATTTCAGTAAAATTGACCCAAAAATCTCAGCATAATAAAGCAATCAAGTGCATTTTAGCCGAATTTTATGGAAACCTACAGTAGACTTCGAACTGTTTCAGTTTGTTTAGAGTATTCTTGAACTCTTTGACTAAGGTTTAAATAAAAATATTTCATTTTATATCTTCCTATCGATTTTAATGTTACATTTTTGCCGAATTTCGAATTAAAAAATCTACACAAAATAATGCAGTATTAATACTTGTCTACGCCGTACCTTGGGTCTTTGGCTACCTATCCATATAGTTATAATTTATAACCATTTGTATTAATGCTAATATCATACCCGCAGGAAGTGCCTTTTGCCTGTCAAGTGTAACTTAAAGGATTCCCTGCCTTTCTGTTTCCACTTTCAGTTCACTAATCTCGTTAGATTATCCCTCATTTTACTTAATTGAGGGCGGAATGTGGCTAAAATTCACATTGTTCCTATGAGAATTATTATATAAAATTTGATGATTTATCGTTTTAAATATGTAGCAGAGGTGTTCAGTTTTAAGCAATTTTTATTACAGAGGCGAAAGCAACTCCTCATTAATAAGAGACTCCATTGATACATGTATATACATGAACATAATATACAACGAACTGTCAAATAATTATTAGTCGGGATGATGATCATGATTGAGTTTGGCGTTGGTTCAGCAGTCTGACACCAGTACTAAATGCCATTTTCAGAATCCATAAATATTAGTTATTTCCTCCATATGGCATATCTGAAATATTGCAACTATATACCACCATCATACAGAAATATTTTAACTCACGTCATTGATGGAAATAAAAAAAAATGAGCCTTTAGACATTATTATTTTTATCAATAATTTATTTAATACTAAAATGTAGTTACAATGCGCTCGATTGCGTTTCTTCGTGAATTAAAATAAGTTCTTAAAAATAGAAACTTAGCTTAACCGAACGAGACAGAGCAATACGTTAGAACGGGATATGAAATGAACTGTCGTCGATTTTCCCCGCACCAAAACTACTTGTCAAACTTAAAGACGCCCGAATAAATTTGATCACATTTCGTGGGTAGTTTTAATGCGACTAAGTGGTTAGTTTCAATGCGCTCACTTCAGTGGGTAGTTTTAATGCGGAAAACAACCGTTCATTTCAAATTCCGCTCTGGATTACTGCCCTGCCTGGTTAACATTAACTAATTTCCGATTTTAGTTTAAGAGAAACGTAATCGCGCCCACTATGTCACTGAAGTGAAGATATAAAACAGTGAAGAACAACAGCTTAATATTAACACACTCAAGTCTCATCTAACTAGCCCTCTATATAAATGCATAATTATTGTGTTGTAAAATATAAAGTATTAGTATTATATTAATATTATCCGAAAAAAGAAATAATAGTAACAAAGTAGAATTGAAAAGTAACCCTCTGCCATTGAGGTATCGGCATATATATATATATATATATATATATATATATATATATATATATATATATATATATATATATATATATATATATATATATATATATATATATATATATATATATATATATATATATATATATATATATATATATATATATATATATATATATATATATATATATATATATATATATATATATATAAATATATATATATATATATATATATATATATATATATATATATATATATATATATATATATATATATATATATATATATATATATATATATATATATATATATATACACATGACGGTTTTCGGTTAGTAAGAGGATAAAGGTGAGTACCTTAGCCGAACGTTTCGGAGCCCGTGGCTCCTTGAAGGCCAATAGCATGAGCCATACTCTTGCTGTCGTAATCTCCCCGCAAAAGAGACTTCTTCAAGTCCACGTCGCTCGTGGTTGTACTGCCATACCCCAGACCAGTGCCATTCTGCTTTTTGTGGAAGTCTACGCGGGCTTGTAGATCATTTGAATCACTACGGCCACTTATTACTGCTTCGATATTGCCGGATCTTTGGAATTGCACAGAATTTTTGGTTATTCTGGAGTTGGCGTAGAGCAGAGAGGGCAGTTTAAGCGCTAGCCCAAAATTTTTTTTGGACCTGAAGAGAGTCGAGGGGTCAGCTGGTTTGGCTAAGGACAGCCAGGATTTTAAACTAGCTGTCACCAGCGCATCTAGAAGGGACATCTTGCGGTGTCGACTACAACGGGCGAGCCCGTCACCACAGGACGTTTTAACGATTAGTCGTTCTGTCGCCCTGCTATGAACGTAGAAGACTTTGGACAGTACAATTCTACGTCCAGCTACGTCACAACCCGTGAGAGTCCAACGCCTTACCGCGAGTGAGCCAGGAATAAACCCGGCGGGCTCGAGATACTCGCGCCCTCACTTCCAATTGTGACCAGATTTCTCCGGTCTCTCGATTGGTTCCGAGTTCGAGGTCGCTTGCGCGGTCCTCTCCCTTACGAAGCGGTGAAACGGAGTGCACCGAATCTATCGCGGACCAAGGCGTCCTTTGCCCGACTCTGAACCGGGATCGGATGGCCAATGGTCATTTCAAGAGCAGTCGCCGTAAGGTAGAAAACTACCCCCCCTCTACGAAATTTGGAAACAATACAGTTCCCAGACTCCCCCGATTGTTAGTCGGAGAGCACAATCGATTGGCTTGCGCCGCTCGGTGCGCAGACCGTCCAGGAGCGCCAGTGGATTGATTCCCAGGGGAGACTGGTTGACCCAGTGTCCTACCCAGGCTCGCACCCCATGCGTGGAGGCCATCGGATGGGTGTTGACCCGTGAGTGTGACCGACCCTGAAACAGAATGGGTCTTCGTGGCCAACTCAGCAAGGGCCCATTAGCTCCCATCTAGACGGGACAGTTGGGTTTTGGTAAAATCGTAAATAAGAAAGGGCCAGGACAAATGTGACGTTAGATAATTGTCATAGATCCAGGCCTTACGAGGGCAACGTAAGGCCCTCGTAAGGCCTTATATATAGGTAAAAACCTAATATATATATATATATATATATATATATATATATATATATATATATATATATATATATATATATATATATATATATATATATATATATATATATATATATATATATATATATATATATATATATATATATATATATATATATATATATAGATAGATATATATATATGTATATATATATAATGATGTTTTTATTTAAAATAAAATTAGTAAAAGCTACTTAAAAAGTAGCGAAGGAAATCCCAGCTTGTATTGGGAAATGCTTATGTTTGAATGAGATATACTTACGGATGTGCACGACTTTCGACGGTGCAATGTAAGTTTAATGGTCCTTTTGCAGTCGACTAACGATCACTATTCATCCATATATCTCAAAAATCATCCATATAGCTTGATTTTTGAGATATATGGATGAATAGTGATCGTTAGTCGACTGCAAAAGGACCTTTAAACTTACATTGCACCGTCGAAAGTCGTGCACATCCGTAAGTATATCTCATTCAAATATTAGCATTTCCCGATCCAAGCTGGGATTTCCTTCGCTGCTTTTTAAGTAGCTTTTACTAATTTTATTTTAAATGGAAACATCATCCTATAAACGGATTTCTTTACAAAACTTATCAAATATAAAAATATATATATATATATATATATATATATATATATATATATATATATATATATATATATATATATATATATATATATATATATATATATATATATATATATATATATATATATATATATATATATATATATAGATATATATATATATATATATATATATATATATGTATATATATATAATGATGTTTTTATTTAAAATAAAATTAGTAAAAGCTACTTAAAAAGTAGCGAAGTAAATCCCAGCTTGTATTGGGAAATGCTTATGTTTGAATGAGATATACTTACGGATGTGCACGACTTTCGACGGTGCAATGTAAGTTTAAAGGTCCTTTTGCAGTCGACTAACGATCACTATTCATCCATATATCTCATAAATAGGGCTTATCCTTATGCAACACAAAATACCTTCCATTGAGACGAATTAAGCGAAAAAATAAAAAAATAAACTATTCATCACTTCGGCAAAGCCGTTTTCTAAATGAAAGTGACATTACGAAATAATTCAAATTTCGAATGCTACCAACATTTAAAATATGATACAATTAGCTGAGTTTGTTATCAACGAGCCATTAAATCGTAATAAAAATAAAAATAAAAAAACCTCCATATGCTCAATGAAATGAAAGAAGAAACTTCAATCTTAATTTCTGGCAGAGGAGTTTATAAAAAAGATTGTATAATGTTATCAAAATAGGGTAAACCTATATAAAATTGTATAATATTAAAATATTGTAAAGAAATATTGTAGAAAACAGTATAATATTGTTATATTTGATAAGGTTTGTAAATGATGTGTTTTTTTTTTATTTTTATTTTTATTACGATTTAATGGCTCGTTGATAACAAACTCAGATGAGAATCAATGCTGAAAAATAATGGCGATTAGTGTATCTTAAAAACTAATGATAATTAAAAATGTGTATCAATATTTCGGCTCAGCTGTCGTCAAGATATGTGACATTTCTGAAATCGAACAATTCGTTGAAAATTTAAATTCAAGGAATCGAACAAAAAGAAATAGAATAATAATACTTTACACGATTTAGTTAAGGTACCATAACCAACCGTGCAAAACGTTATTTTAAAATTAAAATAAAAATCTTTGGAATTGTTGTGTTACCGCTGTAGGAGAAAATAGGAAGCCGGTTTGGTCATTTTCCAATACCACAGCAGGAAACAGCAAACACTGAAAGAGGAGAAGAAAAACGGCGTGGTGTCGCTCCTGGTCACCACAGACCAGATAAGTGCCCTTTCATTTATTTTATAATTTCATTTATTTAGTAATAAACATAATTTCAATTTGAAAAAATAATAATTTACACTTATACAATCAAATATTTATATATATATATATATATATATATATATATATATATATATATATATATATATATATATATATATATATATATATATATATATATATATATATATATATATATATATATATATATATATATATATATATATATATATATATATATATATATATATATATATATATATATATATATATATATATATATATATATAAATATATATATATATATATATATATATATATATATATATATATATATATATATATATATATATATATATATATATATATATATATATATATATATATATATATATATATATATATATATATATATATATATATATATATATATATATATATATATATATAATTTTTGAATGAAAACTTTTAAAACATTTTTATTTAATTGTAAGGTTAGTGAAGGTTGTACCTTTGCCGGACGTTTCGGAGCCCGTGGCTCCTTCTTCAGCGGCAAGAAGAATGAAGATTCTTCTTGCCGCTGAAGAAGGAGCCACGGGCTCCGAAACGTCCGGCAAAGGTACAACCTTCACTAACCTTACAATTAAATATATATATATATATATATATATATATATATATATATATATATAGATATATATATATATATATATATATATATATATATATATATATATATATATATATATATATATATATATATATATATATATATATATATATATATATATATATATATATATATATACATATATATATATATATATATATATATATATATATATATATATATATATATATATATATATATATATATATATATTTT
>OX155963.1:18781782-18784282 GCA_944548615.1 Micropterix aruncella
TAACAGGCGTATATGTAACGTGTGCTCTCAAGTCGGCAGGGGCGTGAGCTCTCGACGATGGTTAACCAGCTATAACACTGTGCAAACCTCTCGAAGCTGTCTCAATCTCTCACCTGGTAGGTAATCAAAACATCTACGTTGACATCATTTACAAGATATACTATGTGAGTTTGTATCGTATATACCGGTAAATTACATAGCGAGGAGATCGAATATATGTTTAATATGCCGTACCATCGTACAACGAGAGCTGTCAACTATTACGGGCGAACCCGTCACCTCAGGAAGATTTAACGATATTGATCATTCTGTCTCCCGTGAGGTGAGTGCAGAAGACTTGGAACGGAAAACAATCCACAGTCTACTTAAGCCACCTGCCCGTCAGAGGCCAACCGGAGGTTTACCTATCCAAAGACTGGTTTATCCTAATATCCCCCTCCCTACCCCTCCACCGATACCGAATGTGTTTTGATCCGAAACTTTATATATCCTGAGTACATAGGTAAATATTTAGGCACTCTAGATAAAGCAGGATAGGAACCCACGGATAAAGTCGAATATCGGAAAAAAAGAATATTTTCGTCCGAAGCTTCATATATTCTGAGTACTTGAGGACCTATTAAAGCACTCTAGATAAGGTGGGATAAAAGCCCATGGAAGAAGAATATTTTATTCCGAAACTTTATGTATTCTGAGTACTTGGTCTATCTTGTTTAAAATTAAAGCGCTATAGATAAGGCGGGATAAAAACCCACAAAAGAAGAAGAATATCGAAAGAAGAAAAACATTTTCGGCCAAATAGGCGGTATAGGAGCCCACGGATGAAGAATATCTGAAGATAAGGATATTTTAGACCGCATCCTAAGTATTTGGTGTATATTCTTCTAAGTTAAGGCACTTTAGATAAGGCAGCATAGGAACACACGGAAGAAAAAGAATATCGTAAGAAGAAGTATATTTTTATGTCCGAAACGAAGAAGGAGGTGCGCAATACCTACGCAAAAATACCTACCATTCAAATGTACCTACCATTCGAACATAGTATGTTTTTGTAGTATTTCCGTGGTATTAAAATGGTATTTTCCAAAATACGGCGGTATTTACAACCTAATTTCACTATGACATATTAGTATTACAACCAAATTTCAAGTCTCGACTGCAATATTTCGAGATTGAAGTAAAACTAGCGCGCCCTCTGGAACGATTTAACTACAATCTTTTCAACTCTTGCCATGACCGAATGGTGTCTGCATACCAAAGTTCAGCTTATTCGAATGACTCGTTTAGGCGATATCGTGGAGGAATACACACATACACACAACCATACAGACTCACAGACTCACAGAAATACGTCGACAATCTATCCTTACCAGGAAAGTAATAACAAATAGAATCACAACTAATATCATTGTTTTTTATAAAATCAATTCTAATATTAAAGTAAATTTCTATTACTAATTTTCTATTATGTTTAATGTCATTACTAAATCTCTTTTATGTTAAACGTCAATTTGAATTTGAACTAATATGTCATAGTGGAATTATTAAAGTATTTACGGTTTTTCAGTAAAAACAGCTAGGATGAAATAAAAATGTTCGGTTGAAAAGTCATTTACACTGTTTTAAATTTGTTTTTGAGCCAGTGCTTTAATGGATGCTTGAATCCTGGTTGTTGTATGAATTTGATACTGTGCGGAATAGAGTTAAAATACTTGACAGAACTGGGGTCCCTTTACACATAGTTCTGCCTTCACTCAATAGGTATTAGGTTAAAATCACATCTCTCACACTGGCTCTCAACGACTGACAAGTCGACATTTGTTGGAGCCCACGCGATCGCGACGCCCCGTAAACGCTGAAAGGATGATGGAACGAATTCATGAACGAAAAGTTAATAGTTAAAATATTTTTTTAAAAGCAAGCTTGTTTTAAAATGCTCTGTCCCGAGCCAACCCTGGATGCAGCAGCCATGCGATAGTGGAACTTAGAAAGGACTATCACAATTGAATGCTATACATAATTTCGTGTTTGTGCTGTGAACCATTAAGGAGTCCCCTCGTTGGAAGCCAACCCTGGGTGCAGCAGCCTGTCGCGGTGAAACTTAAAACGGGCTATCATAATTATATGCGTATACACAATTTCGTTACTGTGCTGTTGACTGTTGAGGAGTCCCCTCTTCAGAAGCCATCCCTGGGTGAATCACCCATCTCAATGTGAAATTTAGAACGGGATATCATAATTGAATGAGTATACAAAATTGTGACCTATTGACCGTGGAAGAGCATCCTCATTGGAACCAATCCTGGGTGTAGAATCAGGTCATGATCACCATAAATATGCATTTTCATCGGAACTGAACCAATATGTAAAATTTTAACGCCATAGTATAAGAGAAAGTGGTTATAATTCTGCTTGCAAGATTTGACCTAAACAAACTAGCATACTGACAAAACATTGGAAGGTAAATACAAGCTTGTAAAAATAAATAGTTCCATAGATA
>OX155963.1:18789282-18856060 GCA_944548615.1 Micropterix aruncella
TATGGCCAAATAATCTTTAATTCGGCGGCCACCGGCGATAAAATCGAACGGCGATTTAAAAAGTCAGCATAGACGTCAAAACGGCAGTCTCGATCGGCCAGCGCCTCGGCCGCGTAGTTCCGCGAAATGTTGGTTTTGTGCAGTGTTTTGTGGATAAAAGTGCAGTGTTTACTGGATAAAAGTGAGTAATTTGCATTTTTAATTAGTTTAGGCATAAGGATTAGTCAATTGAGATAGTCCATTTGCTGTTTTTCACGAATTTTTAAAGAAAACACTTCTGCGACAACAAACGGCTCGCGAAAAAATGGTTGTTATTATTTTGTAATGTTTATGAAATATCCCGATATATTGCGAAATATGACGTAATGTCGCTTTAATTTACTAACAAAATAAGTATTGTTTCATTTACATCCTAAGTTATCACATAATTAGGCGTATTTTGAAAATTATATCTTGTTTTGTAAAATGAATCGCGCAAAGAAACTTGTTTTGATAATTACTATGAGAGAATAAAGTGCGATTTTCCATAGTTTTTCGATGAAATGTGACTCTTTGGAGTATAGTAATTAGTTATTAGACATATAATAAGTCTATGATAAGACAATATAATTGAAAAAATCTAACGAATTTAATATTATGAGCATTCAAAGTTTATTATTAAGTTCGGACGCGGAAACTCTCAAAACTTTAGATTTTTCTATAATATCAGACAAAGCTCAAAGTTCTGGTGTGATTTCTAAGAAGTGTGATGAAGTAATAAAGTTATTTTGAAAGAATTTCATATAAAAAAATACCATAAGTAGTCACAAATTAAAAATTAAAAAAATTTTTTTTTATGAGAATACATAAAATTTTTCTTGGCTGAATAAATAAATATTTTTGTATGCAAATAAGTGAAAAAAAAATATCGCTTTGGTAAAGCATTTAATAAAGAACATAACTGTATTTACAATTTTTGCATATTTTACGTATTTTGTGACAAAAAAATCGAAATGATTTTATAGGCGAGTTTTTTCAGTTTGCCAATTTTGTAATATTTATTCATTATTATCTTAATTGTTTTACGAGATAAGGTTATAATGTTTTATATGTAAAATTTCAATGCGATCATTTTTCTCTTTATCTTTTTTTAATCCGTTTAGTGGTTTATAAGTTATGATCGTTTTTCTCAAGGCCGTTGACTCGCGTCGATTTTTTGCCCGAATATGTCGCGCGCAAAAGTGATAGGTGAGTTTTTACCTCGCAACAGGATGAAATTAAAATAAAACACACTCACCGCTTACATTGTAGGTGTAATCGCGCCTGAAAGTTTTCGAAATCAGTTTAACCCCTCGAGTACCAGACGGCCCGAAACGTCCAGAATTGATATTTACCGTCGAACCCCAGACGGCCCGAAATGGCCAGGCGAGGCCGAATAGGAACATAAAACAGGTCTTTTTTAGACGATCGGTGTGACAGTTTCGGAGTAATCGTTTTTTTTCTGAAACGCCATCTTTTTTTTGAGACTCGCGAATTTCTTACGGGGCCGTAAGGCACACATTAAAATAAAACCGCGGGCCTCGAGGGGTTAAAGCCCTAATGTCCAAGGCATTGAGCAACTTTTTTAAGTCTGAATTGTAAATTGGTTCCTTATCGAGGGATTTGCTTAGAAACTTTTTTCAAATTAATTCTTATATATTTTTTTTAAATGATAAAACTAAAACTCTTCAGATATGGTCGTTTCCAGGTATCATGTTACCTTAACAACTGCGTTACAATATGAAGGTGATGAAGCTTTTTCCAACTCTTCGGCGATGTGATATTTAAGGGGTACCTACAGGACATTATATATTGAAAGACAAAAAAATATTAATTCACTAGCTGCGCAAAGGCCATCCGGTTTTATATCATTTCACAAAATGCCGAGTGGCGTTAAATATTTTTTATGGCGGGAGTGTCATGCAATGCGGGAGGAGGAAAGCGTCCACGTTGAAATAACGAGGAAGCAGATTAAAAAGCACTCGCCGCTTTTCCATTCCACGGTCGGCGCCGTTTTGACAGTAGCGCCGCCGTCGCACTGTGGTTTCGCCCATAGATGTCTTAACTTTTATTTTTTTCAACTATTTCAAAACTCAGGACTCTTTATTTTTATAAATGTTTCATGAATTCGTTCTTTATTTGATGATTTTTAAATGGTAATTAAACGTTATTATTTTTATATTTAGTTAAATTATTGAGTTTTTATAATCAATCAGTGCTTTATAAAAAAAATATTCATTGTTATGTTTTAATTTAGATGTCCAAATAAATTGCTATGAGTTTGGCCATCAATAGTATCAGCGTCACGTGTATTTCGCCGTTTTAGAAGGGTTGCCAAATCATACTATGGATTTGAGTAATCTAATGCCGTATTTAATCAGTCATGGTATAGAACTCGATGATTGCTCACGACTTACTCCCATCTCGATTAAATAATTCCTTCGATCGATAAATCAGCGCAGCGAGTGCTACTTCTCTTCGCTTTTCTCTCTCTCTCTCCCTCTCTTTGCCATTCTGTCCTTCTCGTTCTCGGTATTTCTTGTGATTTGTCGAAGGTTTACGCACTATTTCGTTACGCACCATAGACAACTTTCAAAAATGTAAATAACTTAGAAGCCTTCTTAGGTTTCTCTCAATAAATTATCTGATAACAAGCAATAAAAATATTTTGGGGAAATAACAAGTAGAAATCAGTGCGAACATGATTCAAAATGGTACGTGATGAATATGAAGGTGATGAGGCTTTATCTGTTTGGCGATGTTTAGGGTGGTACGGATCCCTAAATCTTTAAAGGCAAACATATTTTAATCCATTAACTTCGCAAAGGTCATTAGGTTTTATTTCATTTCACGAATGGCGTTTCGCCGGGTGACGTTAAATATTTTTATGGCCACGCAAATCATGCAAATCGGGAGGAGGAAAGTGTCCATGTTGAAATAACGAGAAAGCAGATGTGGAAACAAAGTGAAAAAGTTTATAAGCGCACTTCGGCGTCTAAGCAAAGACACAAACCGCAGCCGCGGTTCATTGGTAGTTGTGCGCAGTGGCATAGGTAAGCGGTAACGTATAGCACTGGCCACCCGTAACTTTAAGCGAAGAAAATACAATTAAAAGAAATAAGAAAAGGTGAACCGATTTCAACCACAATCTTTTCAACTCTTACCATGACTACTCTTACATCTCTTTATGCCAAACTTCAGCTTAATCGGATGAAGCGTTTAGGTGCTATCGTGGAAGAATACACACATACATAAAGACACACATACTCACAGACAGACTTCAGTCTGGAAACAGTCTTAATCGTCTCGGGGGGTTCAAAATGCATATATCTGTCTTCATCTCGAAAAAAATGCGCGTTTACAATACTTTACCTTCCGGCAAAAAAAAAAGAATAAAGTATTTAAAAAAAACTTTTTTTATTAAAACTAGGGAGATCACTGTACGTCGACGGCGTTGGCGGCGGCGCGGACGTCGCGACACTGCACTCGCAGCCGCGGACAATCTCGTTAAGCCACGTTAAATATGCATCCCTAGATAATTTTTGCCTAGGAGGGGGGTGGGGGGGGGGACTGAGGGGAAGGGGGGGGGGGGTGACTGCGGCGCCATCGCACTTCCTCCTTTTAGAAATATAAAACAATTCTAGAGCATACCTGGATGAGCGCTGTTGGCCCACTCACATCTCGGTTTCTACTCAATTTCTACTCATATTATTATACAGTATGTTTATTATTATATAGTATATTTATTTGGGTCAGACGATCGAACTAGGAAGACTCAATCCAACTCGGATGGGCAGCGTTCAGGAAACTACGCCATATCTCTCGTCACAAATACCGCAGAGCCTCAATACAAATGTATGTAATCAGTGCGTGTTGCCAGTGATGACACATGGCACTGAGATGTGGTCGCTAACTATTGGCCTCATACACAAGCTCAAGTTGCGCAACGAGCCAGGGAGAGAGCAATGCTTGCATTTTTACAAGCTTTTATTTATCTCGCAATGTTTGTTAGTATGTACATATGTTAGATTGTTTAGAATAGATCTTGCAAACTGAATTAGAACCACTTGCTATTATAATATGAAGTTGAAGTTTAACTTCAGTTCCACTGACAATGCATTTAACTATGGCATAGCTGCTGCACCCAGGATTGGCTCCCGTCGAGGGGAATCCTTAACGGTCAAAAGCACATAGACGAAATTATGTATACGTATTGAATTATGATAGCCCGTCCTAAGTTTCTATGCGACAGGGCTGTCGCACTCAGGGTTGAACGAGGAAACTCCTCAACGGTCAACAGCAAAGAAACGAAATTTTGTATACGCATTCAATTATGATAACCCGTTCTAAGTTTTACCGCGATAGGGCTGCTGCATCCAGGGTTAGCGTCCAACGAGGGGACTCCTTAACGGTCAACACCACAAATACAAAATTCTGTATATCATTCAATTATGATAGCCCGTTTTTAGTTTTACTGCGGCATGGTTGCTGCATCCAAGGTTGACTCGGGACAGAGCATTTTAATAAAAGCGTATTTTTTAAAATGTTTTTACTTTTTAAGTTAATTATCTTAATTTTGAGTATTTTCACAAATAAATTGTATTTTTGGCTCAAAGCAGCAAAGCGTCGTTCTTTTTTTTCAATATTGTAATCCAAATGATTCGGGCCCCATGATACATGACAATTGCGATAATCTTCTATAAATTGCATCGTTTTCTTTTTATTTTCTGCCATTTTGTCTCGTAAAAAGCAAGCAGTGACGCACGCGTATTCACAAGCTGCCGGATTCGAGTGTGCTGAGGGCATGCGCTGTCGTTCAACTTACGCCATGGAATTACACGAATGTGTCAAAAAAAGATGATTTTTTTAAAAATCAGTTTTATCACCCCAAGACTTTTCCAGCAAATAGACAAGCCACCTTCCCCCACCAATGACTAGCGCCCCCTATGATGAACCGATTTAAACTACATTCTTTTCAACACTTGCCATTACCAAATGACGTCTGCATGCCAATTTTCAGCTCAATCGGATGAAGCGTTTGGGCACTATCGTAGTGGAACACACACAGCACACAGACAGAGAGACAGACACACAAACAGACTTCCATCTGAAAACAGTCTTAATCTTCTCAGGGGTCTTCTCAAAATGGATATTTCCGTATTATACAGTCCCTCCTAGTCGCTTGGTGGGCAGGGAAAGTAAAAGCGCACGACTGGGGATATACCTTAACACCAATTTTATAACGGCACAGCTTAACACAAATTTAATAACACCAACGCTTTAATAACAGCAAATTATCACAATCGCAAAATCCACCCGTTTCTTGGTGATAATGGAAAGGAGACAATTAGGAAAGTATACCGCCATTAATTCGTCAGCGCAGTGACGACATCGTCTGCTGAGTTGCCCATTGTCCCGGCACCTGAATTTATAGTCCCTTGGGGTAATTCGATATGTCTAAGCGCCGACGTCTTTAGCCTACCTCACAACAAAGGAACAAATTCAAGAGGCATTGTTGTTACTCGGAGGGAGAGACTCATTTGAATATTCCGAGGAATTTATCTTTGCTTTCAATTGCGTTGAGGAGACGCAAGTATCGTGGGCGATGATAATTACAAATTATCGTGGATTTTGTAAGAGGATTTAATTTTACAATACACTAAGAAAAATGTCGGATTTCTTCCGAAATGTCGTTTTGTTATTGTGGTTTTATACAGAATTAACTGATGCCCGCGGCTTCGCTTCACGTAAAGTTTCGAATCGATTTGTTAATTTAAGGCGATATGATACCTGGGAACGACCATATCTGAAGAATTTTAGTTTTATGAGTTTTTAAAAAAATATAGGCATGTTTTTTTTTTAAAAGTTACTAAGTGAATCCCTAGATAAGAATACAATTAAAATTTTTGACTCCAAAAAGTTGCTCATAGCCTTGGACAGTAAGGCTTTAAACTGACTTCGAAAACTTTCAGGCGCGTTTACTACTACAATGTAAGAGGTGAGTGTGTTTTATTATAATTTCATTATATTTACTGGTTAATTTTCTAGGGCAGCACTTAGCCACATTTTTTATTTAGGTCCTAAATTAATTACAATTAATTAAAATGTGAGAGCGCTCTGAGAGTTACGTTAAATATGCTTTTCCATTAACACCCTTATACCGCCACTGAGATAGTTAAAAGATAGTTTTTATGTGCTAGCGCTGCGATAGAGCATTTAGTATGCGCCTAGTAGCCGGTGCGAGCAGACGTAGAATCTGCGCTTGACGCTTCGTCAACGCTGGATTTTTATTGGTCAAACCATACAAAATTGACCCCGCCTATTTTTTTCGCGTGTACGTCCATTTCGGATATTTTTCTGAGGTCTCATGTCGCCTTAAGTAGCGTTGCCACGGGCGTATATAAGGGGGGGGGGGGGGTTTAGGGGGTCCGGACCCCCCCCCCCCCCCCTTAGCATACGACGAGAAAAATCGTGCAATTCGTACACTGTGTGGCTCACGTTCTGAATTTAGTTCTAGCGCATTCAAGTGAGATACCAGTGATACGAAACTGTATCGAATCTATAAAAAGTATAGTAAACTTTTTCGACAGTCTCCACTTCGGGACGGCCTTATGAAGAAATTTTTAGATCAAGTTAAATCATCTCATTCAACGCTTATCTCTCTTTGTGAGACTCGATGGACAGAAAAACATGTGGCTGTTGAAAGATTAGCAGAAATGCGTCCCGTAATACGTGCAACACTTGAGGCACTTCAAGATGATTCTGCTAATAGAGATGTTGCAACCAAATGCAAACAGCCATGGAAAACAGCCAGTTTATCGTATCGTTTGTTATACTAAGAAAAGTATTTTCATACACATCAAACCAAAACAAAGCAATGCAGAAGGTGAATGTCGATTTGACCAACATTTGTAGTTATGTGAAAACAATAAAAACTATTTTACAAAATATTCGGAACGAAAATGAGTTCACCATTCTTTTCGAGCAAGCAAAGCAGATGAGTTCAAGCGACATAATTGTTCCAAGAAAAACCGGAAGGCAAACCCAGCGCAGCAATCCTCCAGGAGAAACTGCCGAAATATATTACCGTAGAAATGTATTTTACCCTTTCATTGACCATGTGGTTACAGAACTTGATGCACGCTTTAAGCCACATGAAGAGACAATTGAAGGGATTCAAATGATTCTGCCTGAAAAGACCAATGATGACTCTAAGATAAAAGAAATCCTTAAAAAATAGCGCATTATTTTTGGGATAAACTGAAGCGAATACTTTTCCAATTGAATATGAAATATGGCAGAATCATTGGAAATCTATGACGGAAAACCATCCACCGCACTAGAAACTCTTCACCAGGGCGAGAATCAGTTCTTTTCTACAATAAAAATGCTGCTCTTATTTTGGCCACACTCCCAGTGTCCACAGCAACCCCAAAAAGGTGTTTTTCAACCTTAAAGAGGTTGAAAAACTACTTGAGAAATAACACGGGAGATGAACGACTGACTGGGATTGCATTGATGAGTGTTCATCGTGATATAGTGGCCCAACTGGATCCTAACGAAATTATAAATATGTTGGCCGTAAGGCGTAAAAGGCTAAATGTTATACTTTAAAGTTTTTAAAGTTTTGCGTGAAAGCGCATCCATACATCCTTACAAACGTACCTGTTTATAATATTAAGTAGAATTTAACTTAAAGTAACTATCATTTGTCCGCAATTAACTTGCGTGTATTTTAATGTTTATGTAATTTTTAAATAACTGAGATTGGAGTTTAGAATTTTGCTTTCTTCTGCGTGAAGTCCGGCCAATAACTAGTTTATCTGGGCTGATAATCAATGCCGAAAAAACCAAAGTTATGCATATCAGGTCATCGCAGGCAAGAGAACGAGGAAGTAGCTTTGCAATTAAATTATACACGCATAACTGTCTACATAATCCACAACCGGACTGTCGGTGTGAGCATATAAAAAAAGATGCTGAAAGGTACCTTGGACTAACGATTGATAAAAAATTCAACTGGGAAGTGCACATTAATAACATTTGCAAAAAACTTAGACAAATAATTATAAAAATCTACCACTTAAAATACATTTTGAAATATAATCAGCTGAGAACTCTGTATTTTGCCCTGGTCGAATCTATTATTGCTTATGGAATTACAACCTACGGCAACACATTTAAATCTTATATATCGCGCATCACATCTCTACAATACCGTATTTTAAAAATAATAGTTCCAAACAAGATTCGAAATAAATTCAGAAACGACCAGATAGGACTTTTCAATTATTGTGACATATTACCAGCTGATGTATTATTTATTTATAGATTGACAGTTCAATACTTCGAGACTGACGAGTTCCGAATTTATGTCCAACATAAACACAGCACTAGACAGATACAAAATGAACGGCTACTCGTCCCTCCCTTTCGCAACCTTTATGGCAAAAGAAGATTGAATTGGCTAATCCCTCATATATTCAACCAAATTCCTCTAAATTTAAAAACTTATAAAAAATGTATAGAAAAAACAAAAAAGAATTAAAAATAGTTAGCTTTAAAATAAGTGAAAGTGAAACACACGTGTAAATGATACGAATAAGATTTATACTTTATTTTGTTAGCATTAAGTACGTTCATATTTTTATGTAAATATTATCAAGGGGGTGGCTTTCTGTGCCGACTAATCCTGACTAATGTAGCAGACATATTATAATATGGTCAAAATGGCCACTAAAGTTGCACTGAAAGTCACCCTATCATAATCTCCAGCAGGTTTACAGCCTTAGGCTTGGCTGGATTTTATACAAACTGTATTTAAAAAAAATGGGTACTAAATTAAAAAAAAATAAAAAAATCTTTCTACATTTTCGTACCCGCGCCCCCCCCCCCCCCCATGGGAAAGCTATAGCTACGCCCGAGAGCGTGGCGTTTATTTGCCTTTTTAGACGCTACCTTTAGATATATAGTGCAAGACTTCCCCCCTCAGATGCACCCTACCTATCTCGTAGACGTACGTGTCTTGTTCCTCGCCCCCGCGCCGCCTTCCACTGTACGCTGACCTAGGTATTTCGAGGTGCTTACACGCGTCACTAATTTCAAGATATCTCTATAACTGTACAACCTAAAAACATACAGTAAATGGCTAATTTTATTTGTCTTTACCACCAATGATAACAGATTAATAAATGATAACAGACAAAATAAATTAATTTATTTTGATAAGGATTTTTATTTTATTACTAAAGTCTTCAACAAACACTGCCTACTTATTTTCCTTTTATTTTGAGACATAAAACTGTTATTGTACCTTAAATATAAAAGTTTGATATATTTTGTGGTCGACTTTTTTATATATTTCTTTGAGGCCGATATTTTTATCATAATATTGTTTTAACATATCACACCGTTTCGTCAGCGCACGCCGATAAAACTACTCAACAGCTCATTTTTCTCCAAATTGATTTATAAATATCGTGATTTCGCATTGAAACCCAATATTTATCACATTAAAAAATACCCATAGCACTTTTCGATATTGAAGCTTTCCATTAGTCAAATATTTTTTGACATACCTAGATAAAAACTTACAAACATTGGTTTTTCATAATATTAGTATAAATAATGATGTATCAATCGTAAGTATATTGTATTTCAAGGAATTTTGTTGAAAGTCCATTACGCGATTATACGTTCCGTACATAATGTAGCTTTAACATGACTATTGTAAGTGAATATAACCTCATCTAAAATGTCATAACTATATTATTATGTACTTTCAAAATCCCATTGTGCTGTCCAAGGAACAATTCTACTTTCCTCGCATGATCCGGGAAGCCATTGAAATAAGAAGAAACCCGAACTTCAATAGAGACGACGGTTACAAACTCTCTTCTACGTGGAACCCTCTTCTTAAAATGTTTCCGTCGCCGAACGCCGAACGCAAGGACGTAAGACAGGATACAGTGAGTGTTGTGTGCAAGACGGATTTTCAAAATTCGCGCGCTCCGAGCCCGCCCCCCCCACCCCCCACCACCGTTATAACCTTCGCAGTGGCGGCAGCGGTATGCAGCCTACCAGCGGAACAACGGATTGACAGCTCTTTCAGTCTACCCTGGACAACAGCGGCTGCAAAGTCACCAAAACGCCGGGTGCTACAAATTTCACGCGGTAAATTCGTTTCTATCCTATTTAAAATACGATCAATATCGTTAAAACTTCTTAAGGTGACGGGTTGCCCGTTTTAGTCGACAGCTCTAGTTGTCAATAAATCCCATCTAGTATATTTGATTCGTGTGTTTTTTTAAATCATTTATCTCACATGCTGGAGGGAAGAGGATTCTAAGAGGATCCTAACTACACGCGCAATTCAATGCTTAACCGATTACCACATACGTATAATGATAAATTCACAGGGCTTGACATTTATAGTAGAAACATAATTAGCTCCAAATCGGCAGTACGAACCGCCCTTCAAGCAGCAGCGACAACTGCCAGTAATTATTGATTTGTAATATGTATGTATAAATATAATATAACTTATATATGTATTCCCATTTACTTGTTTTAAATTTATGTTGTATAAGTATGATTTATATGTTTGCGGTTAGAGTTACTACAACTTTTGCGGTCATTTGACATTTTTTGGTTATGGGATGAGTCCTTGCCGCGTGAACTTGGACGATGAGTTCTCCCGGCAAAGTTAAATTTTCGGCAAAGTTACATTGGCCATCTACAAATGCATCGGGAGGACTGTCGTTTATTTCCGCGCGGTATATTCCATTTATATAATGGAAGTAGCGCTGTTCGTTCGCAGAAATCTAGCCGATTTTGAAGTGAATGGTGTGCATCATCATTATCCAACAAGATCCCGTAGCATGCTACGTTCGGTAAGTCATGCATTATCCAAGTCGGAGAGGCTAGCCTATATCGCCGGCCCAGCGGTTTACAACAAACTCAGCGAGCACATTAGGCAGGCGCAATCTCTTGATGGATACCTTACAGATAAGGCGTTTTACACACTGCAGGAATATTACTCTAGTGAAGTCTAAAATGCTTTGGTGGCTAAAATATTTAATGATCTCTTTGCATTTTGTCTTGTATTTCTTCTTTTTACATTATTCTTGTGTTTTTTCCTTCGTTTTGTTTTGTTTATTTTATTTTTTCTTTACGATTAAAAAAAGTGTTTGTTTGCTAATATGTATGAATGTTTGCTAATCTGTATCTGACTTGTATACCAGTATACTAATAAAATGAATATGAATATGAATATACATCCGTTTTCTCTTAACTAATAAATATTAACGGATGTATTGTATTTTTTGTTTCATAATTTAGTTTGTAAAATATTTTTCAAATAATTTCGAACGGCGTAAGTTATAATCGGCATAAGAACATGTTTTTTTTTAGAATTATGTATGTAATTCTAAGTTCATGCTGTTAATTACCTAAATAAATAAAAATAAAAATAAGAGGCACCAATGTCAGTGTTTGACCCGGCTCGGAAGATCGTAGTTCCGGGGGTAGTGTATTTGAATATGTGGGCGTGTGTATGTGTGTGTGTGTATGGTAGCATCGAGAATTCCCCGTTCATTTTCTCCTACTACTCGCCTATTATTGACATCGGCTGGGTGTGGATATACACCGACTGGGATTCGACTTCGGCGCTATCAATCATCGCGATTTCTGTTGGATTCTCCGCTTCGATTGGAGATTCCTTGACCGGATCGAGGCCGAGACGCGTTCGGTCGCTGACAGCTGATTGACGGTTGATTTCCACCGGAAGCGACTCCCCTCCATATTGCAAATATTGGGACTGCTAAAAGCAATACGTCACTCACGCTCGAGAGTTGCCCCATTTAATTAAGGACGATATAATAATCAATTTATTCAATTCGGTGACCCAGCATCGGCGCACGGTGCCATTGTTTTGAAGCCGTGACTGCCTGTTGTTGAATTATTGAATCGGGGTTTATCCCCATGGGATACCCAACATTGGGTAAAGACTTTGGCGAGAATGGGCCTGGATATTACTTCTCCACCCACCATCCAATCAGGAGGGAAATTACATACATACATACATTTGTAATTACTGAAAATCAATGTAAACATGCCACTTTAATGGGAAAGTACTTTTTCTTTGCTTTTAACTCATTAAGTCCATTAAGTAACATTGGGTACAGGACTTTGGCGTGATTGGGCCTGGATATTACGTCTCCACTCACCATCCGACCAGGAGGTGAAAATGTATGTATTGCATACATACATACATTGAGTATTGTATGTATGAATTGCATACATACATACATACATACATACATTGCATACATACATGCATACATACACACATACATACGTGAAAATGTATGTATGTACATACAATAATATTAAAAACACATTTTTTTAAACAATTTTTTTTTTAAATGCTCTGTCCCGAGGCAACCCTGGTTGCAGCAGCCATGTCATGGCTAAACTAAGAACGTACTATAATAATTGAATGCGTATCCAGAAATTCGTGTATGTGCTGTTGACCGGTGTGGAGTTACCTTCGTTGGAACCCAACCCTGGGTGCAGCAGGGCTGTCGCGGTGAAACTTATAACGTGCTATCATAATTGAAAGTGTATCCAAAAATTCGTGTCTGTGCTGTTGATCATTGAGGAGTCCGCTCATTGAAAGCCAACCCTGAGTGCAACAGCCCTGTCGCGGTGAAACTTAGAACGGGCTATCATAATTAAATGCCTATACAAAATTTCGCTTATGTGCTTTTGACCGTTAAGTAGTCCTCTCGTCGGGAGCTAACCCTGGGTGCAACAGCAATGTCATGGTGAAATTTAGAACGGGCTATCATAATTGAATGCGTATACAAAATTGTGTATCTGCGCTGTTGACCGTGGAAGAGTAGCCTCGTCGGGAGCCAATCCTGAGTGTAGAATCAGGACATGCTTACCAAAAAAGAAGCATTGTCATCGGAACTGAACCAACAAGTAAAATATCAATTTAATAGAGGGTATAAGAGTATGTGGCTTTAATTCAGCTTGCAAGAATTTACGTAAACAAACTAACAAACATTGCAAGGTAAATAAAAGCTTGTAAAAATGACGGTATACCATCAAAAATTACCAAAATCATTTGATTATGAATGAACATACTAATGAATAACTTCACATAACATAACTTGATATAATATAAATATATTAATAACTTCGTTGTAAAACACCAATTCACCTGATATGTTGATCTCGATCTTTGTGTGATACAAAGTGAATTTTTCATGCTGAAGGAAAATTCTGTTTTTTGCTATTATACATGTGAGTTTTTAATTAGAGATATCCCTGTAGTGATGACAAACTAAGAACTTTTGATAAGAATTTTTGTGGAAAAATATGTTTTAAAAAAAGTATTTTCTTATTGAAAAATTGTATTGATTTTTTGATTATTTTTTTTTAAATTAAAAATTACATACTTCTTTGTACTGATCCACCGAGTACAAGGATGTCATTTATTAAAGAACTCACCTGTATAGAATGTTAAAATGCTATGACGCATCCAAAGGTAGGATTGCCGACTTAGACAAGGTGAAAAAAATATTTAAAATATTGTCTACGGTTATTATCGCCTAATATATTTATCACACAGCTATAATGGATGCATCCACAACGCAATGCAATCGGATGCATTGCATGCATGCATAATAATTATTGCATGCATGCATAAATATTATCCACAACGCAATGCATAATAATTATTATTTTAGCTTTTTCTTTGTGTCCCCGTATAAATACAGCTCTTTCCGTCTAAAATCCAGCTCTCTGGGTATGAGGCATTCGGTGTTGCTTTTGTTCCCCAGGGAGATTACATTAATCCGCTTCATAAAGTAGCGGTTTTACATTATCTGGGACGCTTGCCGCTGAGCGGTTTTGAGGAATTAGGAAAGAGACGTACGTAATAGGGTTTGCAACCCCGCAATCCCGCAATGTGCGGGATCGTCGCTGTTTTTCAATTCGAAATTAGCGGGATTATGTAGTGCGAGATCTCACAGATAAAGGATGTTTGGCAAATAAACCGACACAATTTTTTGAGAGATTAGGGGGGTCATTTGCTATCTTTTAGACATAGGAGGAATTCTCCTAACGCCGGACGGCACCTAGCATCGGACACTAATAGTATCTCAACAAGTCGCGGCGCGATCGATACAAAGACGGTTGAAAAGGGTGCGGGAAAGCGTACCCTTTTCCTTTTCCTACATCAACAAGCAAGCCTCTACCTCTTCTAAATAATGTCATACAATAATAATATAACCTCTAATTCAGTCTCAGAATCAGCCCTAAATCTCATATGATACATTAATTATTTTAGTAAATCAACCTTTATATTTTTTTAATTTAGTAAGTCTTTTACATTTATTTTTGATATCAAAATGACAACATAATGTAGGAACTATTATATAATGTGAATTAATAATAATTATCCTAATCGACATATTTTCTTCTACAGACTAAATCAAATTCAGATATTTATTTTTTGTTACGGAAAAGTAGTTTATTTTTTCACAGAAACGAAGAATATCAGCTTGATGCACATTCTCTCCCTGCTGCATTGCCGGCTGTACTATGTTGGCGCAAAAGCACGACTCGATACGTCCCGGTAATTCCAAAAAAAACGGAACGGGACCCGTCTCTCAGGCGATGATTAGTATTCTAGGGTTAAGAAAATAAAAACTGGGTAAATCTGTATTTTCAATCAATAACAGATCCCGCAAATTATTTAAGGCGACATGAGACCTCAGAAAAATATCCGAAATGGGAGTACACCCGAAAAAATAGGCGGGGTCAATTTTGTACGGTTTGACCAATAAAAATTTAACGTTGACGAAGTGTCAAGCGCAAATTCTACGTCCGCTCGCGCCGGCTGCTAGGCGTATACTAAATGCTCTATCGCAGCGCTACCACAGAATAACTATCTTTACGCAGTGGTGGTATAAGGGTGTTAATGGCAAAGCATATTTAACGTAATTCTCAGAGCGCTATCACGTTTTAATTAATAGTAATTAATTTAGGGCATAAATAAAAAATGTGGCTAAGTGCTGCCCTAGAGAATTAACTAGTCTATATAATGAAATTATAATAAAACACACTCACCGCTTACATTATAATAGTAAACGCGCCTGAAAGTTTTCGAAGTCAGTTTAAAGCCTTAATGTCCAAGGCAATGAACAACTTTTTTGAGTCCAAATTTTAAATTGGTTCCTTATCGAGGAACTGGTTAATTAAAGAACTTATTGGTTCCACTAAAATTCTTCAGATATAGGTATTCCCAGGTATCATGTCGCCTTAAGTGTAATCCCAGAATTACGCGGAAATGAAGAAAAGCGTTCGGGATTGCAAACCCTGGTGGTACATAACTAATGCAGCGTGCAATGGGAGTAACCGCGGAGCTCTCACTTAATCCGCAAGGATATACACGATACGTTAACCTCTTTCTTTTATTTTTAAATGTAAGCAAGTACTTCCTCGAGCGATCGTACGACTTACTATAAATTATAATTTAAAATTAACGGTTCACGTACGGATTGGAGAATCCATGTTTTCCCTAACAACCAAAAAGATATTGTATTAGTACCTACCAGTAGGGCGGCGTCGACTACAACGGGAGAACCCGCCGCCCCAGGCTGGTATAACGATATGTGATCGTTATGTCAGCCGTGGGAATACTTAGAGACAAGACAATCTACTGTCTAGCTCGCTAACAACCCGTTAGAGACCAACGCTAAAGCGTTGGTCGGCGAGGCATCGGGAAAGGTACCCAGCGGGCAGCCTCGGAATATACATGTATATATATTGATAAATACATAATCCACAAATGTTACATTAAAAAACCGAAATATTTTTTTTATAAATAGATTAGTACACTTTCTGTAAATACACTCTCGTTATTTATTCTTTGAAATATATTGTATTGTTTTTATATGATATTATAATTAAGGTGAATCGTCTTGGTCGCATTACATACAGATTTCATTTCCCATAGGAACCGAAAATATTACCGTATTCCTTATTTGTTTGATACCAAAAAAATGTACAGAAAATTACGTCCCCGGGAAATAAATGTCATGAATTTTCGATGCTTAAAAGGCGTTCATTTTGAATTTCAAACTAAAATAAATTTCACTATTGTCTACGCTTGTGTTAGTAGACAGTGTGAGCGAGTGGGTTTGCTCGCGAGTGAGCGCGCCAACATGCCATGAGACAGCGCTATGTAAAAGAATGAAATGGATGTCGCCGATAACCGGCGCGGGCGGTCGCCGCAGCAGAGAATCGCAGTAATGTTTATCAGTGGTAATGTTGCCAAGCACCTAGGCGCAACACTATCGCAGTCAATTTGCCTTTGAATAGTTTGTCAACGAGGTGTACCCTACTTACTTACTTTTCCAAGTTTAATTGTTAGTTAAGTTAGTTTAGTAGTTAGGTGTACCCTACTTACTTACTTTTTCCATAAGTTTAAAGTTGAAAGGTTTAAGTTTAAAGGTCCTTTTGCAGTCGAGTAACGATCACTATTCATCCATATATCTCATAAATAGGGCTTATCCTTATGCAACACAAAATGCCTTCAATTGAGACGAATTAAGCGAAAAAATAAAAAAATAAACTATTGATCACTTCGGCAAAGCCGTTTTCTAAATGAAAGTCACAGACATTACGAAATAATTCAAATTTCGAATGCTACCAACATTTAAAATATGATACAATTGGCTGAGTTTGTTATCAACGAGCCATTAAATCGAAATAAAAATAAAAAAAACCTCCATATGCTCAATGAAATGAAAGAAGAAACTTCAATCTTAATTTCTGGCAGAGGAGTTTATAATAAAGATTGTATAATGTTATCAAAATAGGGTAAATCTATATAAAATTGTATAATAATAAAAAATTGTAAAGAAATATTGTAGAAAACAGTATAATATTGTTATATTTGATAAGGATTGTAAAGAAATCCGTTTATAGGATGATGTTTTTATTTAAAATAAAATTAGTAAAAGCTACTTAAAAAGTAGCGAAGGAAATCCCAGCTTGTATTGGGAAATGCTTATGTTTGAATGAGTTATACTTACGGATGTGCACGACTTTCGACGGTGCAATGTAAGTTTAAAGGTCCTTTTGCAGTCGACTAACGATAACTATTCATCCATATATCTCATAAATAGGGCTTATCCTTATAAAACACAAAATGCCTTCAATTGAGACGAATTAAGCGAAAAACTAAAAAATTAAACTATTGATCACTTCGGCAAAGCCGTTTTATAAATGAAAGTGACATTACGAAATAATTCAAATTTCGAATGCTACCAACATTTTTTATACATTTTTAGGTATGTAAACGAAAAACTACGACACCATGTCATGGACACGTTAAAACCATTTTTTATGGTAGTGACTTTTCAACAAGAGCAACCATTGTCGGGCAGCTAAATGAGCCAGTTATACGAGAAAGATTTGCGGTTGAAAATAAAAAACAGATACGTAAAGCTGGTCTATATGTAGATCCGGAATACAATTTTATTGGCGCGAGTCCTGACGGTAAGAAAATTGGAAATCAATAAACTTTTATTCAGCTAATTAAATAATTACACAGCTCTTTGTAAACATTCATGGTGAAATGCATCATTTAGATACCCTTCATAATTTTAGGCATAGGTAGTAATTGGTGAAGAAGCAGTGCTTGAAATTAAATGTTTTCCATCGCTGGAACAGTGGGAAGTAAAAGAAGAAGAAGAAAAAAAAGATAGTGAAATGAAACAACGTAAAAGGAAAAAAACAAATATGGACACCACAGGATTAACGCTCGTTCAAAAGGCTGCGGCAATAAAACCCAACTTCCCCCTTATTTTTCAAAATGATGGCAGTTTAGTTATGAACATGAAACACAATCATTTTTATCAGGTAAGCTACAGAAGCTTAGGTGAACCTGTTTACATAATTTGGTTTATTTGTCATTTTTAATATATGATTACAGGTGCAAGGTCAAATGAGGGTCACGGGAATGAAACTTTCCTATTAAGTCGCGACAGCACGGTTATCGGACCCTCTTACTATCGTCAAAGTGAATGCTGATTATCAGTTCATAGAAGATATGATGAAAAAACTGGTACACTTCTATAAAACTTGTGTGATACCAGAAATAATCCTGAGACGAATACAGGATGGAAGGGGTCGGTGCATCGATCCCAGTGAAATAATCGAAGCCAGGACAAAAAAAAAAGACTAATTTATCTTGTCTTTCGCAGATTTCACGACAAATGTGGAATTCCGTCCGTTTTTATATTTTATATTTTAGAAGATATATTTTGTGATGCTATATTTCTCGAACTGTATCATTAAAAAACTGTCTATAGTGTGAATGGAATAATACAAACTGGGTTGTATTTTTTTTGGAATTTTACATTTAAAAAAAACTTGCGGTCGCGGGACCGCCGTCAGGAACGAAGTTCTTTACAATTTTACAAATATAAACACGTTTATATAATTGCTATATCGAGCGGTAACGCTTTTTCGTTATTGGGACATTCCATGCAAAAGAGGAACATGATATTTTAAAATTCAATTAATTATCTTATATAATTCAATATATTTTCACATTTTGTACTTGTATCATCAGCCACAATGAGCTGTCCCACCAGCCACAATGGCTTGTCCCACCAGCCACAATGACCTGTCCCACCACTCACAATTATAAATATTTCTTTTGTTGCGTCTACGAATGTTAGCAATCTATTTTTTTAAGAAAACAAAAGCATATAGTATATATTTTACAACATAGAAACAGCTATAAATAGGATAAAAACGAATTTACCGCGTGAATTTAGTAGAACCCGTCGTTTCGGCGCTGTTGCAAGAGATGTTGTCCAGGGTAGATAGGGTAGACCGTCCAGGGTAGCAGTCTACCCTGGTCAACGACGCATGCAACAGCGCCAAAACATCGTGTTCTACTAAATTCGCGCGGTAAATTAGTTTTTATGCTATTAAAAACAAAAAGAAATGTTACCGTAAAAATATACAGGGGGATATACCGCACCGATTTCATTTTGTGATAAATCGTTCAATTTTCTCTTATAAATCTTTATTGTGATATTTAAAACTAAATATGACTTTCGCAACACTTTTGAATTTTATTCTTATTTTGACAGTCAACGTAACGACATTTCGTCTGTCGTTTTCGGCGGATTGCACGCCTTGAATAAACTTCGTTCCAAAAAATATATTTATTTCTACCACTATGACCAACCCTTGACTCATAAAAAGGTTTCAAACGAATTTACCGCGTGAATTTTGTAGCACCCGACGTTTCGGTGACGTTGCAGTCGCCGTTGTCTAGAGTAAATTAAAAGAGCCAGACTGCAACGTCACCGAAACGTCGGGTGCTACAAAATTCATGCGGTAAATTCGTTTTAAACCTTTTTATAATGTCAAACAAACGCGATAGTCTTCAATTTCATAACCCTTGACTCTTTTAGTATTTTACCAGAAGGGTGTTATAGCAACGGTCTTTACTATGTATAGGTACATAGTAATGTATACAATTACATACCTACAAAGGTTCTTAGTTTCCAAGTCAAGTAATTCCATTTATACCAAAAATATATTGGTATCGTCTGGCAGCACTGCTCGGATCAGCCGGTCTAATAATTGTTTAGCGAAATACGCACTTTCGTGGACTGCATAAGAGCGTCATTTCAGTAAAGGCGTGCTGCCGTCCGCAGCACCGCTAGCATGTCTACTAATTGTTTAGCGAAATACGCACTTTCGTGGACTGCATAAGAGCGTAATTTATGTAAAGGCGTGCTGCCGTTCGCCGCGAGACTGTGTGCGTAGATGAAAGTTCGCTATATCTGAACCGAAATTGGTCTGTTTTCCCCATTAATTTCGTAATGCGGTTGATTATCGCGGTGATACGAAGTACATCGAACCGTGTATATGTAAAGTTCCCGGTAAATTTATTTCGTAATTTTTACTGCACTGAGAGAGCTAAAAACCGTATTTTTCTGTTAATATTGCTTACAACGCCATCTATTATCAGAATAGTTTCGTCGGACCGCGACGAATCACCTTAAAAGTCAAACCTAGTATGACGATCTAATTAAAATTAAAACGCGTTCTTTTCTTCTGTATACAATTCTGTTCTCATTTGGACGATAAAACTTCACCAAATTGTTGGTAAGTGGGTCTAATTACGATTCTTCGGCAGTTTAAAATAGTCAAAAAATGCGTTAAATTTAAAAAATCGTAATAAAAATTTTAAGTCAAATTGGTGTGGCGATTTATCTGTCAGATTTTGGTGCTACCGTGTGTAATGCATTTTGTATTAAATGTATTTCATTCTCGCAGATACGCTATTCCGATTCTAAAAAATTGACAGTTGTCCGAATAAAAACCGGCTTAAACGTAACAATTGTAAGTCGCATCGAACTAAGTGACCTCCCAAAGGGTGGAAATTCTCCGTAAGATAGGAGGGTGAAGTGGGGTTATTTAGTATGATGTATTCTTCGATCGCGAATAGGAAGCCTATGAAGTTGCTAACGAAAGTAGCTAACATGGTCGAACTTTCGCAAGTTAAAAACGATTCTGTGAAATAAGCGCACAGGAAAAATGCACACGCGAAAGTTGCGCATCGGAAAAAAGCGCACATGTAGATATGCGCACACGAAAAAAGCGCACAGAGAAAAAAACGCACAGAGAAAAAAACGCACAACGAACAAAGCGCACATAGAAAAATGCGCACGACGAAAAATGCGCACAGGTATATAAGCGCACATAGAAAAATGCGCACAACGAGAAATGCGCACAGGTATATAAGCGCACACAAGCTTTGCTTACATAGGTAGTTTCTTACATGTTGAAATGTATTTAGAAGTTCAAATAAATAACGGGTAAATAATAACTAATAACCTATCAAACAATTTAGCTTATTTCATAATAATGAAGTACCTATGTACAATAATAGAAGAGTTTGTTAGGTCATTAGTTAATTACATGATTAGTGAATTAGTAGTAGTGTTCTCATTCAGAACACAGTCGTTCACCATTGCGTTTGTGTGCATCTAATCGTGGTTGTGTCCTACATTTTTAGTGCAAATTTTGACTTATACGTTTAAAAAAATTATATTCTTTTTATAAAATACCATCAGTGCTGTGTTTGAGGTAAATGTTATTATTTGTATTTATTATAATTTATATACTAATACTTCAATCAAATTTCTGAGACCTGACGTTTCTGTGATGTAGCAACCGCCGTTGTCTAGGGCAGACTGACCAGCGGTTGCAACATCGCCGAAACGTCGGGTCTCACAAACTTCACGCGGTAAATTCGTTTAATCCCACTTATTTATGATTTCAAACAAGTGCGATAGTCTTCGATTTCATTTATTATAAAAAGTATCAGAAAATGTATTCGTTTATTTTTAGTACTTTTAGCAGTTAATTATTATTTATGTACGCAGTATTACTGATTATTTTAGAATTCAAAGATGAATTAATTCTTAGTTTATTCGCAGGTTATTTTGTATTCGCAATGGAGTTTTCTAAGACCCAAAAGGGAAAACAAGTCTTGATATATAATGGTTTTGAATATCTTCAATTTCGTATTATCATTGAAGTGACGACTTGGAGATGTCGTGCAAATCGTTCGTCCAAATGCCGCGCTATGATGAAAACAAAGGATATCGCAATTGTGCGAATTCCGACTTGGCATTGTCATGATTCCTGTCCGCAGAAAGCCCAAGCCAATATTCTAAGAAGCAATATGAAAGACGATATCCAAGCAGTGAATGCGACACCTCGCAATGTAATGGGCGACAACATGATTGGTGTTTACGCAACGAAATCTTGGCTCATTTGCCTAAACCATCATCTCTGGCAAGGAGTTTACAAAATAACAAAAACAGTGGTCATCTGTACAACCCAACTTCACCGAATTTCGAGATACCAGAAAAATACGCATCATTTGTTTTGTATGACACTGGGTCAAATGACCCTAACCGAATTTTAGGGTTCGGAGATAAAAATTTGCTATCGATGCTTTGCCAAAATACTATTTTGGGAGACGGTACATTTGACAAAGCGCCTAATATATTTTATCAATTATATACGTGGCATGCTCAAGTCGGCAATTCGTATCCTCCATGCGTCTACTTTCTGCTGCATAATAAGACACAAGCCACATATAGCGAAATGTTCAGAATCATGAAAGAAATTTTACCAAACCTTGCACCGGAAAAAGTGTTGCTAGATTTTGAAAAGGCATGCATGAATGCAGCAAGAATAGCATTCCCATATGCAGAAATTAAGGGATGCTATTTTCGATACGCATTCCATTATGATAGCAATTTCTAAGTTCCAATATGACATGGCTGCTGCACACAGGGTTGGCTCCCGACGAGGGAACTCCCCATTGGTCAAAAGCAGAGACACAAAATTTTGTATACGCATTCCATTATGATAGAAAGTTCAAGCAAAAGCCAACCCTGGGTGCGGCGGCCATGTCATGGTGGAACTTAGAACGGGCTATTATAATAGAACGCGTATAAAAAATTACGTGTCTGTGCTGTTAACCGTTGGGGAGTCAAGCCTAAGTGCAGCAGCCATGTCATGGTGAAACTTAGAACGGGCTATCACAATTGAATACGTATGCAACGTTTCGTGTCTGTGGTGGTGACCGTTGAGGAGTTCCCTCGTCGGGAGCCAACCCTGGGTGCAGCAGCCATGTCATGGTGGAACTTAGAAATCACCATCATAATGGAATGCGTATACCAAATTTCACGTTTCTACGGTTGACCATTGAGTAGTTCCCTCGTCGGGAGCCAACCCTGGGTGCAGCAGCCATGTCATGGTGGAACTTGGTGATTGCCACCATAATGGAATGTGTATACCAAATTTCACGTCTCTACGGTTGACCGTTAAGGAGTTCCCTCGTCGGGAGCCGACCCTGGTGGACGGAAGTCAACCATAATCTTTTCAGCTCATGCCAGGACCAAATGATGACTGCATGCCAAATTTCAGCCCAATCAGATGTAGCGTTTGGACGCTATCGTGGAGGAATACAGACAGACCGACAGACAGACCGACAGACCTACAACTGGCGGTGTCAACTACTACGGGCGAACCCGTCACCCCAGGATGGTATAACGATATTGATCGTTTTTTCGCCCTGAAATGAACGTAGAGCCTTTAAGGGACGGACAGTCCACCAAAAAGCTCCACCAACAACCCGTAAGAAGCCAACGCCTTACCGCGAGGCGCCAGACCGACAGACAGACAGACAGAAGTGCGTCCACAATACTTTCCTTGCCAGGAAAGTAAAAAAATAATAAAATATATTAGAAGCCACAATTAAATAAATATTGTAATATTTAAAAAAATCGTATTTTTTTTATTGACTGGCTTGTGATGGTAAAAATGTTAGTTTTCTGTCCCATAGTTTTAATTCTTTGTACCTCATTGTTTGAACTTTTTAATTATATGTGTTTACAAATTATGTACTTACTTACATTCTTTTTTATTATCTCAAATGATTTGTTGTTGTGAGTATATTGATCCATTTTATATAATTAGGTTAAATGTCGAGCAATAAATAAATGGAGAGTAAAATCAAAAATACAGGTACAAAAAATGAGCAAAGCCTGTGTGCGCTTATATATCTACCTGTGCGCATTTTTCGTTGTGCGCTTTTTTCTATGTGCGTTTATATACCTGTGCGCATTTTTCTATGTGCGCTTTATTCTATGTGCGCTTATATACCTGTGCGCTTTGTTCGTTGTGCGTTATTTTCACTGTGCGCTTTTTTCGCGTGCGCATATATACATGTGCGCTTTTTTCCGATGCGCAACTTTCGTGTGCGCTTTTTTCCTGTGCGCTTATTTCCGGTCACCGTTAAAAACATACCTGAGGAAGATATTTTGCAGACGCTCCAGTTTATTCAAAATAACCTCACTGGCATCGATATAACAAACATCACCTTAATCACGTATTGGCGTTAAGAGTGTGGAAACAATTATTTCTTTATGTGATATGGGGAGAAATCTGAAGCCGCTGGAGGCAATGAAAACCATGGAAAATATGACGACTTACTTGGTTTACTTGATCTTGCCAAGAAAGATGTTGATCTGTGAGGGACCACCCCTCACAAGACTCCAGGTTGTTCAGGTTGTTCAGTGTGAGTGTGAGGTGGTGGTATCAACTTACGAGTTATCTCCGTATTGAAAGGCGGTTTTGAATGAAGTGGAAGGAATTTATTGATCGAAGGTTTGAATATTGCCAGTTATAACGCTTGCCGAATAGTTTACGTTGACGTGACTGTATAGATGCGCGAAAAACTTTATCGAGACGCGAGGGTTGCGCGACGGAGGTTATGTGGTAGTAGTAGTATCTTGTACTGGGCACGGCTCGAGTCTGTGGGATTACAGACTGATGCCACAGACACGGCTCGAGTCTGTGGGATTACAGACTGATGCTTCGAGACTGATGCTTCGAGAAGGAAACCAAAGAGCCGGATTCGTTAACCTAACACGTGAGAGAGAGTGCCGAATGCCGTCGCAACCTTGGGGGAAGGTGATCAGTCTGGGAATGATATGTGACCGAGAAGCCGGGACACCAAAGTGTGCCGTCGCTATCTGGATACATGACCACTCGAGGAATGATAATTTGGTTGCTTTTGCGCCAGTTTATATAGGCCGATCAATGATGCAATCCAAAAATATTCCGAGTAAAAGTATTGTTTCATCGTGCTGATTCATAGCTGCACGAGTCAAAATAATAGCTAAATTGTGTCTGTGACTTTCACTGGAAATCGATGCATTTGTTGATCGCATGTAATGGACTTAAGGTCCGTTACATGGCTCCCTCGCTAGTGGAGAACTTGCATATTTTAGGAAGAAAATATGGAAGTTGTTCACGATAAATGTTTTAAACAAATGCTGCAAGATAAAAGATTATAGTTTGAGAAGTTGTACGTTTTGAAATGTTTGTGGAGTTGTGTGTTTGGCAGATATTCGAAAAGCGTTATAATTGTGGCGTTGACGATAAAATTTGTTGCGGCAAAAAACGCTGGCATTGAAAAATGATTGTGAAATGATATAACAATGGCTGTATAGAAAAACGCTTGCCGTACGATGTCGAAATGTAAACATAAATATTGCTTGTAGTAAGCAAAAAAATAGAACGTATGACTAATGAAATAATTAACTGAGCGCGACTTGAAAGAATGTAAAAATGACAGAAAAAAAATATGGTGGCTTGATGAAGTCTGTCGTCCGTGTGAAGTCTTTATGTCCTGAAGTCGTGTTGCCGTGACATCGGGGTTGACATCAGATAGATTGAAGTTCGTTTTAAGATTTGGTTGAAATGTTCGCGATAAGGTGTGACATCTTCGTCGTTGCGGTCTATGGTTCACTCGGTTCGGTGGATCAGTCGATATATTGCTGGACCATCTCGGTTGGTGTTCCATGGGGGCATTGAGCGTTTCGTCGTGTCCTTGTTGTTGCGAAATTCCTGCTGTCGTAATGATATATTATTCTTATTATTCTGTTGTTTATTTACCGAGAGTGAGTGGATTATGTTTCCGTCTACTCTGGTAGTCGTGCAACTTTTTATGCGTAGATCAGATATCAGAATTCCAAGGTTCTGAACAGTTTTGGTATCGACTTTTTTTCTATTTCCACAAATATATAGTAATAAGTGAGAATATTACTTTTCTACATTAATAAGCATTTTTGTTACATCACAGTAAATTGCTAATTATAAAGGTGCTAATTATAAAGGTGTTTTTTTTAGTTTTGCTGTAATAAATGTTAAATTTTTCAATTTTTTTTTTTTATTCATGAGAATAATAATATCTTTAACGAAAAGGCAGGTTCAAGATATTCTGCTCAATGCCTGCACGAAATACATGCATGTGGGTTAATTTAACTCCACGTTAGGCAAGGAGTTTCTCACATTGGCGACGAAGGTTAAATAGGAGTTTAAACTTCTACAAGTGAAACCTTAAATAAATACCACCTATTTTATGTAAAATTGTCTTTTATTACACGACTGACCAAAAAAGGCGTGTTATGTGTTTAGAATTCTTGTATGTATGTTTTTCCTTTTTTATTCCACCATAACTTATAAACGCTTGAATCGATTGAGAAGTGTATGGTATTTTTAGAATCGTTATGTCATTTCTAGTGTCATCGTTATGTCATCGAGTGTATTGGTACATAGAGTGCTCAAATGTCGAATAAATAGTTATCTAAATGTCCAAATGTCAAAAAATTATGATAAATACATCGTGTTTAGTATGAAATGAAAAGTCTTATGTAGTACATTTCGGATAAATTCACAAACATTTCATAAAGAATCTTTTTATTACTTGCACCGAGCGCAATCGACAAAATTTCGGCAGCGCGTGATCGTTTCAAGATACCTGCCGCAGGGCGCAGAGCGACATTTATTCGTGCTTACAATACGTGCTTTTCATTGCCAACATTTTTTTCTAATAATTCTAAATACTGTTACTGTTGCAGTCGTGTTTTTAATTTTTTTTATATTGTTCTTATATTATATTACAATTTAGGATTTATTTTCAGATCATAAAAATAATACTTTAAAACCTATATTATTCACTATTAATACCTTTAATAAAACCACATAAATAATCGCAGAATCTTTTTCATACAATGTTTGTTGCCATTGGTTTAATTTAATTTATTGTGATGTCATCATCTATTGTAAAATCTCGGTATTTCTGTCTATAACAAGATTGAAAACTTCCAGGAACTTGATAACTTTAATACGCTTTGATTCGCTAATTACGACCACCCAGAGCTGGGTAATTAAAAATGTGCATCGAAGCATACATTTTATAATTATCCAACTATTTCAGCGCTTTAAAATTATACGCTTAGGTACTTTGTAAGAACTTTACGAAGCCCAACTCTTGTCTAGCAAATTATCTACGAAGCAAACTCCTCTTAGAGCGCCTCATTTAGTAAAAGCACCTCTAATGGGTTAATAATATTCTTCGATAGCAGGTGAGAAATACGCAAAAGGATAGGAGTGACAAGTTTGACATTTCCAAGCATTTTCCAATTCACTGTCGATGTTTAAGCATCGAGTCGATACTTATGCATCGACTTTAGATTAGGGAGCTAGACTTCAGAGGGACAATGCTTACAGTCACTGGAGCTATGCAAGTATATCCTGGAAACATCTTTTGGATATTTATTTAAACCTAGATATAACTCTCGGTATGGTGTTTTGTGCACCAGCGTGTAACTTTTCGACAAAATTAACGTTTTCAACGCTAAAGTTTCTTTGTTTTTTGTTTTTGTTCATTTGTTTGTTTTGGTTTTTTTTGTCTTGTTTTTTTGTTTGTTTTTTTTTTGAGGATCAAATTTTAATGCATTTTAAACTAAAGTTAACCAATTTTAAAACTCAAGTTTTTTGAGCATTTTCTATATTGCTGACATATTTTATAGCCCTGTCCACCCTAGAACGGGTTAGTCCCAGTTGGGTGACAGAATCAAATAACCATAGGGTTAAGGTTTGCCATTGGGTTCCTGTTATTATTGTAAGCAAAATCAATAGTTTATAGTACTTAATTCCCAATTAAATAAATAAACAAATATACGAGAATAAACTATTATTCAAGATCTACCACAGAAGATAACAGCTACACTGTCTCTCTAATAAAATTGACCTCAATCCATCCAAGTGCACCGTTGTCACCTACACCCGTAAAAAACTACATACTCAATAAAGTTTGCAGAGATGCAGCGTGGTTAAAGATCTTGGTGTCATTCATGATTCTCATCTACTGTTCGATAATTACGTTCAATCTATTGTTTCTAAAGCTTTCAAAGGTTTTGTCATGAGGAGGGCAGCTTGCTTTCACCGTGCTAAAACTTTCAAGATCCTTTACTGCACTTTTGTCAGAAGCATCTTGGAATATGCATCACAGGTATGGAACCCTTGTTATGATAAATATATAAATAGAATCGAGCGCCTTCAAAAGAAATTCGCGAAATATCTCTGCTTCCGTCTGAAAATCCCATACAGCTCATCTATTTCAATTTATGCAAGAAATTTCATATCCTCCCCTTGATTAAGCCGCGGACTTAATCTTTTTGCTAAAAATCACCTCCAATAATATTAACTGTCCCGACTTACTAAATAAAATTAATCTCCGTGTTCCTTCCAAACTCAATAGATTTAACCCTGCTCTTCATGTTCCTCATGCTGGTACCAACTATAGGCAAAATGCATTTCTGTGGCGAACAAGTGACAATTTAAATGATTTGATTAAACGCTTTGACTTTGATCTATTCTGTACGAGTATTAACTCAGCTAGGCAGCGGCTGAACAGTGCATTAATTGTTGAATATTTTTTTATGTATTTTTAATCGATAGCTTTAATTGAAAAGTCACATACGTTTAATTGAAAGGTCACATTACTTAAACGTGAAAACCTTTAATTGGCTCTTTGTTATCCTATTCAGTCTTTTTGTAAAATTATAATTAGCTGTTGGTTTTCCTAAAAATAAATAAATAAAAATAAATAAATAAATAAATACTTCATCCTCAGTTCTCTCAGACAGAAATAATAAATGATGCGGTCAGTGGCTATAGTAAGGTTATCCATTCCTTGAGACTGAGACAAAAGTTCGTGCCGCGATTATGTAATTGTGCAATTGTATGTAAATGTAAAAACTTAAATGTGCATATAAAAAAGTAAAGTTGGGAGTACTTTAATTGTCTATTTTCTGAAGTCAAAGATTAAATTTTGTATTTTGCTAATTTATCAAGAAGTGCCTAGGGTTGTCTCACTATTATACCTACTATATATTATTATTTTTTTAATTTGGTAATTTACAATTATCTACAGTTAATGGGCATTGATCCAAAGGTTGCCAGTGATCCTATTTTAATGTCGCCTAACTAGGCGGCATTACCTGTTCTAAGGCGGACATTTAAATTGTTTTTAAATATATTAGGAACCAATATAAAAAACTAAGTAGTGTAGAATATAGAAATTGTAGTAATGTAGAGTAAAGAAATTCTTACAAGCTGGAAAATTAAATATAAAATTGATAATATAAAATTGTAAACCTTAACATAATCATAAAAAATGAAAATTACCTAGTATTTAGATAATCATAATTGCTAAAGAATAGAGTGAGATAATCAAACCTAATTATAAAAAGTAAACATTAGGAAAAAAATAAATTAAAATGGGAATTAAAATACAAGAGGAGATGAAAGATTTAAAATTGTTAACAATAGCATAATCATAATAAAAAATGATGTACAAATAAAAATTATATAAGTTATCATAATTGGTTAAAAATACAGTAATATAATCAAACCTAATTTTAGAAATAAAAGTTTAGTCAAAAAATAAAAATGACATTTAAATGAGTACAAATGGAAGTATTAAAATAATGATTAAAATAAAAGAAAGCTTCGCAATGCTAAATGCTATAATAAAGACCAATAATGTCATAAGAATATAAATATTATAAAACCGGTATTTTTACAAATGTATATTTAATAACCATTACATACATACATACTATTTAAACATTTATACTCCATGCTCTATCTATATTAATCCTCCCTTCCTTATCAACCAAGACGTAACAGATTTTTTTTAATGTTGTAATTATGTTGATAGCCTTGAATGTTTCTGAAGGTGATCATAAATTCTAGGAGCGATAAATGAGTAGTGACGCTGTCTTTACGAGGTGTTTTTACGTGGTATCAGCATATCCCTGAGTGCGCTGCTCTAGTATATGTTATCACTCCCTCATTGAAAGTTGATTGAATTTTAAACCGTTCATGAAGTAAGGCCGATTAAATGTACAGCTGTCTGATGTCCAGGACATTGCATTGACTAAAATGTTCATTGGTGGGGTATCGATAAGGCTTATGCGCTATGATCTTCAATATACATTTTTGAGCCACTTCTAATGGGCGGCGGATAGTCTTCGCACAACCTCCCCATCCTGTTATTCCATAAAAAGAATAGACTGAACTAATGCGTAGTATGTAGTTTTCAACATTTCCGGACATTATATTAACACCATACGATATCACACCATAAGATACGTAGGTATGCTATAAGTCGATGGTCCACTTTATCGTGTCGATTTACTTAAGTATCGTTGGGGTATAAATATTCGCACTGCTTGATCTATGCCACACCTCTGACTAGAAAATTCATCAATCCCAAAAGCAATCTCCCTCATCACAATATTTCTCCTGTCATTGACCAGTATACGAGAATAAAAATCATTATAAAGCTAAAAAGAAAGAAGCGACGATATTGAACGACACATTACAACTCTGGTAGCGCTGTGCTCGGGCGACGAAGCGTTGCATTTGTTTGATACTTTTAACTCTAATGGGAAAACTTTGCTTTTTCGCGGAGTCGCAGCACGGATTAACGAGAGTGACTTCACAAAGATGCGATACGACTTGAAAAATTCGACTGATTTCGGCAAAAGTTGGTTGGTTAATCTGCCCTAATCTGGTATAAAAAAAGTATAACAAAGACTTCAGGCAGATATTAAAGCATCTAACTAAAATGAATATATTTTACCAAATTAATGTAATGGACATTTGTTACGATGTTTGTAATATTAGTATCTAGTTATATAGTCAGGATTTATTAAGATTGATTCCCTAGATGGGTATCTATAAACACCTATCTAAATAAATGTTTAAGTTACAATACTTAACTATCGTTTTTTTACCATTGTAATTGTTAATCTCCATTATCAACCCTAAAACCGAGGGCGATTTTCTTATTTTTTCGTACAAATTTGCAGGGTTATTTCAGTAGCTATTTTAAATATTTGCGTTTGTATATCATTGAACAGCTTTTGTAGCCCTTATTCCCAATTTTGTAGCCTTAATTCAGAGTGAAAGGAAATGCTGGAGGAGCATCCGTCATATTATTCATATCAACTTCATTCCACACACGACCACTTGTTAAATCCACGTCGCCCTCGGATTCCCCATCACTTGAAAAATTTGCCTTATAGTACTCCAACTCGTGATTTTAAAAAACCAAACTTGTATAAACACAGTAAATGAAGTTACTGTGTTTTTTTATTTACGACGGCAGAAATATTTTTTTTTTTTTTTTAGTTACATGAGTGAGAATCACCTATCCTTAGAAGGGACCCATTGGCTACCAGATCCTGAGTAAGATGCAGACAAAGGGCGCCACGGGCTCACGAGAAATGTATCGCTAACAGCAAGCAGATTTCAGGACTGCGCGTACTAATGCCATGGGAGCGACTTTCGAACCAGACTTTTCTAATCGTGTTGTTACGTTTTTGTTCAGGGATATCTTTAAGGAGGAATCTTCGCCAGGCGTACGATTCTCGGTCAGGCACTTGCAGAATTGCACGAGGCCCTACTCTAACCATCAGGCATCCAGGATCTGCGGGGCTCCTTCTTCTGGACGTCGCGCGCGGCGCCGCTCCTACGATCGCAGTGCATACGACGTACGATCGTCGACCACCAAGGGCCTGCATAATTACATTTTTTATATTTAATATATATATTTTATAGAGTTTAGAAAACGAACGAAATAATATTTATTATCTAAATGTTTGTAAAATTTGAGCGCGTTTTAAGCTAGGGATTTATGTTATTTTATTTAATTGTTATATTTAAATTGTTTATTCCATATCTGTATTTTCTATAACCTAAACGGGTTTTTTGAAAATAAATATGAATTGATTTGATTTGCAGCAGGGACGTCACGAACCGATTGGGACGCCGACGTCATCACTCCTTCCCGAACCTACCTTCCCCCAGATTTGCCACAATTAGCTTTCCAAATATAATCAGATCGGTCACCAGTGAGTTTATATAAGCCGACCCTGAGGTTGTATACGATCAGAGACTCATCTCTGCCGCAAAAAAAATATCATTTGTTGGACGATTTTATGTATGATCGTTAGTACGATTGCGTTTTTTTTATACGCTGATACTTTACAAACTATCTAGATTTTTACAAATTTTATCATTTTATGAATATTTAGATACAATATAATTTCTATAATGGTAATTTCAATTCGCTTGATACGATTTGCTACTGATATTAATTATACAGATTTATGCAATTTCGCCGTCTTGTTATTACTTAATTTATAATGATACAAAATAAACATATTAAAGAAACATATAAACGATACAAATTATAATAGAGAAAATTAGTGAAAATATGGTGCAAATCATTTATTTAATTATTTATTTAATTTCGTAAACAAGTAAACATTACAGTTAAGACCGATCCGATGAGATGTAATATAACTATAAACATGTTTGAGAAGAAATATTCAAATTAATACACAGGAATTAAAGTACATACAGGCATTAAAAATAAAAATATAAACAGAATGCTTACAAATATAACCAATTGATCTCATTATAATCATCATTTTGCTTATTATATCGCATCGTTTTTCAGTAACAGTTCAAACGATTCAGCTTGTAGTAATAACGAAATGTGTGAACAGGACGATCATACGTCACGTTTTGTCTTGTTCATCAGATTTGGTTTATGTGAATCCTAAATGGGGCGCAATGTTTGTTACCCACAATAAAATCACCCCTTCAACGTGCACTCGTAAATAACGTCAACATCCAAGTTGTCCACAAAAAAGACAGCCTTGACACGGCTGCAGACGTCTTATCTACTATAGAATGGACACTGAGTAGAACCTAATATGTAGGTAGGGGAAATATATTTCCCATAAGCTCACAATAAAAGAAAAAGCTTCCCAATTCCTCCGGTATCTTTATGTCGAATCAGTCTAAATCGTGATTACTCAAAGGAAGGCGCATCTCCTCGACCGGCCATAAAAGAGCAACCCAATTCGCCCTTAAGTCCGGCATTGTATTTATGCCCAGGGATTTATGAAGGTTGCAAATATTGTCTTCGATAATTCCTCACTTTTTATCGTTTGTCGTTTTGTTTTGATTTTATTGCATTGGACAGATTTGTTAGATGCAATTTTCGTAATATTGCCTAGAATAAGTCTCCCCTTGAAGACGACAAATGTAATTTAGACAAATGTAATTCTGTAGTTCTGAATACAATGATTTTGTAATTAAATGCAGTAAAATCCATTTCTTTTAATTATAGCGGCTAAATGGTTTTTTTTGTTTACATACATGTCAAGATAATTCCACGAAATAAACACTAAATTATTTGAAACTTTGCGGATATTGACAAGTGTAAATTGGTACTGAAATGCACGGTGGGTCTAATAACATGGCATGGGGCCGTACCTTATTACAAGCTTTTATTTACCTTGCAATCCTTGTTAGCATATATGTTACTATTGTGAAGGACCACCCCTCACTAGACTCCAAGTTATTCGGTGTGAGGTGGTGGTGTCAACTTGCGAGTTATCTCCGTATTAAAAGTCAATTTAAAGGGTATCAACATGTATTTATTGAGAGTTTGATATTGCCAGTTTGTAACGCTTCCCGAATTGGATATATATTGACGCGAATGTAGTGGCTATCTGCCTGAAGTTACGAGGGTGTGTGGATAAGGATTGTACTTGTGCTCCTAGTATCTCGTACTGGGCACGGCTCGAGTCTGTGGGAGTGCAGACTGATGCGTCTCGCCTCGATAGGGAAAGGAAGGAAAGATAACCAAGAAGCCAGACCCTTTGACTCGCCTCGTGAGAGTGGTACCGGGTATGCCGTCGCTGTCTTGGGGTACGTGATCACTCAAGGAATGATACTTTGGTCGTATTTTCGCCGGTTCATATAGGCCGAAAAATTATGCAATCCAAAACATTCCGAGTAAAAGTATTGTTTCATCGCTTCACGGGGTAGAATAATGGCTGAATTTGTGTCAGTGCATTTCACTGGAAATCAATGCGTTTGTTGATTGCATGTAACGATAGTTAAGGGTCGTTACACTATGTTAGTTTGTTTAGGTCAAATATTGCAAGCTGAATTAGACCCATTTCCACTTACCCTATGAAGTTGACATTTTACACGAAAGTTCAGTTCCGATGGCAATGCATTTTTATGGAGAGCATGACCTGATTCTACACCCCAGATCAGCTCCCGATGAGGCTACTCTTCCACGGTAGCACATACACACAATTTTGTATACGCATTCAATTCATGACATGGCCGCTGCACCCAGGGTTGGCTCCCGACGAATGGACTCCTCAACGGTCAACAGCAAAGAAACGATTTTTTTTATAGATACGCATTACATTATGATAGCCCGTTCTAAGTTTTACCGCGACACGGCTGCTGAACCCAGGGTTGGCTTCCAACGAGGGGACTCCTCAACGGTCAACAGCACAAACACGAAATTCTGTATAGCCTTCAACTATGATAGCCCGTTCTAAGTTTTATTATGACATGGCTGCTGCACCCAGACAGGGCTTTTTAATAAAAGCTTGTTTTTAAAATGTCTTTTTACAATCAACTGATTTGATTAATTTTGCCTTTTCTTAAATAATAATCAATGTGTGCAGAGGTAAATTAATTTTCTGGCTCGCCTGCCTTAGTACGGGACTAGGCCTAGTTAGGCGGTATAGACTAATTGAAATAAATAAATAAATAGTTATAAAGTTAACTACCACCACATAAACGTATTTTTACACCACTGCCCAATCAAAAAACGAGTTTAATGTGTTCAGGGTTGATCGATGTATACTTTTCGTTTCTTTATTCTACCATAACTTCTAAATTCTCAAACCGATTTAGAAGTGTATGATATTGTTAGAATTATTATGTTATCCCAAGTGCCATAGGTTACTTTAACTGTCCAAAAATCAAGTAAACAGTTGTCTAAATGTCAAAATATCTAAATGACAATAATTTACATGAATATATCGTGTTTAGTGTCAAATGAAAGGTATAATTAAGTACATTACACAAAATAAATATGTATCAATATCCATAAATATATAAACCACAAATATTACATAAAAAACCATAATAATAATAATTATAAATATAGTAGTTCGCATTCTGTAACGGGAGACGTGTTTTTTATTCTTTTTAATATATTTACATGTTATGCTATACATATCACTACAGTCAGTATACCCGTTCATGTGTTTCGTGCTTGGCAAGCCACGAGTTAAGAGTGCACTCTGGCTCAGCTGTAGATCGTAAATCTAAACGAGAATATTTACCGCTAGCAAAGGACGAAGAAAACTGATCGCATATAAATGGAACCATGCGATGTGATACTTCATATACGTACATGTAGGTATTTTGTATATTTATTTGAGGTAAAGCTGGTTAGCATAGGTAATCAATTCCAGCCATGCAACAAGCCGGCTCCTGCTTTTCAAGCCGGAGAGAACCGCGCAAGCGACCGCGATCCTGCAACCAGTCAAGAGGTAGCTGAACGTTAATTCCAGATGGAGATATCCTTCCAAACTAGTAGTCAGGGGGCGAGGCTTCCCGCTGGTTACCTTTCCCGGTGCCTTGCCGTAAGGCGTTGGGCTCTGACGGGCAGGTGGCGGAGCTTGACGGTGGACTGTTTCGTCCTAAGTCTTCTGCGCTAACCTCACGGGAGAAAGAACGATAAATTTCGTTAAAACTTCCTGAGGTGACGGGTTCGCCCATTGTAGTTGACAGCTCTAGTCGGGAGGAAGGAGGTCGAATATACCAAAAATGTTAAAAACCTTGGAATTCTAATAGATCAACATCTTTCTTGGCAAGATCAAGTAAACCAAGTAAGTCGTCGCATTTTCCATGGTTTTCATAGTCTCCGGCGGCTTCAAAAATTTCTCCCATGTCACATAAAGAAATGATTGTGTCCACACTCTTAGCGCCTACACTTGACTACGGTGATGTTTGTTATATAGATGCCAGTGAGGTTATTTTGAATAAGCTGGAGCGTCTGCAAAATATCTTACTCAGGTATGTTTTTAATTTGCGAAAGTTCGACCACGTTAGCTGCTTTCGTGAGCAACTTCATTGGCTTCCTATTCGCGATCGAAGAAATTTTCATACGTTGTTGCTACTCTACAACATACTGAATAACCCCACTTCACCCTCCTATCTAAAGGAGAATTTCCAACCTTTGGGAGGCCACTGTCTTCCACTTCCATCAAGCCGGGATAACACACTCGCCATTCCGATACATCATTCTTCTGTTTACACGCACTCTTTTACAGTTCATTCTGCTTGTTTATGGAATCAGCTCCCTCACTCTATCAGGCATGCACCTTCGCTGCATACTTTCAAAAAATTGTTGAAGAAACATCTATTTTTACACAGCCACTAACCAAATTCCTCACCTTGTCCTCTCCTTTATCCTTCCCTAGGCAACCTTAGCATAAGTTACTGACATGTATCTGTATAAGTTTATTTTAAATTTAACTTTACTACTTCTTTGTGTATTGTACGGTGAAAATTAGGAATTATTTTATCAAATGGTTGACTGTAAGATATCGCTATAGCGATAAGTCCGCCATTTGTGCATAAAATGTCTTTTTTATAAAACCAGCGTAATTTTCATTAAGTTATGTTTTTATAGCACAATAAAGTTATTCTATTCTATTCTATTCTACTTACTTTTATACACTGTTATTTTCCTGAATAAAATAAAATTAAAAAAAAATAAAAAAAGTTTTTTCCATTTTTGTTTATTTTTTAATGTTTCCTGAAGAGGTTCATGTTCATCTAATATTCATGTATTTACTACTCTATAAAAAAACATAAAAAAACCGTCCTTCGGTCTAACAATATTTTTTTTAATCAATTAATTCAAAAATTACAACTAATAAACAATTAAAATAGAAAATGAAAATTAACTCTAACACTAACGACAAAGTAAACTATTTATGTTCACATTTAACGTCATATTAATATCTAAAGGACAACATTCAAATTCCTAGGAAGTCATGGTTTTCCCCGTCGTTCCTAGTAGAATAAAACTCTTGCAATTCCCACTTATCACTCGTCCTTCTACTTCAACTCTTTTGCTGTGCATGCAGCCCGACTATAGAATAGACTTTCCACAATGATGAGAAGCGCTAAATCGATGTATTCCATTCAAGCAGCGTCAAAATCACTTTTTTATCCTAAAAATAATTATATTACCCTTCCCTCCCCCCTTTCTTTCTCATTTTGTGGGACATAATATTATGTCCATATTTCTTAATACATTGATAATTGCCTTATTGTACCCAGTATTTATATACCTAATTGTATCTGCTTATATTAATTTATTATTTATTATATTATATTTATATCTTTATTTATTCACTATGTAAATATTATGCTTTCTGTTATTTATTTAAGATTACAAAAATAGTTTAACGTTCCAATATTAACTGTGAGAAATTATGTAGGTATATAATAGGTTCGCCATTTTTACCTGCATTTTTTTAAGGTATTTAATAAAGATGTCTCATTTATTCATTAAAATTTTAACTATCCAAGTTAACAATAAATTAACCTTTTGATGATATTTTCAAATAAACCACTGTATCTGAATAACAATGTAACCACATAAAGCAACGTATATATCTGATAAAACGGACATATCCAATGTAACCATTCTTAAAGCTTTAAAAGAATTCGCCTCCTGATAACGGTGACATTTTGTAAATAAATCAGTTAATTCGGCCCGGGTAACAGTTTCTGAAAATGAAAAAAATTTAATTATATATTTAAATCTGTTAATGTCCGGAAAAAAACATTATAATTAAACCAATTATTATATCATTTACCAATACGATCATTCAGTAGATACTTGCTTAGTATTACTTTGGTCCGATTGACGCTGCGTTTCAGGATTTCAAAGAGTGCTGATAATATAATCAAATAAAAAACAAACCGCATTACCCAGGCAATCGCACATAATGTGTTTTCGTTGTATATCGTCTGTAGAATCAATAATGTACAACATATAAAATTTTGCAATGCTTTTGTAAGTAATTGAATTTCTAACGTGTCGGAATCAGAGATTTACATCAATATACCTAATATTAATAAAGATATTGATGATTATGAAACAAAATTATCTGTCTAAGATACAAACATACTCTTTTGAAAAATTTAAATATTATCTTATGGTAATTCAAAAACTGAAGAAAATAGGCCAAGCCATGTAAAAGAGTTTATTCTTTACTATCTAAACAATTGCAAAACAGATCGACGAATTGACACATTTATGTCGTAAACCAATCATGCATAGGTATCAAGAAAGGACCATCAGAAAACAAAAGAAAATTACAAATATGCTTAATGTGAGTGTTTATTATCAGTGGTAACTTGTAAATGGCTCTAAGCTTCCTATTATTGTTCACTATAAAATTATTGGCTGTAAGTTATCCTTAAGAAAATAAAAATAAAATAAAAAATAAAATAAAGTACCTATCTTGTAAAGAAAACATTCCTAAATCCACAGAACAACAACAAAATAGGACTGGTTCTGCTTTTATTGTAACGACCTACATATGGACTCGTTATAAGCAAAGAAATACTGGAATTCAAGCATAGATTTAGATATTCAAGTGCAAGTGCAAAAAGCTTAGATTTAAGTGCATAAAATGTCAACTTTTCGCTCAATCAATTAGGATATTACCAACAAGATTAATAAATTAATTGGCGAAATATAGTACTAAATAAAGGTTTGTCATTTCAATATTTAGGAATGGCAAACATTGTTTGGCCATTCATTATATGGCTAAAATGGATTTTTACTGAATTTATATTTAATGCCTAATAATATGTGTTACAACAGGATTAACATTTTAATAAATTTGTTTTTGAAACATCACCATCATGTGATGATTGAATAGATTGCAAAGATTGCAAAGATGATTGCAAAGATTATTATTTATGTTTTAATTATAATCAATAAAATTCTTAGAAAACTTTTAAAAATAAAATGTCATTTCGGCGCATTTTAAATAATACTTATCATCACACAGGACATGAATTATTCTAAATATAATATGCATGTCTTACATTTGAATTAAGAGTTGAGAAAATTCCACCCAAATTAAACAAAACACATATAAGTGATAAAAACAAGTACAGAAGTATCTGAAAATGAACAATATATATTAAACCTTATACATGTCAAAACAAAAAACAAATCAAAACGCGCACTGTATTTTTGAAAAATTTGCATATATTATTTAATGAAAATAATAAGTCTAATTATTTATTTTCAATTACCTGGAATCCGAATGTTAATTTAAAGTTTTCATTCATGTCGAGAATTGAAATAATCGTTCCTTGGAATAATTTAAACGTTTGCTTATTCATTTCTGAATGTGTGTAAAAAGAAATACAACCATTCAATTCATCCAAATCCCAACAAAGCAACATTTTAAGAAAATCTTTGAAATTAGTAGAAGACGTTTCTAATTTGACATGCATTCTTTGAAAACGTTTCAAATGGACGATAAGTATTCTGTTATATATTTCTATATAAAAACATATCATAAGCACCAAAAACATAACGTTATTCACTAGAGCTATTTCCGTCAACCAAATAGAGATAAATACAACGTACATGCTTTTGAATAAAGTAGGATTGGTCAAGTAATCCCAAGTCATAGTAAGGATGAACCAAGAAAGTTCTATTAGTACAAAGCGAATGATTATACGTTTTAAAAATCGATTGTACTTCGATCTGTTTATTTGGAGTATGTTGTTAAATTCATTCATACTTAAAAGGAATTTCAGCTTTAGTTCCCTTTTATAAAATATTGCAAACGATACAGCAGTCATGCTGGCAATGATTTGCAAAAAATGATACAACAAGTAAGTTAAACTTGAATTCTCTCGATCGGGATAGAGCACTCTGAAGTTGATGAAACGTTGAAAGCACTGTAGCGCCCCGTAAGTAGTAACTAGTAATATAATAGTAATTGTAAAATTTCTTTCGATTCGATTCGAGATATTATAAAAGCAAAGAAAAGTCACAGTGTTTAAGTTATGCATATTTTTCAAGTATTTAATCATGCCGTCGTTTAGCCTGAACCAGAATAACACAGGCTATAATAAAATAGTAAAACGTGGTTAAAACCATTACACAAACTAATACCTAAGGAAACGAGCCATTTTATTAAAGTGGTAAATTCAATTAATTTGAATTACATAATTATTTTACTATTAATGAGGTCAGAAAGAAACAGCAAGGTTATTAATAATTATTATGTTTACTCTATAAAACACAAAAACACCCCAACCTTCGGTCTAACATTTTTTTTTCATTAATTTAAAAATTACAACTAATAAAAAATAACAGTAGGAGTGATACGTTAACTCTGTAAACATTAACGACAAAGTGAAATATTCACATCCACATTCAAAATAACGTGAATACATAAAGGACAGCTTTAAATTCCTAGGAAGTAATGTATACGTGTACCCCTTCATTCCCAGCAGGATAGCACTCTTGCAATTCCTATTAATTACTCCTCCTTCTACTTTAACTCTTTTGCTGTGCATGCAGCCTGACTATGGAATCGACTTCCCAAAATTGTCCAAAGTGCTAAATCGATGTATTACATAAATCAAAATCCTATGAAGCCCCATAAAAATACTTTCTATCCCAAATAATCTATTTACTCCATTCTCTCCCCCTCGTCTCAACTTGTATCGGACATAATATTATTACATATTACCTATATTGAAAATTTCCATATCGTACATATTTATTACTTAAATATATGTGCTTATATTTATTTATTACATAATATTTTTCTATTTACTTGTTTATTAACCGACTTAAAAAAAAGGAGGATATTATCAATTCGGTTGTATCTTTTTTTTTAATGTTTGTTACCTAAGAACATTTTAAAAAATCTTTTTTTATTTGAAAGGATATACTTGCAGATTGGTTCCACTTTTATCAAAATACTGTTCTGATGATGGAATGAATGAGGAATTGTGGGAAAATGTACATGTTGATTCAATTCCGATGACAAGGTATTTTTTAAGCTAAGCATGACCTTATTGTACAACTAGAGTTGTCAACTACAACGGGCGAACCCGTCACCTCAGGAAGTTTTAACGAAATGTAACGTTCTGTCTTCCGTGAGGTGAGCGCAGAAGACTTAGGACCAAAACAATCCACCGTCAAGCTCCGCCACCTGCCCGTCAGAAGACAACGCCTTACGGCGAGGCACCGGGAAAGGTAACCAGCGGGCAGCCTCGCCCCCTGACTACCAGTTTTGGTAGGATATCTCCGTCTGGAATTAACCTTCAGGATACCCCCGTCCTCCCGACTGGTTACGGGTCCGAAGTCGCTTACACGACCTCTAGCTGTTGTATTACAGCGGTAATTCAGTTTGAATTTATCGCGGACCTGGGCGTTCTTTGCCCGTAGTGCCACACGAGATCGAGTGGCCCAAGGTCATTTCAAGAGTGGCAAGACAACAGGTCAACATCAACCCCAGCTGCTTAGGAAACCGTATATTTCCATAGTATCTAGACCCCTTCAGAAATTAGTCAGAATGCACAGCCGATTGGATTCGCCGACCGGTGCGCAAACCGTCCAGTGGCGCCGGGATGCAATATCGCCAGGAGAAACCGGTCCACCAGCTCTGAGGCCTGAGACACGGGAGTCTTACCCGGGGTAGTCTTCCACCCGAGGAGGCTTCTGAATAGGAGCTGAATCGTGAGTTGAGCCGATCCGAGAACAAAATGGATCTTATAAAATCGAAGACTATCGCGGTTGTTTGACATTATAAATAGGATAGAAAACGAATTTACCGCGTGAAATTTGTAGGACCCGACGTTTCGGTGACGTTGCAGCCGCCGTTGTCTAGGGTAGACTAAAGAGCTGTCAGTCCGTTGTTTTGCGGGTAGGCCGCAAACCGCTGCCGCCACTGCGTAGGTTATAACGGTGGTGGGTTATAACGGTGGTGGATCTTGTAGCCCAAGCTGCACGAAACCGTTCACCACCCTGATTGTACACCCTGGATTACACCACCTGATTGTACACCCTGAGTTGGCTCCTGACGAGGGGACTCCTCAACGGTCAAGAGCACAAACACGAAATTTCGTATACTGCCGATAGGCTTATGATAGGCCGTTCTAAGTTTCACCGTGACATGGCTGCTGCATCCATTGCTGGCTCCCGACGAGGGAACTCCTTAATGGTCAACAGCACAGACACGAAATTTTGTATATGCGTTTAATTACGACAGCCCGTTGTAAGTTTTATCAAGACAACTGTGACACCCAAGGTGGGCTTCCAACGAGGGAACTCCTTAAAGGTCAACAGCACAGGCACGAAATTTAGTATGCGCATTCAATTATGATAGCCCATTTTAAGTTTCACCATGACATGGCTGCTGAACTTATAAAAAAATTGGAGTCAGTCTTTTTTTTTTGTCTAATAGTTGATTATTATTTATTCATTTATGCCTTCTTTATCCTTAAGTATGTTTTATTATTTCCTTAAATAATTTCCACGCTCCAAAAGTTATTAAATATACATAAAATGGTTAACTGTAGGAAATTATTCATGTATTAAGTTCGCCGTGTTTACATGCAAATTGTTCTTGTGAAAGTAAACCATTGTCATTCAAATGTTGACTACTCTAATGTTATAAGTATACTAATTCGTTGATGATATTTTCACACTCGTAATAAACCACTGGATCTGAGTAACAAATTATCCACAAAGAGCAACATATATGTCTGATATAATAACCATGTCCAAGATAACCATTCTTAGAACTTAAAAATATTTCGAATTCTGATTCTTTTTTTTCAAAAATACTGTTGAATGTCTATGTAAACATGTTGTAAAAAAATATATTGTACGCCTAAGAGGCAGGTTGTGCGGCACTGAATAAATTGTAAAACTCCATGTTACTACACTAAAAACACAATAAAATAAATTGAATTGAATTGATAGCGGTGACATTTATAAATAAATCAGTTAATTCGCCACAGGTTACAGTTTCTGATGATTAAAATTAGTATTAGTTATATATTCGACCCTGTATGAGTCACCCTTGATGACATCTAATTTAAATGGTAAAAAAACCAAAATTAAACATGTTATTGTTTACCGATTTGATCATTCAGTACCTAGATATTTGCTTATTATAACTTTGGTCTAATTGATGCTGCGTTTCAGGATTTTAAAGAGTAGGTACTGATAATATATTCCAATGGAAAACAATATAATAAAAATATTTTTTATCCCCCTTTTATATCGCCTGTAGTAAAATGTGGTTTCCATCATTTAACAAAGTGGTAATAACAGAATGATCAGTATTATGAAAGCAGTAAGTTAAGTAAATCAGTGCATAATAATTTCATAATTAATGAGATCGGAACGGAACAGCAAGGATAATATAATTAATGTTATTTTATAAAAAAAATAACATAAAACCCTCTACGTCCGGTCTAATAATACATTTTATTACTTATTTAAACAAAGTAATAAACACTAAAATTATTAAATGTTTGACATTTAACGCATTGAACACTAACGACAATGTAAAGTGTTCACATTCACATACAACTTCATTTCATTATCCGAAGTTCAATTTTTAATTCCTTTGAAGTTATGTTGTTCTTCTTCGTTGTCAGCTGGATAACACTCTTGTAAAACCCACTAATCACTAGTCCCTCTACTCGAACTCTTTTGCTGCGCATGCATCCCGAATATGGAATAGACTTTTCAAAATGTTCAGAGCGCTAAATCAATGTATTCCTTACGAGAAGCAAAAAAAAAAGAAAAAAAACTATGTACCCGTTTGCCTCCGCTGTTATCTTCTTGGATAGACACAATATTATCAAGTAAAATATTGATAATTATTATATCGTATATAGTAAAAAAATACCTGAATGTATCTGCTAATATTTATTTATTATGTATTATATTTATTTATTTATACATTATTTTATTATGACATTATTTATGCTTTAGTTATTCTAATGTACGTATCATAAAAGTATTAGCCACACTCAAAAAATATTAAAACAAACTAAAATGGTTAATTGTAAGAGATTATGTTTATAATGAGTTCCCCAATTAACATGTTTTTTTCTGAAAGTGTGCAGTCACCCTTGATACAATAAAGTTGTTTTATTCATTAATTCAAATATAAACTAACAAATAGTTAAAAATAAATTAACTCGTTGATGATATTTTCACATTCGCAATAAACCACTGGATCTGAATAACAATGTATCCACAAAGAGCAACATATATATCTGATAAAACGGACATATCCAATGTAACCATTCTCAAAGGTTTAAAATAATTGCCCTTCTGATAACGGTGACATTTTTCAAATAAATCAGTTAATTCGCCTCGGGTAACATATTCTGAAAATGAAAATAAATATCATTTATATATTAAAATCAGTATCAGTAACATTTGGAAACTTTAAATTAAAATGGTAAAACATTGTAAGAAAATCAATATTAAGTTAATTATGTCATTGTTTACCAATTCGATCATTCAGTAGATATTTGCTTAGTATTACTTTAGTCCGATTGACGCTGCGTTTCAGGATTTCAAAGAGTGCTGATAATATAATCAAATGAAAAACAAACCGCATTACCCAGGCGATGGCACATAATTTATTGCCCATAAACATCGTCTGTAAAAGTAAAAATGTATTATTTTGCCATGCTTTGTATGTAATAATATCTCAATAATTGTCTCTGAATTTCACGTCAATATTCGTAATAATAAGAATAACATTGATGCTTATGCGTTGCTCAAGCATCAATGTTACTGTTACTTATCAGTTCAAGATACAAATACCCTCTTCTGGGAAATCAAAGTTTAACCTAGTGGAAATCTGAAAATCTCTTGAAAATTCATCAAGTCATACCAAATAGTTTATTCCATATTATACGGATGAACAAATTGACACAGGTTTGTCATGAACCAATCAAGCATATCAACAAAGAACCACCAGAAATCAAGATAAAGGTAAGAGATGTGCTTATCGTGAGTATATCCAGTAGACATTCCGGTCCACCAGATAACAGCAAAATAAGAGCTGTGGTGCATTTATTGTAACGGCCTGCATATGGTCACGTTTTAAACATTTCTTGCTTCTAAGCTTCTACGCTTGATTCCGGTGCAAAATTGTAAATTTTTGGCTTAATTAAGGCAAATTCAATTAATTAAAGATATATGTTACTAAATATCATTCGTCATTTAGTCCATCGTCAAATATCATTCGTCACATAGCTAAAATCAACTTTTACTAAATTTATATTTAAATGCTAAATAATAGGTATGTGTGAGAAAAGAACTTAAACTTCAGTAAATTTGTTTTAGAAATATCACATGATGATGAATGTAAAGATTGAAATTGTAATTACGATCAATATATACACAAACTCTTGGCAAACTATACACAAATATATGCCATGTATGCTATGCATTTCGTTTATATCATCGCTCATAAGCAAGAATTCTTCTAAAAATATTATAAACATCTTACATTGGAATTAAGAGTAGAGAAAAATCCAGCCCAATTAAACAAAAGACATATAAGTGATAAAAATAAGTAGAGGATTATCTAAAAATAAATGGTATATATTAAATCCTATAAAAATAAAATAAACAATGAACAAGTGGAAACGTGCTTAATATTTTTGAAAAACTTGCAAATTTTTATATAATTGGTAAAAACGTGTTATATTTTATTCAAATACAATATCCAACCTGGAATCCGAATGTTAATTTTATGTTTTCATTCGTGTCGAAAAGTGAAATAATCGTTCCTTGGAATAACCTAAACGTTTGTTTATTCATTTCTGAATGTTTGCGAAAAGAAATACAACCATTTAATTCATCTAAGTCCCAACGAAGTAAAATTTTAAGGATATAGTTGAAATTGGTAGAAGACGTTTCTAATTTAACATGCGTTCTTCTAAAACGATTCAAACGGACGATAAGTACCCTGTTGTATATTTCTATATAACAACATATCAGAAGCACCACAAACATAACGTTAGCCACTAGAGCTATTTCTGTCAACCATATAGAGATATATACAACACACAGGCCTTTCAAAAAAGTAGGATTGTTTAAGTAATCCCAAGTCATAGTTAGGATGAACCAAGAAAATTCTATTAGCACAAAGCGAATACATATACGTTCTAAAAATCGATTGCACTTTGATCTGTTTATTTGGATTATGTCGTTAAATTCATTCATACTTAAAAGGAGTTTAAATTTTAGTTCCTTTTTATGAAATATTGCAAACGATACAGCAGTCATGCTGACAAAAGATTGCAATAAATGATACAATAAATAAGTTCTAATTGAATTCTCCCGATCGGGATGGAGTGCTCGGCTGTTAATAAAATTTTGAAAGCACTGTAGCACCCCGTAAGTAGTAACTAGTAATATAATAAAAATTATAAAATTTCTTTCGATTCCAGCCTTAGGAGACTTTAATGAAAAATTATAAGGGCAAAAAAAAGTCAATGTATGCAAAATATGCAAGTTTTTCAAGTAGTTAATCATGTCTTTGTTTAGCCTGAACTCGAAGAACACTGACATTTATAAAATAGTTAAAACATGGTTAAAACCATTACAGAAATTTTTACCTAATGAAATTACCAATTTAATAATGTACTAAATTCGAATAAATGGAATTAATAATTTTATTATTAATGAGTTCGGAATGGAACAGCGAGGCCATTATAATAATATGTTTAGTACGGACAAATAATATTTTTTTTACTTAATCGAAAGAGCACAACTAATAAAACATAAAAGTAGAAGATGATGGTGCTTAACGAGATAATTAACTCGTTAAGCACTAACGGCAAAGTGAAATATTCACATGCACATCCAACGTCATTATCTGAAAAAACATTATAACAAAACCAATATTAAATATATTAAATCATTGTTTGTCAATACGATCATTTAGTATATATTTGCTTAGTATTACCATTGATTTTATAGTGTAATTAAAATCAATGGTATTACTTTGGTCCGATTGTCGCTGCGTCTCAGGATTTCAAAGAGTAGTGATAATATAATCAAATTGAAAACAAACCGCATTAGTCAGGATTTTGTAATTGATTTTCTCAAGTGCCTGGGTAAAAATACGTCAATATACCTATAAAGATATTGATGCTTATGAAGCAAAATTATCTGTCCAAGATGCAAACATGCAGTTATGAAAAACTAAAGTAATATCTTATGGAAATTTTAAAAATTATGAAAATAGGCCGAGCCATGTCAAGTAAAACCCTTGTGGACATGAATCAAAGTATAGGGACCATCACCGAAAGGAGCTAGATTTACTCTTTTAGCGTAAGCATCCTTATGTCTCCTGATTTAGTGTCTCCTGATTGCGTCCAATGGTTGACTGTAAGATATCGCTATAGCGATAAATCCGCCATTTCTGCATAAATTGTCTTTTTTATAAAACCAGTGTAATATACATTAAGTAATGATTTTATAGCACAATAAAGTTATTCTATTCTATTCTATTCCAATGATATCAATATCTTAGCAAACGTCAGTAGTTGTACCGCCTTATTCAAGATGTTTTCAATAGTACTTCAAACTTCAATAGTACTTCAGACAGACAGACTCTTCATATTCAGACTACCTTTATATGATAATATTTGAGGAGTTCCCTAATTTCCTCATGGATCCCATCATCAGATCAGGATTTTGATAAAATGGGACCAATCTGCAAGTATATCCTTCCATATACAAAAAGAATTATTCAAATCGGTTCATAAATAGCAGAGTTCTGAGGTAACAAAATTAAAAAAATACAACCGAATTGATAACCTCCTCCTTTTTTTGAAGTCGGTTAAAAACAATTTGTTCGCGCTAAACAACATGTTTGTTATAGAATAAAATGTCTCGTTAAAACAAAATTCAATTTACAGAAGCTCCGCTACGTTCCTGTTTTCTCTATAAACGTCAGTCGACGGGCCTTGTCCAAGGCACGTCGAGCGGGGCTTCACGCGAGCCGGCACTATTGACACGGCCTTCAGAGTGGCGCCGCTGGGCTGCGCGCTGCGCCAGGTGTCTCAAAACGGTTGCGCGCCGCCGTCACCCGACACTGTCGGCTGCCCTCGGTGCTCAAGTAATAAAACGGGTTTTTATGAAATATCTGTAGATTTTGTATTTTGGGCAAAAATATACATATATATTTTAGGAATGTACTCAAACAGGCCCCTCATTAGATACTAAACACTCTATATGTATCTTAATTTATAGATTTTTTGATATTTAGACAAATACTTATATGACATTTGGACATTTTAGGTACCATATGATACTCGGGACGAGATAACGTGAATCCTGCCTTCATCATAAATATATAAAATCGAAGACTATCGCGGTTGTTTGACATTATAAATAGGATATAAACGAATTTACGACGTGAAATTTGTAGCACCCGACGTTTCGGTGACGTTGCAGCCGCCGTTGATCATGGTAGACTGTCTACCCTGTCTACCCAATCTACCCTGGACAACGGCGGCTGCAACGTCACCGAAACGTCGGGTGCTACAAATTTCACGTGGTAAATTCGTTTCTATCCTATTTATAACATCATAAATATGTACATGAATCATGAACCCATTACACTACATTTTGTTGGGCAGTCGTGTTATAAAGAAAGAATTGAAAAGAAGACAACAAAAAGTATACAAAATAATTTTATTTAAATAACATTAGTGATGAACAATATAGTACTCAGTGCGATTATAACAGGATGTAATATTCAATAAACTATCGTGTTGCCGAATTACAAATCCCACATCGTTTTTTTTAGCGATTTGATAAACAAGTGAATAATAAAAAAGATGTAACTGCCTACATAACCCCAAAGTTCAAAGACGAGAGGTAATTTTAAAGTAAACATCCTCAAAGCATTTATATTTAGAGATGTATTTTCAATAGATATAAACAATTCAAGCAAATTTTCTCTCATTTCTGGCTTTAACTTATCAGATAGCAAAGCTTTGCAGATTATTACTTTCGAATTATACATGTTTATTTGGAGACTTTCAGCGCTAATGCACATCAAAAATAAATATGTGATAAATCTTGCATTCCAGATGTGAATTGAAAGACTGTGTAGAAACTCAAAGGAGTAGGAAATATCCTGAAAATTATTAAATATTTAGAATGATTGGGGTAGGTCACTGTCAGGTTTTATCAGAGGGATGGAACACTACACACGAACTGAATCTGTGTAATCTGGCTAAAAGAAAGTAGAGGTTAAGGATAAGTGTGTTATTTGGGCATTTCCGCATGTATCCTACATGCGGAAGTGCCCAAATAATACATTACAAACCAAAAAATTCATTATATAATTAAAACATTTTCGACTCTAAATGTTATTGTAATATGGCGTGACTGCATCTCAAATATGGACCATGTGACAGTTTTGACGAAAATGAGTTAATAATACCAATCGATAGTGTTTTTTTTTCTCCATCTTCTGAAATATGAACCATGTAATTCTGAATAATAATTATGGAGATAGAAAACAAATCTGTTTGGGGTTAAAAGTTATGCACTAAAAATATGAACCATGTGCCGCTCATCACTGAGAAGAAGGCTTACTTTTTAGGTCTTGTTTCCTTCAGAGGCATTAAAAAACGGCGCAGCCAGTCAGCAAACAATTCAAAGAAAATGCATGGCATGGAAACATAGAGTATGTAGGGGTATGTTTATTAACACCATAGGAATAAGTAAAAGTAAGTTTACAAGATGGTGTAATGAACATATCAGCTACGTAACTCTAGGTACAGCTTGTGATGAAGAAGAAAATATCCCACCACCGAACAAAAGGACAACCAAAACAAATGACAATATTGGTAACATTAAAAGGTGGCTTAATTCTTTGCCTCTTGTGGAAAGCCCCTATTGCCGATCAAAAACAACACGGCGATATGTCGATGTGTCATTTTTATCGACGCTGCACATGTTGTCTGTATATAACAGCTGGTGCATTCGTGAAAATCTCCCTAAAGTAAACAGGAACCTCTTTACCCAAGTACTGAAGGACGAGAAAGTGTCAATCCACCATCCACGGAAGGATCAGTGCGACATATGCGTTGCTCGCAAATGTGGAACAGTAGACCAATACAAATATGATGCGCATATGATATGCAAGGAGCAGGCCAAGAAGGCAAAGAAAAATGCCAAAGAAGCAGCCAATGAAGCTACACTGGTACTCACAATGGACCTGCAGAGTGTGCTGCTTTGTCCGAAATTGTTAGCATCTGCAGTTTACTATAGACAAAAACTGCAGGTGCATAACTTTACGATTTATGAATTAAATAACGCAAAACGTCACTCTATATACTTGGCATGAAGCAGATGGAGGCGTTTCGGCCAATGAATTCTCCAGTTGCATAATTGATTTTTTAAACAAATTGCCACCCAATTATATCAAGGTTGTATTAATATCTGACGGGTGCAACTATCAGAACAGAAATCGAGTCTTGGTAACTGCGCTTAGTGATCACGCGAAAAAATCTGGACTGACCATAGAACAAATTTTAATATTTTTAGAAAAAGGCCACACCATGATGGAAGCTGACAACGTGCACTCGGTGTTGGAGCACTACTTTAAACCTCCCATTTATTCACCGAGCGACTATATTTCCCGAATGCAGATGGCACGACCCAAGCAACCCTACTGCATCAATCATTTGCATTATGATTTCTTTAAAGGTTATGAAAATTTACGCACAACTTTGCCATCTTTGCGACCAGGGAAGAAATCTAGGGATCCGGTTGTTAATGATCTCAGAATGTCGCAATACCTGCCATCAGGATCAATTCTGTACAAAATTGATCATTCTGGTGGCTGGATTGATCTTCCCCAGCGTCGTAAAAATGGTGATGCTGTTCTATTGCCGCTTTACACAGCACCTCTGCGAATATCAGAAGGAAAATTTAATCATTTACAAGAATTTAAATCGGTGATTGATCAAGACCATCACCCTTTTTATGATTCCTTGACTCATTCCTAATTAGTTTTATTAGTGATAATAATGATTATAGTACGTATTAATAAAAATGTTATCTTGATTGTTGTTTAATTAAAATACTCAATACTTTTATTTACATTTCTGTTTTACTTTGCTAATATCAATGCATTGTTTAATGCATACTAATCAGACGAGTAAATTGTCAATCTTCTATTCTAATATGAAAGATTACAAACATGTGGGAATATTAAATTTGGTAAATACAGCAAAAAGTCTTGAGTAGCATAAAGGTTATTGGAAGTTGTGTGCTGCTTTGAAGGTCCCATTAAGGATTATTAATTGGGAATTGAGTTTGTTGGTAAAAACTGTCACTAACTTGAGAAAAGGTGAGTATAATTAAATACATTTTATTTTTCTATCATCTAAGGTGAGTTATAATTAAACAGTCTCTCTGTCTACCCCTCAAGACAGATGCACAGATGATTTTATAGTAATATTGAATAGCAAAAATCCGGTCTTAAACCTTGAAATTATGAACATTCTCTGACATTCAGTATAAAATGTGGTCCGTGTGTCAAAATGCGTGCATAAAATGTGAACCATGTATTTTTTTTAAATATGTTTTTTTTTATTTTAAATCTTTTAAAATACCATAAAAAATAATATCTTATATAGATTCAAATCAGTTAGTTTATATTTTGTTGAAGACAGAATAGTAAAATATTAATATATTATTTTTTTAAACACTTTTTTCGCATTATCGCAGAACATGGGTTTATTCACATGGCCCATATTTGAGATGCAGTCACGATGGTTAGATAAATATTTGAATTTAAAAGTTTAAAAAATGTTTAATAATCTTCTATGTGTTGTGAAAAATATTTATTTATTTTATTTATTTATTTGTATACATTAGGGTTATCAGATATCAGTGTGGAGGTATAGATATACATTGTACTTGTAACTTATTATAATATTGGGTCTTACTATGTAATTGCTGTTTTTTTACACTGGCGACTTTGAACTTGAATAACTTGGGTTTGAGCTTGGGGTTGGGGTTTGGGTTTCAATAACTTGATTTCAAATTCAAATAAATATCAAGTCATGGCCATATTATTCTTTTTTAAGAATCAGTTGTTTTTTTGACATTTCGTCGTTTGTTTTTGCTCAAATATTTTTGTTTGTGCAACCATGGTAAAGTTTAAAATTTGCATTATTTTCAAATATGACATCCGGTGCCGGTGTTTTCTATTACAGCTTCTTGCAGTCTAACTATACAGTTACCGTAAATGTGTACTGTTAAGCACTGTAATCAATGATGGAGAAGCTCGCGATTAAACCGTCGGATTCCAACAATGCCTATAGGCATTTTACGTCGTTTTGCAGATCCGCGTTTTGACCGTTTGACCTGCCCTCATATATATTATATAAATGTAAAATATACATGACTAACAAGATAAATTACTAGGTAACAAGAACGAATAAATGAAAAAACTATATCATTAGCATTTGTTCACAAAATCGACCAAAAACTTGCGGCGCAGTTTTTTTGCGCGGGAAGGCTGACTTCCGAGCGGTTGAATAACCGAGTCTAAACAATCGCTCATCGCCACTGCTTCTGCATAACAAGGTACAACCACTGATTTCACTGCAAACAGTCGCAAAGTTGCAGGAGTTGCGGCTGGAGACTTTTGGTCTCCCACCGTATTTGCCAGACCTTGCTCAAATAGACATCTTTTCAGAATTTAAATAACTTTTTACAAGGGAAAGACTACGTTGATAAGTCGGTGAAAAACAAAGCATTCATTAGTTCCTGTCCACGAGAGTTTTGTATCAGAGTAACTAAGCACCTCCCATTAAAATGACAAATCTGCATAAATATTAGGGGTTAATATTTCTAATAATTAAATATATATTTTTCATACAAAATTTTTGGCTTTATTTTTATTTTATAGAACAGTAACTTCATAGGTAAGGACCCAATATAAGCAAGAACACAACCCCCTAACCAAGGACCCAATATAAGAAATGAACACAACCCATACGATCATTCTACACGAATGCCCAACTAGACCGAAAAGCCTGTATCTGGGCATAATACAAGGAGAAATATCGATCAAAACAGCAAAAATGGCTGTATACTATTTAGAATACGTTTTTTTCAAAACAACATGACTTTTTTAATTTCTAAGTTAGTAAGTTAGTAAAATCAGATTCCGTTAGTTTTTCAGTAAATTTCAGCCAAAACATCTGCAAAAAATATTATTTGTTTTATTATGATTTGATAGAAATACTCGTACAGTTCTAACGGGTTTGAGTTAATTTGAAACGTTTTTTTGCCTTATTGTCTTTAAAATTAAACAGGATAATTTTGTTAAAAATATATTTTAAATGAGATGATCACAACAAAAGCAATTAACTATTTTTAAATTTCGACTCCTATTATTTAAGAGGAGTTTCTACCCCTATTAAATATCCATATACTTTTAAACTTTATCATTCATTATTATATATCAATGCTTTTATCAACCTATCCAAATACAATTTAGGATTTTTAATGATTACCTATAATATCATATTTCCTCATTATACATATTATTATATATAATAAGGAAATTAAATGAAAATATTAATTTCAACTATTATATCGCCCATGAGTTTTCTATTATAAAATCTCGATTATTATTTTTAAAGTACTTTCGGTGTATGAATGCAATTTGGAAAAGAATGATATTTTAGCAAAGACTTACATCCAAATTAAGTACTAGGTTGTGATTGGAACTATTGTGACTAACTTAATTATGTGTCCTATAATTTATTGTGACTTACTTTAGTATTATGTGTCTTAATTTCAACACAAATTAATCCGCCGATGTTGACCAACATTGTGTGAAAGATGATAAGCATTACAAAAATGAACTATAAGAAATAAAAAAACTTTAACAGTGGAATCTTGTAAGTCAATGATAGGATAATTAAAAAAAAAAACATAATTTACCTGTAGTCCATAAGCTAAATTAAACATAGCGACAGTTTCTGATAAATTATCTAAGAATTCCCGAAATATACGCCAATCGTGAATAAGATCTTGACGGTTAACAAACTTATCAATACTCAAACAGCATAATTTTGAGAACGGATTTAAATACTTAGACTGACTGGTCATACAAACTGCTCCAGCATTTTCAAGGTGATTTACTAAAAATCTATTAAATAACTGATGAAGCGATGATATTAAATACATAATTAGGCATTTGTACACAACTGTAAGCTCTACGAGAGTCAAGGTAATATAAGTCAACCAATATTCATCCAAATAAGTGGAAAATGTAAATATGTCTAAACAGGTCGATGCGAAGCCAACAAACATTGCTGACAATAGCGAGCGAACTGCAAGCAATTTTAAAGCATTCCTATAATTATATTTCTCAAATAAAATTAAAGTACACATCCTGTCAATGTTTTTAAGAAGATCTATCTTTATGTTATTTCTATATAACACTGTCGTGAGCAAAATTGAGCAAAGAGTTCCGTCAAATAAAATCTGAAATCCCAGTTCAATTAGGTAATCTATGGGGTTCGCCAAAGACTGGCGTATAAACGCCTTATAAACAGTATATGATTGGAAAAATAGTATAGTTGAATAGAGGATCAATATATATAGCTGTTGTAATCCAGAAATTTTTAATATAAAGTTGTTTCGAATAATGTATGGCGATATTCCGAATGGTGATAAAATTTTATAAATAACTTTTAGCAACTCTTTAACCATGATTGAATATTTTTTCACGGCCTAAAGTAGAATATATAAATACGGAGTCCTAAGCTCTCTTTATAATTAAATCCAAAGACAATACAGGTATACCCTATGCAGTAGCACTGGCAATAATGAAGTATATAAAACCATTTCATATATTGTCACGAAAAAAGTACAATTATAATAAATTAATATACAATTCAATCAATAATATTGCATATCAATTATTAATGAGATCAAAGTAGAGCAGAAAAGACAATAAATGCCTTTACATTATTGCAAGTAATAAACATAATAGGATGAGTTTTGTAATTAGTGACATCCTTGTAGTGGGTGAGTCAGTACGAAAAACAAAGCAACTTTTGAGATATTTTTTTTTATTGTTTTTTTTTTTAAATTAGTTTAAAAAGTTACGAGCACGATGCGCTATCTAGTGGTAGGTAACATATTGCTAATATTGTTTATTTGCGACATCTTACCTACTGCTAGATAGCGCAGCGCGCTCAACGCCTCTCAAATTTTTCTTCAATAGATAAGATTTACAAAATTGACAGAAAAAAACACACATTCTTTTTTTTCAAATACATTTTTTTAATATATTTTTTTAAGTTGCTTACCTTGTCGTACTGATTCACCTACTACAAGGATTTCACTAATATAAAACATACCCTGTAGTATTAAATTGAATGGTATGCAGTCCCGGATCCAGGGGGTTTTAACAGGGGTACCAACTTGACCGGGGAGGCAATTTAAGGGGCGCCATATCCATGTGTTTAAAAAAACCGTTGTTCATTAAAGCGCTTAGCATCCAGGGCGCGTCACACTATCGATTGTTCGTTTGATTTTGGAACGCATCCAAAGTGGTTTTTTGAACGCGTGCGCAGTTTGGGTGATGTTTCTGACAGAGGAATTACCGTCGAGTCCAGAAAACGGACGGGCCTACATGAGCAGGGCTGAAAAACCCGAACGACTGAACGTCAAGGGCCGGTCGGTATATATGTTACTAATCAGTCATTATATGTGTATAACTTTGGTTTTCTTTATTAACAATTACTTCTTCAAAGTATAATTATTAGTCGATGTGATGGCAGATTCTTTCGCGTAACGTAAAGCTCGACATGTAAAGCTGTAGCAAAATTCGATACTAAAATTTTCTGGGACCTAAGGATTGATGGTGTCTCTACAGTCTGGTGTGTGCGTCTATACTGGTTTTATGTATTCTATATTGATGCCACATAAAGAATGTTACTACCAAATAGGTATTAAAGAGTCCAAGTTTATGGGTTCCTAATCCCCGGTCATGAAAATCCCACTCAGTATATTTGTTTCGTATTTTTTTAACACGCCTTCATTAGCTTCGCTTCAGTATCTATCAATTATCGGAACTTGCAAGTCGAATTGCAAGCACTTCTGGTAGTCGTATCAACATGAAACTTGGTAATTGTGTGTAGCGCTGATGACAATACAATACTATGGTAATATCGAGCTGATCTGATGATGGAGGCGGAAGGTGGACATGAACTACATATCGAAACAAAGTATCCGAGCCGTGTTTGGGATTGTTGGAATCGGCTTGAGATGTACTCTGGTCATGAATGATGTCCAGGGTCTGATGATGGAGCCAGAAGGTAGGCACAGAAACTGCATAACGAAACAATGTACCTGTAGGGGCTTAGCAACGATGCAAAAAATAATAAATGACAACGTATAATTCTCTGTATAACATACGATTTTATGTCCACACAGAATGACTAATATAATTCAAAGAATATTCATTTCGCGTCTTCGAAACGCGTCTTTCAGATTAAGCAATATTCAATTGACGCACGTTAATCCCACTATCTGGATATTTCACACGGTCTACGAGTATAAACAGAGCAAATGACTTCAATTACTTCGATCGCTTCTGACATATCATCCCTACTGGTAAGTCATTAACTTGTAACACTAATTAAATGGTTTAACTACTAATACGGCGTTTTATCTACTCTCTGATCAGGTCGAGGTATTAAGACAAATCGGAAAAGTGCTCTGGTCGTCGTACATACATCGTATCGGTCATCAACAGTCACGGCGGCCGGACCAATACTTATATATCCGAGCCGTGTTTGGGCTTATTGGAATCGGCTTGGGATGTACTCTGGTCATAAATGATTTCCAGGGTTTGATGATGGAGCTGGAAGGTTTTCAATGGAATTCTATAACGGAACAAAGTATGTTAGCCGTGTTTCGGCTTTTTGGATTCGTCTTGAGATGTACTCTAATCATAAATGATAAGATTGTGATAAGACTATTTGTATTTTTAGTCCTAACACGTTTTGTGATAAGACTAAAAAGTAAAAAATAAAAAATAATTTCAAAAACTAAAAAACACGCGTTTATAAGTAGGTACAAAATTGTATAGGTATGTATATACGGAGTTGTTTCCAATTGGAACTCATATTTTATTGAATATAATACTATATATTATAATTCTACTGAAAATTTATTATAAAATATAATGTAGATATTATTATTGTGTTTTGATTCTCAGCATATTTAAGCAATGTATTCACTTTGAATAAAAATGTTTAGATTTATTTTGATTTGTTTTCACATCTCTGAATGTCTCTTCTTTATTTTGTTATCCGCAATACACTGAGAAAAAAAACGGTTGGGTCACCCCAACATTTGTTCGGCAACTTGGGTTGTCGACTACAACGGGCGAGCCCGTCACCTCAGGAAGTTTTAACGATTAGTCGTTCTATCTCCCTGGAGTGAACGTAGAAGACTTGGGACAAAAACAGTCCACCATCTAGCTACGTCACAAGCTCGTAAGAGGCCAACGCCTTAACCGCGAGATAGCCAGGGATGTTACCTGGCGGGCCGACACTCGCGTCCTTACTTCCAATTGTGACCAGATTACTCCGGTCTCTCGATTGGTTCCGAGTTCGAGATCGCTTGCGCGGTCCTCTCCCTTACGAAGCGGTGAAGCGGTGTATACCGAATCTATCGCGGACCACAGCGTCCTTTGCCCGGCTGTTCACCCAAGATCGGATGGCCGATGGTCGTTTCAAGAGCAGTCGCCATAAGGTCCGCAACTACCCCCGCTATATAGGAAACAGTACTGCTTCCAGACTCCCCCGACTGTTAGTCAGGGAGCTATGATGAGAATGATGAGTTTGTAAAAGTTTCTTAATTTTTTAAGCAAGTAATCTTCAAATAAACTTAAGTACGAATGTTATTTTCTAAAGGATTTAAAATAGCTTCACAATAAAACGTTGAATTTTTAAAGAATACAAAATTTTACCAAAAAAATCCTGACTCCAAATTTTGTTATAACTGCAGCAGCCATGAAATGGTGAAATTTAGATCTGGCTATCCAAATTATATCTGTATAATTTATATCTGTATAATTATATAATTTATATCTGTATAATTTATATAATTATATAATTTATATCTGTATAATTTATATCTGTATCGAGTCTGGGCTGTTGACCGTTGATGAGTTCCCTCGTTGGAAGTCAACGAGGGAACTCATCAACGGTCAACCCTAGGCGCCGCAGTCCTGTCTTAAGGAAATTTAGAACGGGCTGTCGTAATTGAATGCATATATAACATTTCGTGTCTGCGCTGTTAACCGTTAAGGAGTCCCCTTGCCAGGAGCCAACCCTGGGCGCAGCAGACATGTCATGGTGAAACTTAGAACGGGCTATCATAACTGAATGAGTGTACGAAATTTCGTGTCTGTGCTGTAGACCGTTGAGGATTCCCCTCATCGGGAGCCAAACCAGGGAGTAGAATCAGGTCATGCTTACCATATAAAAATGCCTTCTCATCGGAATTGAACCAAAATGTAAATTTTCAACTTCATATGAGGAGTTTTCTCAATTCCTCATGGATGCCATCATCAGAATAGGATTTTGATAAAAATGCGACCAATATATACGTATATTATTTCAAATAAAACAAGAATTTTCTAAATCGGTTCATAAATTACATAGTTTTGGAGTAACAAAAAAATGATACAACCGAATTGATAACCTCCTCAATTTTTTGAAATCGGTTAAAATCAAGACGACAAGAAAGCATACAATACAATTTTATTTAAATAAATTTAGTGATTAACGATATAGTACAAAGTGTGAAAATAACAGGAGCATATTGATTAATTAAATATTCCGTGTATTGAATTACGATTCCCACATTGCTTTTTGCGATTTTTTGATAAAACAATGAATTATAAAAAAAATGTAACTGCCAACATAACCGAAAAGATTAAAGGCAAAAGATAATTTCAAAGTAAACATTCTCAAAGCATTTATATTTAGAGAACTATTTTGAATAATATTTAACAATTGAAGCAAATTTTCTCTCATTACTTTCTGTAATTTATCAGAGAGCAAAGCTTTGCAGATTATTCGTTTTGAATTATAGATGTTTATATGGAGACATTCAGCACTAATTAGCATCAAAAATAAATATATGAAAAATCTTGCATTCCAGAGGTAAGTTGAAAGTCCATTTAGAAGCTCATAAGCGTAGGAAATGTCCTGAAAAGTTTTAAATATTTAGTATACATTCGGGTGTGTCACACTCCGGATTCACCTGAGTGGTGGAACAGTACACATAAACTGAACGTGTAAAATCTGGCAAAAAACAACACCTAGCAATCAAAACAACACATAGCAAAATAACACATTCTCTATCATATGTTATTAGAATGGTGAGGTAAAGGTCTAAAATTTCTTGTGATAAAAGATTATTCTATAATCTTCCAGATACCTATATTATGAGAAAAACGCAGAGGAATAGCGACCAAAAGAGCAAAAATGGCTGTCTAATATTAAAATTAGGTATTTTTTAATCAACTGGTATTATTTATGAGTAGGTACTTTAAAGACAATATATATTAAACGTTGGTAATTCATCATTATATAATCAATTTCAAAATCTGCCTATCTGTATATAGTTTATATTCAATAATTAACAATATTTCAGCAATTATCATCCTACGAATTGATATTTTTCAAGTTTACTCCAATGTAATTTCTAGATTGTAATTTTTTTTAATTTTTTTTTTTATTTCCAAGACCAAAAAATTACATAGTAGGTAATTTCATTTAACATAATTTGTGCCACTCCTAACTTGGCAGAGCCTGTTCTAAGGAGAACAACAAAAATGAAATGGTTATTAAAATAACAAATATATACATATATATATATATATATATATATATATATATATATATATATATATATATATATATATATATATATATATATATATATATATATATATATATATATATATATATATATATATATATATATATATATATATATATATATATATATATATATATATATATATATATATATATATATATATATATATATATATATATACAATATATACAATTTTATATATATTTTATACAATTTTATCTTATGTTTTGAACTCTTGTAAATATCATATAGCCTTAAGTATAAACTTCTCGACCAGAAATTACGATTTATATCTTTTTTCATGGGAACGAGCAAATGAAGTATTTTATTTTTATTTTCATTTAATAGCTGGCTGATAGCGAGCTCTGCAATCGTATATCGTCCTTTTAAAGAGTGGATATATTCGAATTTCAAATCGAATTTTTGAAATGTCATTCCGCATTTAAGAGACGATTGATTGTGATTTTTTTCATTGTTTTTGCTTAAATTTGTCTTTAATAAAGACATTTTATTTTGGTTTGCAAAAGGATACGCTTTGTTTTTGAGATGTGGATGAAGGGCGATCGTTCGCTAGCGATAAAGGGATCCCATTAAACCTACAGTGTACCGTCGAAAGTGGTACTCATCCAAAAATACATCTCGTTTAAACAATAAGCATTTCCCAGTCCAGTCCGGGAAAACCTTCCAGCTATGTAAGTGGCTTTTATTATTTTAATTTTTTCATCAAAGTGTCATCCTTTAAACGAATTCTTTAAAAAAGATTTTACAAAAAACCAATCAAATATTAACAATATTATACAATTTTATCTTATGTTTTGAACTCTTGTATTGAAGAATGAATTTGTATGAATTTTTTAATCTGAACTACGAATACAATTTGTACTCAACAGTTAAGACGTTTCGAACATCTTCGATATGACGATTGGTGGCGCATTGGTGCGACATTGAGTTTAACTTGCAGGGTTCCGAGGTTCGATCCCCCTGCCGGCGAATTTTTTTTTTTTTTTTTTCTTTTCTTTTTCTTTCTGTAATCGATTTTCGCCATCTAGTGGTGTATTATAGAAGCATTCGTGATCCCGACCTTTGTGAGTCGACCAAAAGAAAAAAAGAAGTACAGAGGGCGCTAGTAATAATACGCATACCATAAAATAATACGCATACGATACGACAGCTAATAATACGCATACGATAAATCCGCTTGCCGTCCGCTTAGAATAGCAATATGTCGGCCTGCAGTAAATGTAATGAAAAAATCATCGCTGAAGACAAATTAGTATGCATAAATTGTAAAATGACAGATCATTATTTTTGCCTCGGCATGAAGAAGGAATTATTTAGCAAGAAAAAGAATTGTTTTAGATGTTACTCATGCAATACATTGGAGTCTTTGGGAAATGGTTCGAGCCTCGATATGATGGGTCCGAGAGCATCGCGATCGGCCTCCGTCGCCGCTTCGAAGGACCCTGCCAAGGCTATGGTCACGGCCGCCGCATGCAACAATGCAGACGACGGTGCCGACAGCGGCGCCGCCCCCGCACCCCCGGCGACCACCCAGGCGAGCCTTCAGCCGCGCCCCCCCGCGCCCCCGGCGACCCCCACAGGAGCTTCAGCTCTCGCCGACCGCCCGCAGCCAGTCTCCAGCTCCACCGCGGCCCTCGACAACACACTCGTCAATTTAATTCTGTCCACTATCGACTCTAAATTCGAAACCCTTAGTAAACAAATGGACTCGAAACTCGATCAAGTGTCCAGTATTTTAAAAGAATTTCGAGAATTTATTCAATTCAGCAACGACAAAATCGACGAATTGAACAAAAAGGTGGAAAAATACGATGAAGCAGTGGGAACGATAAAATGTTTAAAAAATGAGATATGCGAATTAAAGCAAACAGTTTCCTCTCTTCAAACGGATTCGGATGAAAGGAATCAACGAGACAGATTGGACAACGTTGAAATATCTGGGATTCCCGAACTGAAGAACGAAGACGTGGCCATTCTCATCTCCAGAATTATACAGACCGCCGGCGTTCAGTTTACACCTGCTGCTGTACTATCTGCACATCGTGTAACGCCACGCAACAATAACACGCGTACTTCGGAAACGAATACATCTCCGCCGCCGCGCAGACCTCGGAATGTAATTGTAAAATTTTCTGATCGTCGACACAAGGACGAGCTCATCTATGCAATTCGGAAAATGCGCGGCTTAACAACGAAACACCTCGGAATGAACGGAGAAGAGAAAAGAATATTCGTTAACGAACACTTAACGCCTAAGAATAAGGAACTTTTCAAAAATGTGCGATCTTTCGTTAAGGACCGAAATATAAAATATTGTTGGATCCGCTCCGGTCGAATTTATATTAGAAAAAACGACACTTCTCAAGCGCATTGCATAACATCCGAATCGCAACTAAGTAGCAACATTTTTTTATAACATTATTTAGTAAAATCAATCTGTTTGTAATACTAGTACCTCAATTATCAATGAATTTTAATTTTTCTCCACTTTTACAGAAAATTCAATTTTATTTGCTAATCAGTCCGCTTGTCTTTAATTATAACACAGTCCATTTATACATTTTACACACACGCTTAACACATATACGCTTTTTGCATTGCAAAAGTCTAAATTCCTTACACTTACACATTTTAAACACGCCCACAACAATCGCACATACACTACACATACAAAACATAAATATATATTTTTTATTTATGAACTTTAATGTATTCATTATTGTTTTATCATTTTATCATGAGATCCCAGAAGCAAGAAGAACGCTTTCCTGCACATCTCATTTCGGACGACATACTGACACCCTACACTCACACGTATCACACACACGCATTGCTTACACTTTACACACTTTTAATACCTCATTATTTTTTATTTTAAATATTTTAATTATTAAGTACTTTATATCGTATATTACCTCCATAAATTACATTTTTTTGTTGTTGATTATCATTATTAACTCAATGTTTTTCAATACTTTTGTAAATATTTTAAATGTTTTACATTTGTTTTTCGTTTGTTGCAATGTTATTAATCTGTCAATATTTTTAAGAAACCTGCATTACAAGGCGACTCTAGGTTGAGAATCTACTACCAAAACGTTCGCAGTATAAGAGGAAAGACTGATACCTTTTACCAAAATGTTCTCCTTGAAGATTATGACATAATTTGTCTTTCGGAAACATGGCTCCATAATGGAATTTTCAACGGTGAGATTTTCAATAATTCCTATCATGTCTATAGGAGGGATCGGGACTACTCATCAATGAAAGAAAACCGAGGGGGTGGAACCCTTATAGCTGTCAAGGCCAGTATCACATCAATGTGCAAATATAACTGGCAAACACCAGCGGAAGACCTCTGGGTAACTATATCTCTTCCCCAAATGCCCAAAATACACATTTGTTGCATTTATTTGCGCAATGATGTCAATCAACAACGGTTTCTTAATGGGCATTTAGATATGGCTTTTGACAATATGTCAAATCATCCTAATGACCTATGGTTATTGATAGGTTACTATAACCTTCCAAATATAATCTGGGACAACAAAGACGATAGCACACTGGCTATCCAAAATATATACACATTAAATTCCTTAGAATCAAGTCTAGCTGATTTTCTATCAATTTCTAACATGAAGCAATACAATAAATTACGCAATACTAATGATCGTATCCTGGATTTAATTTTATCTAATACCCTCTTGACGATTAAACCATGTATTGAACCCTTAGTAACAATTGATAATCATCATCCAGCGGCGCTGATATCTTTCCCTACCTCCACCCCCATCCGATATTATCCTGAAATTCGAACCATTCGATTATTCAAAAAAGGCAACTACACAAATATAAACGAAATAATTATCAGTCATGATTTTGATGCTCTCTTTATTGATATTGACGTAAATAAATGCGTGGAAATATTTTATTCAATTTTAAATAAAATTATCGCAGATCATATTCCTTCTAAAAAAATAAATAGCAATGGCTACCCGGTATGGTATAGTAAACCTCTTATAAACGTAATTAAGGAGAAATCACAGTACCACAGGAAATGGAAAAAATATAAAAACCCATTAGACTATGAATCCTTTTCCATCCTACGCGCTAGGCAGAAAATTATTACGAAAAACTGCTTTAATCAGTATATCGATGCGACTCAGCAAAATATAAAAAACGATGCAAAATCTTTTTGGCGTTATGTCAAAACTCAACAGTCAAGTCCCGCTTTCCCACAGACTATGCATTATAATGATCTGTCCGCGAGTAACGTAAATGATATAGCCCAGTTATTTTCCAATTATTTCAACTCCGTCTATGAACATTCCCCAAATCACTGTGACTATGAAGCTGCGCTTTCCTATCATAATGATATGCCCATAACAGATGTGAACATATCGGAAACTATGACGCTAGCTTATCTTTTAAAATTAGATCCCAGCAAAGGAGCAGGGTACGATAATATACCTGCCTTTTTCGTTAAACAGTGTGCTCACTCATTATCTAAACCTCTGAATATTATATATAAAAAATCTCTGCGAACAGGCACTGTACCCTCTTTATGGAAATATGCATTGGTAACACCAATCTTCAAAAGCGGAGACAAGTCAAACGTGTCAAATTACCGGCCTATTTCAAAATTATCCACATTTGCGAAGGTATATGAAAAAAATATATGTGATTCTATCCTTACATACATTAAAAAACATATAAATAATGAACAGCATGGTTTCTTCCCGGGCAGGTCAGTCGATACTAATTTAGCTGTATTTACGGAGTATTTAAATAAGAATATGGACAATCGAATACAAATTGACACGGTGTATACGGATTTTGCCAAAGCATTCGACCGCGTAAATCATGACATATTATTAAAAAAGATTTACTCTATTGGTATAAGAGGTGACCTTTACAGATGGCTAGTATCGTATATCAAAAATAGATCGCATTGCATCTCCATCGGTTCTGTTATGTCACAATGTGAATTGATACCTTCTGGTATCCAACAAGGATCACACTTAGGACCTATACTTTTTATTCTGTACGTTAGCGACATCGGTGCATGCTTCAAGCATTCAAAATTCCTGATGTATGCAGATGACTTAAAGATATATAAAATTATTAAATCTGAAAACGATTGCGTTCTCCTACAGAAGGATCTCGACTCTTTGGAAATATATTGTAACAAAAACATGATAAAAATGAATGTAGCAAAATGTTTCCACATAAGCTTTACGCGAAATAGAAACAAGATTAACTACTCATATCAGATCGATGACATTCCTATCGCGACGTGCACTTCTATTAAGGACCTGGGTGTAGTTTTAGATGACAGATTAAGCTTTCGGGCACATATTGCAGCTATTGCCGAAAAATCTAGTAGAATGCTTGGCTTCATAATTCGCGCATCGAAACCATTCACCGACCCATTAATATTGAAGGTATTATACAACGCGTTTGTACGATCTCACCTTGAGTTTGCTTCTACAATATGGTCTCCCTGTTATCAGGTACACATTAACAGACTGCAAAATATCCAAAATAAGTTCGTTCGATACTTAAATTTCAAGACAAAAAGTTATTGTAATACTACTAATGAAGCGGCCTTACTATTTAAAATAAATTCACTATGTTATCGGCGCAACTTGAATGATGCTCTGTGCCTCTATAAAATAATGAATGGTATATTCGATTGCTCTGACCTGGTGGGAGAGATCAATATTAACGCCCCAATGAGGACCACACGCCAATTTGACCTGTTTCGATTGCCGCGTTTTAAAACTAATGCATCAAGAAATGGAGTACTCACACGCTGCTGTGAGCTTTATAATACCCATTTAAATGGTATTGATATGTTTAATAATTCCATAATCACTTACAAATACTCCGTAAATCAAACCCTAACCGATATAATAAGCTGACTATTCGTTTTTAGCTATTTTTATTGATTATTATTATTATTGTTATATTTTATATATGCCACTACTAATATCATACATGATCACACTCCACACTTACACGCTCAACACACTTCCACAAACACATACACACACACCCTGCATACTAGACTCTTACCTATATAGTTCTAAAATTGAAGGTACACTAGTTTTATAAAGTAGTTTTTTAAAAAAAAAAACGTAATATATGTAATTTTAATGAAATCCGTAACCGGTTTTATTTGTTGTAAATCTGCATACATTTAAAAAATATTATACTGTAATACTGTGTGATTTCTTAATAAAGAATTGAATTGAATTGAATATCATATAGCCTTAAGTATAAACTTCTCGACCAGAAATTACGATTTATATCTTTTTTCATGGGAACGAGCAAATGAAGTATTTTATTTTTATTTTCATTTAATAGCTGGCTGATAGCGAGCCCTGCAATCGTATATCGTCCTTTTAAAGAGTGGATATATTCGAATTTCAAATCGAATTTTCGAAATGTCATTCCGCATTTAAGAGACGATTGATTGTGATTTTTTTCATTGTTTTTGCTTAAATTTTGTCTTTAATAAAGACATTTTATTTTGGTTTGCAAAAGGATACGCTTTGTTTTTGAGATGTGGATGAAGGGCGATCGTTCGCTAGCGATAAAGGGATCCCATTAAACCTACAGTGTACCGTCGAAAGTGGTACTCATCCAAAAATACATCTCGTTTAAACAATAAGCATTTCCCAGTCCAGTCCGGGAAAACCTTCCAGCTATGTAATTGGCTTTTATTATTTTAATTTTTCATCAAAGTGTCATCCTTTAAAACGAATTCTTTAAAAAAAGATTTTACAAAAA